>CP092883.1:11006933-11054099 GCA_030710605.1 Cordylochernes scorpioides | reverse complement strand
GATTGTGCAACTAAAAGTTACTGATGGTTTGCGCCATCTATCGGAATAAATATAACCTAATCGTTGATTTAAAAAAGTTATTCCATTATTGGTCAAATTATCAAATGAAGATAATAATAATATATAGGAATTTATATCCTTTTATATACAATAACATGGATGGGTAATAAAACACGGAAGTTTTATGAAGAAAAACAATTTTTTTGTAGTTAAGGAAATGATTAACTATATTGTTTGGTTAGTGGCTGTTAGATAAGGGATGGTTCTCAACAGACACAATCAGGATTGTTTCAACAACAATTCAACAAAATCTTTATTACTCTTACATATCGGAATAATCGAAATATTTTGTTATTGTTGGATTTATTATGTTGATACACTATCAACATATGTGTGTAACTATATATATATCAAATTATAAAACTATTTTAGAGGCGTAATATATATAATGTATATGTATAATATATATATGTTGTAATATATTCCAATATAAACCTATGTCCCCATGTGTTGTATAGTTATAATGTAATTGCCAAAGTGACAAATAAAATTTCGAGTGAGTGACAATCGGCGCCAGTAGAGGAAAAAGGTCCGAAAAACAAGTCGGGTTCCCAGGTGTACCCCTTTCTTACTCAAACAGATCAGTCCGCTTTGAGACACGACGATTGACAGACCCCTCTAGACAGATCTCCCCTGACCGGTGTCGGCTTCACTTACTCTCTCGCCATCTCTATGGTGACATCCAACATGTCTCGTCCTTTTGTGTAATCCCAATCACGCCTGAACCCACTCTAAACATTGTGGCCACCACGACTGAAACCAACATGCCACACTACATTCATCTAACAGGATAACAACAATCTACATTACTACATATATATATTCATATTCATTCACTAATAAGGGGTTTATTTAATTGTTCTACCAGTTTTACAGTTCAGCAGAAAATCTGAGAATATCGTTAAAAGCTGAGGTCATGAGAGGATCGGAAGAAAGGGTGAGGGACATTTTGCACGAAGAATTAGAGATGCGAAAGCTCTACGTAAGTTGGATGCCGCTTTTGCTGAATTCAGATCAAAATCAAATGCGTGATGACATTCAAAGCAATGTTTGGACCTATTTAAGAGGGATTACCTATTAACGCATTTATTTTATACTATAGTAAGTACCTGTAGTACGGTGTCGTGAGCCACTACGGTAACCATGAACAGGGAACTCTGAAATGTGGCTGACTAACGGGGCAATAACACCCCCATTTTCCATGGATCAACAAAATCAAAAAGGTGGACAAGACACCACCAATCAATCAATACCTGCCCAGAGGTGCTCCTCTACGTGGCAGGCGGGAGAAGCAGTACAAGTAAGGGACTGCTCTGTAGTACGGTGTCGTGAGCCGCTACGGTAACCGTGAACAGGGAACTCTGAATTGTGGCTGACTAACGGGGCAATGACACCCCCCTTTTCCATGGAAAATTGGACAAGACACCACCAACTATATTATAATTATCATGAAAATAGAGGTTGCTTGGCCGGTATTCATATATATTTTTAAAAAATAAAAGACACTTCGGCCAGTAATGAATAATTACATATATTAATATAATCCCTTGCTGAAAAAGGAGTAGAGGGAGCAGTAACAAGCTCACTAAAAAACCTGGGCTCAGCTGGCCCGGCTGATAGTACCCTGTAAGGACTCCAGGGATACAGGATGAGCAGCGTTTGTACTCCATGTTAGGAGTGGCTGCACATGGCGTCTGTTCCTCATGTCAGAGGCGGCCATTTCTTTTGGAGTTAAGTCGGCCTGCCACTGAGTAGTGTTCCCAGTCTTAATGACAAAGGCAGACGCATTCTACTTCACCCAGATATGATTGATTGGAGATAAGAAAGAAGAGAAGAAATAATCACTTCGATATAATTATTAATAAAAGACAATTCGCTGAGGGAAAAGTTTAATAATAAAAGAAATTTTTCCCTCAGCAAATTGTATTTTATTAATTATTTTAGATTGAGATTATTAGCTAGTGTGTGTATGTAAAAAAATTAACTCTGTTGAAATTTTATTTTGTATTTATATATCAATAAAATTAACTCTGTTGATTTTTTTTTTGTATTTAATCGATAACAGCGAAGTTAGGCATGTTAACCTGCTCCATCTCGTTTTACATAAATGTTGAAAATTTGGTTGAAATTGATGCATTGTAACGAAAGTTTTTAGTGATGTCCACTTATGAAATTTCCATTTTATTAATATAGATTACATATATCTTTCTTTGAAAAAGACATCATTATGTTACCGAAACATCAAATTAGAAAATATAAACAAAATTTTGCTGCAATTTGCTCAATTTTCTTTGTCTCTGTAATGATATAGATTGAAGAAGATATAGTCACCAAATTTTGAAAAATTCGGAATGGCTATATGCAAATACGGAGGGCGGTGTGTCACATGATCTTGAATGTCGAGGGATTACGACAATGTCACATAAACAGGTGACAACGTGATGGACATTTTCAATGGCGGGGATGTCTCCACACATCTAGCTAGCCCTGACCTGGACAACTTCCCGGAAGTCGGCTGCTGCTCTATTATATAAAATTTACATAGATAATATTTCCCAATGTAACCTCCTCCCCTTTTGTTGAACTGATGGAAATCTGAAAGGAAACCAAAACGAGAAGTTTTTCCTGATGGTTTACTAGCGGTAATAGATACTAGACAGTCGCAGTTAGAAAAATAAAACACAGTTTCAAGGGGAGAATTACTTTTTAATTGATACAATTTTATCTATACAGGCTTTCGAGAATCTATTTTTCTCAACAGGTGTAGGTACTCTCCAAGACACTCTCTCGACAGAAAACAAAATCAACAACAACAACAACAAAACAACTTTATTAGGGCGTCTTGCCCTGTACAGATTCGCCGTGGAATTACAGACAATATTCAACACAAGAGAAAAGGGAGAGATAGAGTATTTACAGTTAAGGTATGGTAAACAGGGTGACTTTTTTATTGTGCCCCTGTTCTTCTCTCTTCCACGAGTGCAATTTTATTTACAACCGCTTTTTGATAGTTGAACAGTTCTATTGCCCAACTTTTCTTATCTGAAACAGTTTTTATTATCTTTATTGAGTTCAAATGTGGTCTAGGAAGACTTTTTAGGATCTTTTTTCTCTCTCCTTCCAGATCCCCGCACACAGCAGTAAAATGGTATATTCCATCGGTTATCTGACTTCCGCATAACCTACAGTACAAATCTTCTTTCTTAATTACGTAAATATGATTTTCTTTGATCAATGTTGATATTAATCTGATCTGTGCAATAAAACTCACTAAAGCTGAGGACAGATTGCATGAAAAATAATGTTCTGGAATGAATGAATCATAAAGTAATTTATAGTTTGAGTATGTCAGAAAACAAGATCATTCTCTGCGAATTCCTCAACATGGCAATTGAACATATTGGGGAGAAAACTCCATTATAACCAAAGGCCTATACAAATTCAGGATGGCTTGTAACCCTTGATTTAAACTTGACCTTCCTTCGAAGAAGGCATCGAGTTTAATATAAATATATATATTTGTATTAAAAATAAAGAAGGCATCTCCTGACCACGAGCACATATGCTTTTTAGATGGCAGAGCGCCATCTAGTGGAACAAACATAAACTAAACGTTTATTGAGCTTGCTCCGTGATATTTGGCCAACTCAATTTCTTGATAAATCAAGAAAAGCCATCCACGAACGCGTATCGCGCTGTTGGCGCTCGTCAGCGTCTCCACGCTGTAACCACTGCGTCCAAAAAGTATATAAATTGTATAAATTCTATTGTTTATAGCTATAATTTTATTGGAACTTTTTGTATCATTGTTGATTAGAGGTTAATAAAGTTTGTTTTTCATTCTCAACAGATGTAGAAACTAAGATTTGTATCTTATGTGCTGAAAACCAGAGATACTTGCTTGGGGTTCCAGTTATAATCCTGACAATTTACCTAAAAAAATAATAATCATAAAAAGCCGCAAACTATTTTTATTCATGTTATTAAAGGAAGCTTTAGGGCAAGTTCTTCTTCAGTTAACTAAGCTGAAGAAGAGATATCACGAAAGCTTCCTTTAACCAATAAAATACAAAAAATTGCGATGTCTTATGATTTTTTTTTGTAATTTATTGAAATTCACAATCCTGTGATAATTAATAATCCCGACAACCCATAATCGAAATTGAAACTGTACCCTTTACAACTGGAAACTATTTTTATTTTTGATTTTTTAAAATGTATTTCTCTGAATCTCTATTGTATCTGTTGCACGCCTTTGCGGAGCCAGTGGCCTGATGAAGCGCGACCGCGTGAAAACTTGCCTCCCGATACCTTAATAAAGAAACTCTGCAAATATTTTAAATTTATTTAACTCAATCATAATATTATTTGCATCAATATTTCAAGTACGAATTATCTTTCTCTGAATTAATCAACCTGATCCCAAGGAAAAATATTTTACTTTTGTACAATTTTTATTTAGTTCTAGAGTTTATCAGACGATGATTGGAAGCGAACAATAAACCTTCTTTTTAAATTTGAGTGAATGAAACGTGATTTTTTATAAAGTTCATTTCATTTTGTACAAAATATTAAGAGACAAAAAGCGTTTTTCATTATTAAGTAGTCCATTTAACTAAATAAGAGATGGCCTCCTTTCTTTGTAATTGAATGAAATGGGGCCGTTTTGTCTGGTGGCTTTTGTGTGGCTGATAGAATGGAAGTTTCTCCTTGAGGTGTCTTTGATGGAGGAATTTACTGATTGTACTGTAAGTACACCACACATGGACATGGTAGGTAGTGACAGCTTGTACTGTAAGTACACCACATGTCTACACATGTAGTACCAGGCCATGGTGGGTAGTGACAGATTGTACTGTAAGTACACCACACAAGGACAAGGACAAAGAAGAGAATTTTCACCTCTGGCGAGCGGAGGAATGTCGCTGGAAGCGACGAATCTGGTATGGGCTGGAAGCCCTCACCGAGCTGAACATGAGCCTGCAAGGCTCGGCTCCGAAAGTGAAGCCGTTGCGGATTTATCCGCGGAAAACCATTTTCAAGGTGAAGATTCGAGAATGGCTGACGCAAGCGCCAACTATGCAAATCTGCCAATCGACAGAAGCCATGCAAATTTTGCCGCGGCGTGTATCGCTGACGTCACGCCATTAACAAGCGGCGCCTTGGCCGCTGCGACGAACTGGGCCGAGCAAATGGAGGCTGCAGAATCAGGTGAAGATAGCTTCACCGTAGTTAAACACAAGCGAAGACGCAGGGAGTCGCCGAACCACCCTGTCGAACAACGTTCCAGCGGTGTCGCGGCCTCCAGAAGGACCGGCGCAACCCCGCGAAGACGGCCAACTGCGGGAGGAGCTACGGTGGTCCAGGAAATCAGGGCTACCCGGGCCGACATCGCCGATGCCAGAGTACAACAGCGCTCTTCAACTGAGGATAACTGCGTCTTCGTGGAACACTGCCCAGACTTCGGATACACCCATTACCTACAGGCGGATGAAGAGCTGGTCGGAGGAGCCGGGAATGTGCTCCAAGTGATGAAAATGGACGGCCACATGCTGGTGGGCCTGTCCACCAAGGCCCTGGCGGAGCGACTTCTAAGGGACGGCCTTGAAATCGGGCATACCCACCTCAGGGCCTTCCCCTTTAAGAAAAGGGCGGAGAGGATCACCGTCGCAAACCTGCCCTTTTTCGTAGACGACGCCGCCGTCATCGAGGCCCTCAAGCCCTTCGGTGACGTGTCTTCCATTGCCCCTATCCGGCTAAGAGCCGGAAGGTATACCTTCACGGATGGCCGACGCGAGGTATTCATCCTCCTAAAGGAGGGCTTTACCCTGGAAAAGATCCCGACCCGCGTCGTCATCAGAAACAAAGGAAACGTCCTCTCGGCCTTCATATCATATGGAGTCAAGTGCTCCAGATGCGGCCGGCAGGGTCACCGTAGGGCCAACTGCCCTATCAATCCTGGGAGAGCCTCCAACAACGGCCAGCCACAACCGGCACCCCTTCCACCTGGTGCTTCGTCCACCGTGTCCCGGCAGCAGAGCCGTCAAACACCAGCGGCCCCGGCCTTGCCTATGGAGGAGACGCCTTCTGCCCCTCCACCTGTGACCCCTGCTCCGCCCCTGCAGGCGCCTGAGGGTCCCGTGGGCTCTCGCCCGGCCGGTTCACAACATCCTGAGCCGCCTCCCGCTCGGCCGGACCTCGTTGCCCCGCTTGGCCCTCTGCCCGCCCAGAAGACCCTCGGACCTGCGGCCCCAACACCGGACGTGGAGATGTCCATCGTGGAGGAGACCTTTGCGTCCTCCACGCCATCGGCAAAGAACGCAACGAGAGTCGACCTCGATGCGTTCATCGAGGGGCACCCCAGCGTGTCCTTCGCTGAGACGGACGCCCTTGGTCTTGGGCGGGAGGAGGTCCTGGACCTCCTCTCCTCGAGGACCAAGGCGCAGAGGAAAGGACCCCTCCTGTCGCCTCCGCAGTGCGACGCCCTCGCCGGCCTGATCAGGCAAATATTGGATCTGAGGCCCGGAGCAGCCAGCAACCTCTACAAAGTCCTCGGGCAAGTCAAAGCTGAGCTGAGGACAACACCAGCTGCAGTGTCTCCAACACCCCCACTGCCTGCACCTCGGCCTGCCGAACCAACACCGCCCGCACCCCATGGGAAAATGACAACACCGGCCATGGCGACATCTCCATCTCCACTGTTTCAAGTGGAGGAGGATCTGACGTCGAAGCGCTGGGATGAAGCAGCTGATATAATATATAAATTGTGCAATGAACGCTACTCGGGGCCCTTGACTGATTTGGGAATCACAGAGGGTGACATCACGGATGCGGTCATATACCCCGAGGACAGGGAGCCTCTCCTCAGGACCTGTTCCACCCAGAAGAAAAACCTTATCACCGAAATCATCAGTGCTGCAATTGAGCGCGCTCGGGACTCAGATCCCTTTGTACGCGCTCAGGAGGATGTTACTCCCCTGACGGAGTCCAGACTACCCTTGGCAGGGGCACCTCCTGATGTGAATATTTAAATTGTAAATATTTAACTGCCTAACTCTCCGGAGTGTAACAATTGACTAAGCTGTCAATAAATGTGTTTTTCATTGTCATTGTCACACAAGGACATGGTGGGTAGTGACAGCTTGTACTGTAAGTACACCACACAAGGACATGGTGCGTAGTGACAGCTTGTACTGTAAGTACACCACACATGGACATGGTGCGTAGTGACAGCTTGTACTGTAAGTACACCACACATGGACATGGTGGGTAGTGACAGCTTGTACTGTAAGTACAACCCAACATGGACATGGTGCGTAGTGACAGCTTGTACTGTAAGTACACCTCACATGGACATGGTGGGTAGTGACAGCTTGTACTGTAAGTACACCACACACGGACATGGTGGGTAGTGACAGCTTGTACTGTAAGTACACCACACACGGACATGGTGCGTAGTGACAGCTTGTACTGTAAGTACACCACACATGGACATGGTGGGTAGTGACTGCTTGTACTGTAAGTACACCTCACATGGACATGGTGGGTAGTGACAGCTTGTACTGTAAGTACACCACACACGGACATGGTGGGTAGTGACAGCTTGTACTGTAAGTACACCACACATGGACATGGTGGGTAGTGACTGCTTGTACTGTAAGTACACCACACATGGACATGGTGGGTAGTGACAGCTTGTACTGTAAGTACACCACACATGGACATGGTGGGTAGTGACAGCTTGTACTGTAAGTACACCACACATGGACATGGTGGGTAGTGACAGCTTGTACTGTAAGTACACCACACACGGACATGGTGGGTAGTGACAGCTTGTACTGTAAGTACACCACACACGGACATGGTGGGTAGTGACAGCTTGTACTGTAAGTACACCACACACGGACATGGTGGGTAGTGACAGCTTGTACTGTAAGTACACCACACAAGGACATGGTGCGTAGTGACAGCTTGTACTGTAAGTACACCACACACGGACATGGTGGGTAGTGACAGCTTGTACTGTAAGTACACCACACATGGACATGGTGGGTAGTGACAGCTTGTACTGTAAGTACACCACACATGGACATGGTGGGTAGTGACAGCTTGTACTGTAAGTACACCACACACGGACATGGTGGGTAGTGACAGCTTGTACTGTAAGTACACCACACACGGACATGGTGGGTAGTGACAGCTTGTACTGTAAGTACACCACACATGGACATGGTGGGTAGTGACAGCTTGTACTGTAAGTACACCACACATGGACATGGTGGGTAGTGACAGCTTGTACTGTAAGTACACCACACATGGACATGGTGGGTAGTGACAGCTTGTACTGTAAGTACACCACACACGGACATGGTGGGTAGTGACAGCTTGTACTGTAAGTACACCACACACGGACATGGTGGGTAGTGACAGCTTGTACTGTAAGTACACCACACATGGACATGGTGGGTAGTGACAGCTTGTACTGTAAGTACACCACACATGGACATGGTGGGTAGTGACAGCTTGTACTGTAAGTACACCACACATGGACATGGTGGGTAGTGACAGCTTGTACTGTAAGTACACCACACACGGACATGGTGGGTAGTGACAGCTTGTACTGTAAGTACACCACACACGGACATGGTGGGTAGTGACAGCTTGTACTGTAAGTACACCACACACGGACATGGTGGGTAGTGACAGCTTGTACTGTAAGTACACCACACATGGACATGGTGGGTAGTGACAGCTTGTACTGTAAGTACACCACACATGGACATGGTGGGTAGTGACAGCTTGTACTGTAAGTACACCACACACGGACATGGTGGGTAGTGACAGCTTGTACTGTAAGTACACCACACATGGACATGGTGGGTAGTGACAGCTTGTACTGTAAGTACACCACACACGGACATGGTGGGTAGTGACAGCTTGTACTGTAAGTACACCACACACGGACATGGTGGGTAGTGACAGCTTGTACTGTAAGTACACCACACATGGACATGGTGGGTAGTGACAGCTTGTACTGTAAGTACACCACACACGGACATGGTGGGTAGTGACAGCTTGTACTGTAAGTACACCCTACATGGAAATGGTGGGTAGTGACAGCTTGTACTGTAAGTACACCACACATGGACATGGTGGGTAGTGACAGCTTGTACTGTAAGTACACCACACAAGGACATGGTGCGTAGTGACAGCTTGTACTGTAAGTACACCCCACATAGACATGGTGGGTAGAAGGTTGTGATTACACTCCACCTGCCAATATGATATTGTATCCAGTACAATACATCCAGGTATATATAAGACAGATGTACACAGCAGTTTATAAAGGTGTAATAGCGAAGTTCAGTATTCTCGAGATGACTGACAGTAGAACCTCCCGTAAGAGACCATAACCTAAAAAACATACGTTCTCCTGATCTCTCAGTGTAGATTGGGTTAGATCGGGATATGTCTTTTGTTTGTTTTAACAAATGTGAGCCCCATCAACATAATAAGTGTACTGTCAATCTTTTTTTACCGAGTATTCTCTTTGGGCCATTTCCTCACCGTAAACTTAAATGGTAAAAGATGGTTTAAGGTAGTTCAAATGTAATAAGGAATGATGAAAGAAGTTTCCGTACGATTATTAACAAAGCATTAAAGCGCCATCTATAAATGAAAGGATTTATGCACGAATGTTTCTTTTCTTTTTTTTCGTACTTAAATCTCTACTTTTTATAAGTATGATTATTATAAGGGTAAGTAAAGGCGAAGAAAACGAGAATAAAAGATATAAACGTTCTTAATTTACACAATATTTTAGAAAGCATCACGAAGATTTGAAATACTGTTTCCATCTTTTTACTTTTTCTTGAGCAGAATCATTTTGGCATGTTTCCGTGTACTTCAGAAAAATTTGATTATTTGTTACTTTTGTTTTACGATAACACACACACACACACACACACACACACACACTGCAGCCTTAGCCTTAGCAACTGCAGCCTTCAGACATACTTGTTTTCAACCATAGGCATAAGTGGTCACTATCATCAATGTAGGAACTTTCCGAACATTACAGCAAGTATATCCCAACATTCAGAAGTTTTCCATAAACCCGGAAGTGTTCATTTTTATCTCAACCCTTCTTCTATTGAAGGTCTAACGTGTGTCAAGAGATATTGCCAAGAGAATCATTAGAGAATATAGAGATAAGAAGAATGTGGATAAGACAGACAGAGAGAGAGGAGACTTACCGCGAGATAAACCAGTTAAGGCGAGACCGACCTTCGTACTGCCGTCAACTCAACCTTCCTGGTTGCCCACCGGGGTCACGACGCTACGCCCTGTTGTTAGGCTTAAGGTACCTAGCAGTGTTGGTTGGAATTCTACGCGACGGGCGATGCAGCATGCAAATCAACATCTAATCTCATGGAATGGGGTATAGGGGTGCAGCTATCGTTGATCATGGCACCATGATCCAGGCAACACTTTGGTGAAAGTCTGATTCTGCCTGTAGTTTAAGGCTGTTCCTAACATGGAAGCAGACGTCTTTGCTGCCAACTCTAACATGAGTACAGACGCAGGTTGGAATTGATGTTGTTCTTCTGGACCTTTTTTCTTTGTAGCGTTGTTCTTTATTTAAACTATTTCAGCCCCGTAAATATAGTTCCATTAAACTATTGTGCAATTAAGACTAATAATCTCTCTATTCGATATGAAATTAGAAACACAGATCGTGGAGAAGAGCTTCTTTTATAAGAAAACGATCATTTGGTAGAATTGATGTTTGTCTTCTGCACCTTTCTTTGTAGCGTTGTTCTTTATTTAAACTATTGATTAATTAAAACAATGATAATTTCTCTATCAAATATCAAATTAGAAACACAGATCGGGGAGAAGAGCTTCTTTTATAAGAAAATTATCGTATAAGACTTAAAACAAAACACTATAAAGGAATGACAATACATCCAGATGGCACAAGAACCTATAGGACATGCAACAACTGTCCTGGTGTGGAACTAACACCTACCTACATATTCTCATGCCCAGCAATGGTCGCAGCCTTGCAGAAAATTGACATGCACCCAGAGTAGCAGCTTTACACACCCAAGATAGTGGACATTGCTGCTGCTGTGATAGAGATGCATGGAGACATCTGAGGCTCTTCATTGGACACGACAACAACAACAGAAAATTTACATAGACCCAGAACAGCAGCTTTACACACCCAAGATAGTGGACATTGCTGCTGCTGTGATAGAGATACATGGAGACATCTGAGGCTCTTCATTGGACACGACAACAACAACAGAAAATTTACATAGACCCAGAACAGCAGCTTTACACACCCAAGATAGTGGACATTACTGCTTCTGTGATAGAGATGTATGGAGACATCTGAGGCTCTTCATTGGACACAACAACAACAGAAAATTGACATAGACCCAGAACAGCAGCTTTACACACCCAAGATAGTGGACATTACTGCTTCTGTGATAGAGATGTATGGAGACATCTGAGGCTCTTCATTGGACACGACAACAACAACAGAAAATTGACATAGACCCAGGGAAGCAGCTTTACACACCCAAGATAGTGGATATTGCTGCTACTGTGATAGAGATGCATGGAGACATCTGTTCATTGGACACGACAACAACAACAGAAAATTGACATAGACCCAGAGCAGCAGCTTTACACACCCAAGATAGTGGACATTGCTGCTTCTGTGATAGAGATGTATGGAGACATCTGTTCATTGGACACGACAACAACAACAGAAAATTGACATAGACCCAGGGAAGCAGCTTTACACACCCAAGATAGTGGATATTGCTGCTACTGTGATAGAGATGCATGGAGACATCTGTTCATTGGACACGACAACAACAACAGAAAATTGACATAGACCCAGAGCAGCAGCTTTACACACCCAAGATAGTGGATATTGCTGCTACTGTGATAGAGATGCATGGAGACATCTGTTCATTGGACACGACAACAACAACAGAAAATTGACATAGACCCAGAGCAGCAGCTTTACACACCCAAGATAGTGGATATTGCTGCTGCTGTGATAGAGATGTATGGAGACATCTGAGGCTCTTCATTGGACACGACAACAACAACAACAACATCGTATAAGCCACCCTTCTACGAAGGGCCATAGAAAGACGTCTTTCACGAAAGCTTGTACGATCATTTTCTTTTATAACGATATTCTTCTGACTGACTTGTGTTTCTTCTTCTGTATTTTAATTGCTGATTCAATGATATGTCATTCCTTGTCCATTCTCTATGTTGTTGAATTCCTTTGTTCCATGCGCTGGTATAATATTTATATACAGTTTGGTAAATGGAGTTTGGGATTACCTCATGTCAAGTTTATGTAACTAACTTAATGATTCTTTTTCTTCTTGGCTTCGTTTCTTACATGATTTATATACAGTTGTTCAAAAGGGGTTTGGGACTACCTTATGTCAAATTTGTGTAACTGATTTAATCATTCCTTGTCCATTCAAGATGGACACAGATGTTCATTCAATGGTACCAGATTTAGATACAGTTTGTTAAATAGAGTTTGGGATTACCTCATGACAAATTTATGTAACCGATTTAATCATTCCTTGTCCACTCTATATGTTGTTGGATTCCTTTGTTTCATGCTGGTACAAGATTTATATACAGTTTGTCAAATGGGGTTTGGGACTACCTCATGTTAAATTTATGTCACTGGCTCATTGAGATATTGTCCATTCTTTGTCTTCTTGGCTTCTTTTGTTCCATTATTTATATACAAACTAGCGGACGTACCCGGCTTCGCCCGGGTTTTACCCGAGTAAAGGTTTGTCTAACGAATCTCTCGATAAAGTGAACATTTTTTCCCGGTCCCTTGAAAAATACTCGATAAGTTGAATATATCAATATTAATTGGTTCCCTCGGTAATTGGAAGTTAAAGGAATAGTATCTTGCCTTGGAATTGTATCATTATTCTTGTATGGATGTACCCGGCTTCGCCCGGGTTTTACCCGAGTAAAGGTTTGTCTAACGAATCTCTCGATAAAGTGAACATTTTTTCCCGGTCCCTTGAAAAATACTCGATAAGTTGAATAAAATCAATATTAACTGGTTCCCTCGGTTATTGGAAGTTAAAGGAATAATATCTTGCCTTGGAATTTTATCATTATTCTTGTCTCAAATAAATTGCCGTGTAACCCTGAATTTTGTCTTTCCTAATTTTCTACATTACAAAATCATCGTATCATCATGATAATATTTAGAGCAGATTGTTGAATTATAACAGATAAATTAGAATATTTATCTTGATTATTTTTAGGCGAAAAGTTATTTCAAAAATTTTATTTCCTAGAAACCTTCCCAGTACTATAATAAATAACTTCCCAAAGTTTCATGGCGTTCCAATGAGTGGTTTGGTCAGGCATAAAGGACAGACAGACACACACACACACACATACATTCATTTTTATATATATATATAGATGATCCCCACACCTCACACTCTTTTCTAAATTTTGAAAATATTCAACTTTTAAGTCATTTTACTTTTTTTTCCAACTTTACATGTTAATATTTATCGTAAATATCTCTCAAGAGAAGGAGAGATTTTATTTTAAAATTTCTTCCTACAAAACTAGCCACACAATTACCTTATGAATAACCACATATATATTGTCAATTTTAATTTTCAATTCATCACATTTAGGTGAAAATATGATCTTTAACCAATATATGGAATTCCCAAATTCATATCTTTTAAATAATGGAGAAATTTCACTACACCAGAGCCTGGCAGAAAGAAATAGGCCTGGCTAGACTGAACAACTTTATATTGGCGATGTGAGAATTATGGTTGTCACTGAATTCGAACCTAACCAGGCTTAAGATGAGAAATTTCGAGTCTTATATCTCAGTCTCAAATCGAGAATAGACAACATTTCATTTGTAAATCTTTAAAACATATTTATAGCGAAACATGAAGTAGTCGCTAATATTTGATTATTTAAAATGAGAGCAAACGTCTGGATTTGATCAATCATTTTTAATATTTCAACATTTTTATATTTCAAATATATAAATTTCGGTATCTTCCAAGCATTTTATATGAATAGCAAAGATAATAAATATCATCTTTCTTTTATTAATTTTGATATTATTGAGGTGAGAGAGAGAGAGAGCATTTTTTAATCAAATTCTTTTCAAAATCCATTTTCATAATATTCAATTCCAAAAAAATATATGAGAATAATGTAAATATATATTAAACATATATTATGTGAAATTTAAAAGTTTAATATTTTCTCTTAATTTCATATAAATATGTTAAATTATAGGGACGCTCTATAAATATTTCGTTTCCACCGGACCAACAATGGGTCGGTCAGTCGGTTGGGAATTGAGGTGGAGGCGGGTCTGCTTTGAGACTCTGTCCGAATTTACTTGTTTCCTCAGATATTGAGGCTTTGTCTTCCTCTCCCCTGACTCTTTGAGACGGAGTCCATAGCATCGGCAGACCAGTTCCTGGCAGGGCCTGGATCATTAGCTCGGTCGAGTCATCTCGAGCGAGTTGGATGCTCTGGTTGTGCCAGAAGAGTGGAATAGGGCTTCTACGGGAGGCGAAGCGCCACTATAAACAAAGGCTAACGAGTCGAGCAGGTACCTCCTGGGTGGCATGGAAACCCTTTGCGAAATATTCATGCCTGGTCTGGCGATGCATGGACTTTAGACGATATATAATGAAACATTAAATATCATAAATTATTCACGCTCAATAATAAACGAAAATAAATGTACACCAAGTAATAATACATCGATTTACAAAAACATACTTATAACCTGAACAAATAAAATATCATCATTATAAATAAATGGCAAAAATCCATTCATCCAGTATACACTTCAACAAGTACAGACTCTATGATAAATTACTATATAGTAGAACGGGGTCTGGAGATTGAACTGATGGAGGGTTCACCAATGATTTACCTTGCCTACTTTGATTGTATGAGTTTAAAAGTTGCGTTGCATTTAGCGCCATTTTGAAGCTCACATAAATCAGGTTAACCCACGATCAGACATAAAATTTATTAAAATAGAAACGTCACCTCTCTCATAAAAATAGACACAAAAGCTATGTGCCCATTGATTGATCATCTCTGTACTTAAGTACAAACTTACAGGTTGGAAATCAAATTTCCATCTATATTTTACCCATAGAAATGACTAATCATTTCTGACTAATCAAATGACTAATCAATGGAGGAATCTCCAATCTCCATTCTGTCACCCCGGAAGCCCTGAACTGGCTGAAGGCCTTGCCTCTCAGACTTTAATGACCGATATGTCCTCACTTCTTTTTTCTAGATTTAATCCATTCTGTCTCCTCTCTAATTGTAAATACGCTGCTGTATCACCTCATAAGCATAAATAAATAAACTAATCATTTTGCCGGCGAAACATCTCTTGGGTCAATTCCGAAGATTTAACCAAACTCTTGTAAATCACATGAAATCAAAGCACGCCCTAGACTGATCAGGACCCTATCCCGACACCATGGTCTACAGGTAGACGTTCTGAATTAGTAAAATATGGTGTTGTGGCTTTTGTCATCCAACTGAGTCTGCTATAGATTGCCGAAATTGGTCAATATATATAGAGGGGTGCAAGTATTTCAATGATAGAGAAACTGAAATTCCAAAACAATGTGATTCAAATATTTGTTGAAAGAGGTATATAAGATGCAAGAGACAATGGTGCACAAAGACATAAATGAAAGAGGTAGAGTAGGTACAAGACAGGGTTCGCGAATCTTATAGAGAGACAAAAGTATATTTTGGAATCTGTTATATATTCTAATTCAATTAAGTAAATTTCATAAATATATCTAACAGAGATAGATATGTTCAGATGCACAGGGACACATATATTTCATCAAAGAAAAAAAAACAGAAGTTACAAGACCGTGGGAACGCAAATATCTTACTGACAGAGTAATAGAAAAAATAGTTGGAGCGGAAATCATTTTGACAATCTCACAGAAGATTCAAGACACTAGAAGCAAATATTTTAGGAACAAAATCACAGAGTTTAAAACACACAAATATAGACGTGTATATTTAATTGATAAAAATATAAAAAGACATCGGGATGATAATATTTTATCGATAAAAGTACAGGGTTATAATACACAGGAATGTGAATATTTTATTGACAAAAGTACAGAGGTTCCAAGAGTATAGAGGTTCAAAGACAGAAAGAGGCAATTTTTATCGACATAGGTATAGAAGTTCAATAACTGAGAAAGATAAAGGAGACCAAAGATTGTGGAACCAGATATTCAATTGAGAGAAGTAGAGATGATACAAAATTATTGGCGCAAATACTTTATTGAAATAGGTAGTGATCATCAAAACAGGGAGAGATGCAAATATTATATTTACAACAGCAGAGAAGTTACAAATCTTAGATACATATATTTTGTGACTGAGGTCTACAAATTACAAAGAGGCAAAATATTTCCTTAATAGAGGTATAGTTGTTCCAAGAAAATGTGGAGTGAAGATATTTTATTAATTAATGTTCAGATATATGAAGACGCGCAAGTTATCTTATTTCCACAATATAAAATGAAAGTGATATTGGAATTTATTTTTAAATCGGAGATCAATTATTTCATTGACAGAGGTACATATGTTTTCTAAGCAAGTGGAGGGCTAAATATTTTTGACAACTATACGAATATTGAGGCATGGGCGAAATATTTCATTTACTGAGTTACTAATGTTCAAGGACACAGGCATGCAAATATTTTATTCACACATATAAGATGTTCCAGGTCAGGGGAATAAATACAAGTATATCTTCTTTATTCAGGTACTAAATTTTAATATAGGGGGGGGGGGGGGGGCAATTTTGCATTGACATGGGTAAAGAAGTTGCGAACAAGTGCGCTAATATATTTTGCTAGAAGTATAGAATAACAAAAAATAATAATAAAAATAAAAAATATTATGGACAAAGATATAGAAAAATATGACACTGTCAGACTGATATATTCTTCTAACTTATGTACATTTACAATATAAATTTTATTTCATTGATTGTGTTTATAATATATTTCTAGTTGTCTACGAATTATTATAATTATTATAAACTAGCGGATGTACCCGGCTTCGCCCGTGTTTTACCCGAGTAAAGGTTTGTCTAACGAATCTCTCGATAAAGTGAACATTTCTTCCCGGTCCCTTGAAAAATACTCGATAAGTTGAATAAAATCAATATTAATCGGTACCCGAGTAAAGGTTTGTCTAACGAACATTTGTTAAAACAATTCTCTATAAACTTATAAAAAGAAATAGATATATTTTGATAATTTGAAACTCGTAAATTTGAATCTCTCGATAAAGTGATCATTTTTTCCCGGTCCCTGTGTGCCGTGTCATTCTGAATTTTGTCTTTCCTAATTTTCTACATTACAAAATCATCGTTTTATCTAGTGAACATTTTTTCCCGGTCCCTTGAAAAATACTCGATAAGGTTGAATAAATTCATGGTCGTTTATGGAAGATGGACGAAGTTCCCGGAGGTCATCTTGGGCAAGCTCCCGCGAGGCTTTTTTTCTTGTCTACTTGGCACAGCTGTGTCACCAACTCTGCCCTGATTGGTCTGTGGGTACTTGGACTGTCCATCCGGCCGGCGGCCGGACGAATCCATTCTCTCTACGGGGTGGGGCAGACCTAAGCCTATCTCCGTCGCAAGGTGGCGCTGCTTGCGAGTTAAAGCTACAAATCTGCAAATAACTCTAAGGATATTAAAGATATTCAAGATATTATTTTTCGAAAACCTTTCCGGGGATATGCCTAATAATATCCCAAAATTTCACGGCGATTGGATGTACGGTTTTTGAATCTATAGAGTACACACACACAGACAGACAGACAGACATTCATTTATATATATGTTATATTAAAGTATTATTTTATTTTAAAATTATATTTCATAGATAAAATACTCTTCTAAATCGACCGCCAGAGGTCACTCTTCCCGTATAAAAACTCATTGTTGATGTTCCCCGTGGGCCGACCCAAAACATTTGTACATTATGTAAATACGCTTTTCATTTTTTTATTCTTACGCCTTAAGCCAGGCAGTAATTTTTACCAAGTTATGTTTATCCTATAGCTCAATTAAAACAATATCTGATCAAAACCATTTTATTATTATTCTTTCAATATTTATGCCACGACTGCACCACCATAGCATAATCATCAACATGATCCAAAATACAAGCAGAATCTCATCTTTTCTTAATATAAGATATATATATATAGATTGTCAAAATATGGGTTTGGAACTACCTTATGTCAAGTTTATGTAATTGATTCATTGATTCCTTGTCAATTAACTTTCTTGGTGTAAGTCGTCTACTGGTACAAACCTTATATACAGTTTGTTAAATTGTGTTTGGCATCACTTTATGTTAAAGTTGGATAACATGATCCAATAATACGTATATACAGTCATGGACAAAACTTAAGAAAGTTGTACCTTTTAGTATGTACAGGGTGATCCAAAAGTCCCGCACAACTTTAAAAATTAATAACTCCTCGAATATTTGCGCTAGAGCAATGCGGTAAACACCATTGTGTTCAGGATGCAATGGGATTTTTTTATGGCAAATGATGAAAATTTCGAAATTGATTTTAGTTACAACTTTATTCGCTAGATGGCGCTCTACCAGAATCAGCGATTCAGCGGCCAAATTGTTTGATAAATTGAAAAATATAACTGAACGACACGTATTTTTCCTTTTTGAATACCAGGAAAGAACCCTTGTAATATCAAATGATAAATTAATAAAACACCATTTCGCCAAAAGTTAGAAGAAATGGTTAACGATTTTTAAATACAATCTGAGATATGTAAAATAGGTATATGCAAATTAAAACATGTAGCAAAAAAAAAAATTATATTTTAAATGCGGTTTGCTGGAATCCTCTCAGCTATTTAAATTTCGAAAATAATAATTTTATAATTTTTTAAATTCAACTCTCTCTCAGTATCGATTATATTTATTTTATTTCATTTGAAAAATATTTATTTATCTCTGATGATTTTTTTTACTCTGGAATGCCGTTGTTGTTTTTGTCGTGTCCAATTAAGAGCTTCAGATGTCTCCATGCATCTCTATCACAGCAGTAGCAGCATTGTCCACTATCTTGGGTGTGTAAAGCAGCTGCTCTGGGTCTAAATCAATTTTATGCAAGGCTGCGAGCATGAGAATATGTGCGTAGGTGTTAGTTCCACACCAGGACAGTTGTTGCATGTTCTATAGGTTCTTGTGCCATCTAGATGTATTGTCATCCTTTATAATGTTTTGTTCTAAATCTTGTTATAGTTTTGTCATTTTTCTCTCGGAGTTTATTTCACATTTTGATCTTTTCTTATTTTTTGTTCAATTATCTTGTATTTTTCAAAAGCATTAGCGTCAAATAATGACATTTGTTCTTTCCTTTGGCTCAACTTTCTGGCTTCCTTTGCAAATTAAACTGCCATTTCATTACCACTTATCCAAACACTGGCAGGAATCCATTGTAGAATGCAGTTATTCTCCAATGATATCAGTTGAGTAAGTAACGAATGTATTTTCTGTGTAATTATAGTATTGCCCTTCTGAATTGCTTCTAGATCGGATATGAAGTCGTTGTACGTTATATTATAATTCCTTCTGCTTGATACAGGGATGGTTGGTTAAGGCACACATCAAGAGCTTTCCAGATAGCTGTCAGTTCACAAGTGAAGTTTGACGAAATCTTTCTTGCTCCTTCTTTGATTTTGATGTATGTTCCATCTTGCAGTATTATGTTAATTCCAGCCCCTCCATTACTTATGGTAAGGTCTGATGATCCATCTGTATATGCTGTTAAATAATTTATCTGATCGCATAAACCAATTGTGTCAAGTCCTTTCTTCTTAAGTATGTGTTTGTTCTCTTTTTTGATTTCAGGGTTCATTCAGGTTAAGATTGATGATTACATTTGATGGCAATGGGGTAGGAAATATTGGTTATTCTCGAATTTGAAATTCATTATGTTTCATATTTATGCTCTTTCTAATATTGTTGTCTTACTGAAGTGTTGAAGATCTTTTGAGCATTTCTTTTTGTGTCCAGTTTAAATAGGTTCTATGGGATATGTGTTCGGTTTCTTTAGTTTTTAAGCTATTGATGAATTTTATTGTTTTTAATTGTCTTCTGCTTTCAAGTAGGTCTAGACCACATTCTCTCTGAATTTTCTAATTGTTGGTATTTGAAACAGAACCAGTGATTTTTGCTTGAACACTGTCTAGTCTTCTTTTTAGTGATGAACTTGAGGGAGCCCAAACAGGTGTTGCATATTCCATTATTGGCCTTATTAAGGTGATATATGTTGTTCTTATAATTTTGGGTTTTGCTCCCCAATTTGTTCCACATAGCCTTCTCAGAATGTTTAGGTTTCTGGTAGCTCTATTTGAGGTGCTAATTATGTGTTCTGTAAATCGCAATTCCTCATCAAGTATCACACCTAGGTAATTTGGAGATCTAATTTTATCAATTATATGGTTGTTTATGCTTATTTTGGAGTTAAATTCATGTATTTTTTACTGTCAGTGAAGGAGACCTATAGGTTTGTGTTTATTGGGTTTATGGTCATTTTGAGTTTCATTGCCCACTTCTCCAGTCCTCTCATTGATGTGTTTAGTATTTTTCTGATATTTCTATACTGCTACTTGTGTGCCATATGGCTATATAATCTGCATAACAGGCAATTTTTGTGTCTTCAGTGAGGATGGATGTTGTTAAGGTTGTGTCGTAATTAGATGTACAACAACTCAAACTTGACCATGACTCTGTTTTTAGCTCTTATTCTTTTCGTTTGGCCAACAAAAAATGTCCAATATATATACACATATATTCTTACATAATGAGACTTTAAAGAATGCAGATAATCTTCATCTATTTACATACACAACACATCTCCCCCCTTAATAATACTCCAGTCGGTCTGGGGGTTTCCTGACTCTCTGAGGTCTAGGACTGCGGACGGGCACTTGCACAGCGGCAGGCTCCGGTTTAGGAGTGCAAGAGGGCACGTGCACAGCAGCAGGCCCTGGTATAGGAGTGCAAGAGAGTACATGCACAGAAGCAGTCTCCTCCTTGTTTCCTTATGTAACCTCTGGAACCTCCCCTTCACTTTATTTCTGACTTCCACCTACAGGCTTCTCTCCTGATGTTCGAGGAAGTATCAAATTTCTTGTCTCCACTTGTTTCTTTCTCACAGGTCGCAATTGAATGATATGCCTCTTATACACGACGCCCTCGCAACTTATAAGTTAGTGACGGTAGCTCAATAATTTCAAAATGGTACCTTTTTTCCTTTTAGGTCCAGGTGCATAGTTGCGGAAATAAACCTCGCAACCTGTAGTAAACTGCTCCTGCCTTCTTACGGCCTCATGAAATACCTCTCGCGGATTTCCCATCTTGGTATTAAATTCGAGAATCTGGATCTTAAACTTCTCTTCATTAGCAGTTCCGCGGGGGAAATCTTTTATTACAGTTTGGGGGAATGCTCTATGAGCAAATAGGAATCTTTGTAGATTCGTCTCTAAATCATCCTTCCCATTATTCTTTCTCAAAAGGTTTTTAAACTCTCTTACATATCTCTCAGCTAAACCATTTGTACTAGGATTATACGGACTGGTCTTAGTGTGCCGTATACCATTCATTTTGGTAAATTGCTCGAATTCACCGGAGACAAACTGTCTTCCGTTATCTGTAACCAAAAATTAGGGCAATCCAAATCTGGAAAAAAATTCTCTAAGATGATTTATAATCGTTTTGCTGGTAATATCTTTGATGATAAAAATTTCTATCCACTTTGAGTATGCGTCCACGAGAACCAAAAACATTCTTCCCTTGAACGGACCCGCTAGATCAAGGTTGATGCCACGGTTTTTCGGCCAAGTCCATTCCGAGATGGTAGCCGGGAGCATGCTTGCCGATTCTTGGCATACTCTACATTCTCTAGTTAATTCCTCGATGTTACTGTCTATGCCTGGCCACCAGAAAATACCGTCTGGCAATCATCTTCATTTTAACAATCCCCATGTGTATTTCATGCAAGTCATTTAAAATTAAAGATCTTAATTTTTGGGAAATTACCACTCTTTCACGCCATTGAAGACAACCAAACTCCAAACTTAATTCCTCATTGATATTATAATAAGGAGCTTGTGGGTTTTCCCTCGGTACCCTTGTGAATTTCCAGTTGCCTTCTCTAACATTCCTTAATACTTGGGGCGTCTCATATGCCACCTCCATAAAAGAGAACGGTACCTCATTCAACTTCCTGAGAAGAAGTACCTGGTCTTCATCAAGAGACTCCCTGACACTCGATTCTAAAGGAAGACGTGACAATGCGTCAACATTGGAATTACACTAGTTTTTCGAAATTCCACAGTATAATTAAATGCAGCTAATTTTAAGGACCATCTTTTAATTCTGGATGAACCACATATGGGAATTGGTTTATGAGGTATTAAATATATGAATTAAGGGTCGATTGTCTGTGACCAATACAAATTTTCGTCCCAGTAAGTATTGTCTGAATTTCTGAACGCCAAAAGTTATGCTCAACGCTTTCTTTTCTAGTTGAGAGAAACGTTTTTCCGCTTTAGTTAATGTTCTAGAAGCAAAAGCTATAGGGCATTCTTCTTTTCTATCATGTCTATGACTCAGAATTACGCCTAGTCCATAGTCCATTAATAATGATTTACATTTTTAAAATAACATTCGATATTCTTTCGTCCAATTCCATCTACAATTTTTATTCAAAAGTTGATAGAATAGGCTAAAATGTTTGCTATATTCTTTATGAATCTATAATAATAAATTAAGAGTCCTATGAAAGATCTTAATTGCGAAACATTCTTTAGGTTCAGGCGCCTCTATCACTGCTTTAATTTTATTTTCTAAGGGATGCAGTCCATATTTATCCATTTTAAACCCTAAATATTCCACCGATTTCTTTTTAAATTTACATTTATATCTGTTTAACTTTAAACCTTTTTCTAGCAATCATCTAAACACTAGATCCAACTTTTGTTCATGATCTTCAAAGTCATTTCCTGCAACCAAAATATCATCTATGTAGCAGGCCATAAATAATATTCATCTACTGTTAAATTTATTGTGGCATCAGTTTCGCCCTGTACAGAATATATAGAGTCCTCTTGTACATATTTACATCCCCACATTTTTTTACTAGCTTTGCAGACCCTACTTAAATGACCCAGTTTTTTACATTTTAAAACAAGTCTTTGTTCTATGAGGGCAAACAGAGGCCACGTGTGAATGTCTTTCACCACATCTATAACACAATTTTTCTCCCCTTTGCCTGAAAGACCTTTGCTGCACCATACTATTATTGTACTCACCCTTTTTATCTTTTCCATTCACAGGGGATATCTTGGCCACTAATTTATCTTGTAATTATCTTGTATTTATCTCCGCCAGTTCGAACGAGATCGCCACTGCAAAACTTTATCCAGGGTGACATCGTCGTTTTCTTGTAGTAGCTTCTTTTGCAGGCTTTCCAACTTGATCCCAGCCACAAAACGGTCTCGCATCATGGTTCCCAGCATATCGCTGAAATTACAATTTATTGATAAATGTTTCAATTCTCTAAGATATTCCGAAATTGATTCTCCTTCCTGTTGAATTCTCTTTAAAAATCTGCATCGCTGTGGTATCACTTTCTTCTTTAGATCCAAATGCAGCTTAATTCTTTGAATGATAGTATCATAGGGTTGATCTTTCATTAGACCAGGAAGAAAATGTCTTTTCTCTGCTTCAAAGTTTCAGAATCTGGTAGCGAGGTGAAAATCAGCACTTTAATCTCCTCCTTCAGATGCCAAAAAGTAAGCCTCAAATTTTTGTACAAAAAGATCGAAGTGTCCTCCACTGGGCTATAGCATCTAAAAGGTACTATTAACTTTGAACTTGTCATGCTGATCTTTTCTACTCCTTTGTTTTCTTGATCCAGATAGTTTAAAATATGTAGTTGTTATACTTGCATAGACGCCGTTTTCCTCAGCTTTTTACTGGCTCTGTAGATCCCGCATCCACGTCGCCACTTTTGTTGTGTCGTAATTAGACGCACAAGAGCTCAAACTTGACCATGGCCAACAAAAAATGTCCAATTTATATATACATACATTTTTACATAATGAGGCTTTAAATAATACAAATAATATTCATCTATTTACATAAACAACAGTTAATATATAGCGAGAAGAGTAGAGGACTGAGCACAGATCCCTGAGGTACACCAGCCCATATTCTTCGGTCCTTGGAAATTGTTCCATTGACCCGAACCTTTATCCTTCTTCCCCTTAAGAAGTCTGCAATCCAGATTAAGGTGTTTCTCTTACTCCGATGTTGTGCAGCCTTTCAAATAATTTCTACACTCGATTAAAAGCTGAGGTCATATCCAGGAATACGGCCGTTGTCTTCTTTGGCGGTTTTTCCTAGAAATATATTATTGATTGACAGAAGTAGAACAGTTTATCAGTTGTACAGTGTCTGGATCTTTAGGCAGTTTGGTAGATGTTTATTTTATTATTGTTAGTGAGCCAGACTATGAGCCTAGAGTGGATAATTCATTCTGTTATTTTACAAAGTATGCTGATAAGAGCTATTGGCCGATAGTTCTTGCATTCCTTGGCATCTTTGTATGGTTTCAGTATTGACACTATAATTGATATCTTCCAATTCTTTGGTAGTTTACCAGTTTGCTAGGAAATCTTCAGTATTCTTAGGAGTTGATTTTTAGCTTCGTCTCCAAAGTGTTTAATCATTTGACCAAAGATTAGATCATCTCCTTGTTGATGGTAATTTCTTGCTTGTTTAACTAACCTGTTTACATTATTTTTTAGAGTCCTGCCTTCATTCGTATAGCTGAGTCTGGAAGTGCTTGAAAGATATTCATCAATTATTTCAGCCATCTGTTTGTTCGTTCTCGCTATTCATATCGGTTAGAGTATTGGAGGATTAGTGTTGGTTTTGATGGTTTTATAACGCTAATTATATTCCAGTGATGGCTTTCCTTTTTTGGATCCATTTTTTTCGCAGAATTCTGCCCATTTTTCTTGTTTGAATATCCAAATTTCTTGTTCTATTTTGTGGCTAATTTCAATGAGTTCCTTCATGATTTCTTCTGTTTTATTTGTTTTAAGAAGTTCATTGATATTGTCTCTCTCTGCAATCATTGCCTCGATATTGTGGTCCTTCCAGTAAAGTATTCACAGGTCTTTACGTCTACCTCTAGGTACCGATACTTTTGCAGCTTTGGATATGTTTGAAGATAATTTTTCCAATTTTTTGTCAATCGTTCTGTGATTTAATTCTTCGTTGCATAGTTCTTCAAGATTTTCTGTGAATATTTTTCCAGTGTTCTTTTATTCTGTTGGAAATTCTCAATTTTGAATTTTAGGGTTGTTAAAATTGGTCTGTGGTCACTGATTGCACTTTTCAGAATTTTCCATTGTGTTGTGGGTGCGATGTTGTAATTTATCGCTGTGGTGTCTATTGCGGATTCTGTGCCTGTGGACTCGGATAGATAGGTGTTCTTTTCGTTATTTAACGGTGTAAGGTCGAGGTCTGTTAGCATATCCTCAACCTGCTGACCTTTGTTATCCTGGACAGGTGATCTCCAAGTTGGTCTTTCGGCGTTAAAATCACCAAGTATGATTGCGATATCCGAAGACGCTTCACTTAATGTCTCTATCAGGCCTGTATTGATGCTAGTATTATCGTGGTGATAAACATTTATGATTGGAATTATTTTATCTGTAAGATAGATTTCTATTGCCTGAGCTTCTGTCGTGCTTTCTCTAGGCTTACTCTGATTATAGGCGATTTCCTTAAATTTGATTTCTAGAGTTTTAATCAAAACGGCAAGTCCTCCTCCGAATTTTCCCGGTCTGTCCTTTCGTAGTGTTGTATAATCTTTGATATTGAATCTCAGATTCTGATTCAATTTTGTCTCCTGAGTACAAGTAATATGTACATTGTTGTCACAGAGAAGACAAGTCAGCTCTTTATTTTCCTCTGGGTACCATTTATATTGAGTTGTAGTAGATTGAATTGTATCCTCGAAGTAGATTTCTCATCATGAGCTCGAGCTGCAGCTCCTGACGCGGCGGTTACCCCGGACGCGGTAGCATTACTGGAGATATCAGTTTTGCTCCTCATTTGAAAACGGGTGCTGTTGCAACGTTAGTCATCTTGGAAACGAACCAGAATTTGGTCAAATATTCCAAGGGTCCAGGGGGGACCGAAAGGAGGTGTGGTCGGACTTCTCCCCTTCCCCCTGGAATGCCGTCACTACAGGATAAAGCACTCTTGGTGAATATTTTAAATCGTGATTCAGAATCTGCCACTGAAGCTTTACGAGCGTTTCGTTCCTTTAAAGATATTCGAAGCGGTAAAGGACCAATGAGTTGCTACTCTCTAAAGCGATTGATTAAAAGTTTTGAGGAAACATGATCTCTGGAAGCAAAACCTCGGAGTGGAAGACCATCGACATGCAAGTCAGTGGCTGTTACGGTTTTGCATAATGTTGAAGCTATTGAAATGTTATTCACGTATGGAGAAGTAAGTGCTAGACAAGTTTCTCGACAAACGGGGATTTCATATGGAACAGTTTGGAGAGAACACACATTTAGAATTTTTCTATAAAAATACCCTAACAAAATTCAAAGTTTTCACGAGTTGAAAGTCAGCGATTTTGAGAAGCGTCAAGAATTCGCTGCATGGGTTTTCCGGCAAATTGATATTGATGAAAACTGGCTGTCAAATGTTCTAAGAACAGATGATGCTCACTTTTATCTAAAGGGAGAATTTAACATTCAAAACTGACTCATTTTGGCAACAGAAAACCCTAGGAATTTTACAGAAATACCACTTCATCAGCACAGAGTTACAGTTTTGTATGGGTTCACTTCTTCTTTTATTATTGGGCCATTTTTCTTTAAAAAAATAAATGGAAGAACTTTTAAACCGTTTTTGTAACTGGTGAACGTTATGTTCAACTTTTGAGAGAAAAAGTGATTCCCATATTGCAGGACAGACAAGCACTAAGCGAAATAACATTCATGCAAGATGGAGGACCTCCTCATATCTCCCGCGGTGCCAAACAATTGCTGAAGGATACGTTCGGTGAAATTCGTTGATAAGTCGCCACTTTATATACCAGTGGCCTCCAATATCACCAGACTTGACGCCTTACAATTTCGGTTATGGGGGTACATTAAGTCGCGTTTTTATCGATGCCGGCCTACCACATTGGCCATGTTGAAGGCTTCTATCAGATGGCACGTTTTATAAATTTCAACTATTTAATTGTGACCATTCTGTCATCTATCGTCTGCAGGCGATGTTTGAGAATGAAGGGCGCCACATTGAGCAAGGATTGTGACCTAATACAAGAGAGAAGGCAGTTACCTAACGTGTTATATTTTGCAGCTCTTTGTTTTGGGTTATGGGAATAATAAATGCTGTCCTCACATCTTGACTCTTTTTTTTTTCTGTGAACAGTAATTTTTTGTTTGTCATTTGCCCGCATCTTATATTATGTCATGCAGACCAAAGTGTCATAACTTCTCTAATAACACTGGTACACACAATTTTACCCCTTATGTTTAGTTTATCGCTTTTCGCTCATTAGAAGAAATAGCATAAGGAATATTCTCTGTATCCCCCCCAACTTTAGAAATTTTGCGCAAAAAATAATACAAAATGATTTTACTACCACGTTTTTCAACGCAAAAGGTCGATTTAAAAATGATTTTTTGAGGGGATACATTTTCAAAATTATGTACAGTATAATAAACAATGATAACATTTGACAAACCCATAGGATATTTGGAATAAAGTACGACCAATATATTTTTCACTCCCCTCTATATTTAATTTGTTGGATCATGACAAATATCCAGTTAAATAATCAAGTGTCGCCAATTAGTCAAGAAACTACATATTCCTTATAGCAAGAAATCCTATTAGTAGTGCCATCATAATTTTTGGTACTATATTAACATTTAAAAAATCGTGTATTGATATCAGTAGTTATTTTCAAACATTCAATCTATTTCACAAAACCCCATCTAAAATATAAATATTTTTTGCTACATGTTTTAATTTGCATATACCTATTTTACATATCTCAGATTGTATTTAAAAATCGTCAACCAATTCTTCTAACCTTTGGCGAAATGGTGTTTTATTAATTTATCATTTGATATTATTAGGGTTCTTTCCTGGTATTCAAAAAGGAAAAATACGTGTCGTTCAGTTATATTTTCAATTTATCAAACAATTTGGCCGCTGAATCTCTGATTCTGGTAGAGCGCCATCTAGCGAATAAAGTTGTAACTAAAATCAATTTCGAATTTTTCATTATTTTCCATAAAAAATCCCATTGCATCCTGAACACAATGGTGTTTACCGCATTGCTCTAGCGCAAATATTCGCGGAGTTATTAATTTTTAAAGTTGTGCGGGACTTTTGGATCACCCTGTATATCGGGATTGAGATAATAACTCTGAAAGATATTACAGTGATCTTTATTGAAGACACACGAGATAACCAAGTGTGAACAAAATTGCCTCTGTCTCCTTAAAAAAGAAAAATTATATAGACAAACGGCGACTTTCCACTTCCTTAAGTTTTGTCCATGAGTGTAAATACAGTATAGGATTCATTGTCCACTCTTTGTCTTGTTGGCTACATCGTGTACTGGTACAAGACTTAGAGCTTGTTAAATGGGTCTTTGAATATCTCATGTCGAACTTGGGTAAATGATTCAGTAATAAGAAAAAGGCATCTCCTTATCTTGCAACTGAAAGTTGCTGATGGCTTGCACCATCTATTGGAATAAATATTACCTATTCGTTGATTTTTTAATTATTTCTGAATTTGCCAATTTCTGGAATAATTAAAAAATCAACGAATAGTTTCTATTTATTCCGATAAGTGGCGCAAGCCATCAGCAACTTTTAGTTGCAAGATAAGGAGATGCCTTTTTTCTTAATTTATTCACCTTATCCCAGTACAACAATTTCACATTTGTGTTATTTTCTCACATTGATTCAGTAATAGTTTATTCCTTATGTCTATACCTTTTGTCCTTGTTGGCTACATCCCGCGCTGGTGCAAGACAGCTACACAGTTTGTCTAAATGAGTCTGGGATTACGCAACACGTCTTAATTAGTTAATTAACTAAATGATTTGTAATTCATTGTCCATTCTCTCTGTCTTCTTGGCTATGTTCCGTACACGGCTTATAATCAGATTGTTCTGTGGGTAAAACTATATAATATAACACAAATATTTACTTAATTTATCATCATAAACTACAGTAAAACTTCCAAGAGAAGACACTCGCGCTAGAGGACACCTCTCTACAAAGAACAGTTTTACTGCCAAAATTACCATTTTTACTATTTAACAACTCTCTGGTAAGAGGACACCTCTCCCTAAAGGACACTTTTTCTCTGCATCTAGGTGTTGTCTTTTACAGGGAGGTAGTTCTACTGTAGTAACTCTGGTAAGAAGACATCTCTCCCTAAAGGGCACTTTGGCTCTGTAACTAGGTGTTGTCCTTTACAGAGAGGTAGTTCTACTGTAGCAACTCTCTGGTAAGAGGACACATCTCTCCCTAAAGGACACTTTGGCTCTGTAACTAGGTGTTGTCCTTTACAGAGAGGTAGTTCTACTGTAGCAACTCTCTGGTAAGAGGACAACTCTCCCTAAAGGACACTTTGGCTCTGTAACTAGGTGTTGTCCTTTACAGAGAGGTAGTTCTACTGTAGCAACTCTCTGGTAAGAGGACACATCTCTCCCTAAAGGACACTTTGGCTCTGTAACTAGGTGTTGTCCTTTACAGAGAGGTAGTTCTACTGTAGCAACTCTCTGGTAAGAGGACAACTCTCCCTAAAGGACACTTTGGCTCTGTAACTAGGTGTTGTCCTTTACAGAGAGGTAGTTCTACTGTAGCAACTCTCTGGTAAGAGGACAACTCTCCCTAAAGGACACTTTGGCTCTGTAACTAGGTGTTGTCCTTTACAGAGAGGTAGTTCTACTGTAGCAACTCTCTGGTAAGAGGACAACTCTCCCTAAAGGACACTTTGGCTCTGTAACTAGGTGTTGTCCTTTACAGAGAGGTAGTTCTACTGTAGCAACTCTCTGGTAAGAGGACACATCTCTCCCTAAAGGACACTTTGGCTCTGTAACTAGGTGTTGTCCTTTACAGAGAGGTAGTTCTACTGTAGCAACTCTCTGGTAAGAGGACAACTCTCCCTAAAGGACACTTTGGCTCTGTAACTAGGTGTTGTCCTTTACAGAGAGGTAGTTCTACTGTAGCAACTCTCTGGTAAGAGGACAACTCTCCCTAAAGGACACTTTGGCTCTGTAACTAGGTGTTGTCCTTTACAGAGAGGTAGTTCTACTGTAGCAACTCTCTGGTAAGAGGACACATCTCTCCCTAAAGGACACTTTGACTCTGTAACTAGGTGTTGTCTTTTACAATGAGGTGGTTCTACTCTAGAAACTCTGGTAAGAGGACATCTCTCCCTAAAGGATACTTTTCTCTGTAACTAGGTGTTGTTCTTTACAAGGAGGTAGTTCTACTGTAGTAACTCTGGTAAGAGGACAACTCTCCCTAAAGGGCACTTTGGCTCTGTAACTAGATATTGTCCTTTACAGGGAGGTAGTTCTACTGTAGTAACTCTGGTAAGAGGACATCTCTCCCTAAAGGATACTTTTCTCTGTAACTAGGTGTTGTCCTTTACAGGGAGGTAGTTCTACTGTAACAACTCCAGTAAGAGGACACCTCTCTCCCTAAAGGATACTTTGGCTCTGCAACTAGGTGTTGTCCTTTACAGGGAGGTAGTTCTACTGTAGTGACTCTGGTAAGAGGACACCTCTCTCCCTAAAGGACACTTTGGCTCTGCAACTAGGTGTTGTCTTTTACAATGAGGTGGTTATACTCTAGCAACTCTGGTAAGAGGACATCTCTCCCTAAAGGATACTTTTTCTCTGCATCTAGGTGTTGTCATTTACAGAGAGGTAGTTCTACTCTAGCAACTCTGGTAAGAGGGCATCTCTCCCTAAAGGATACTTTGGCTCTGCAACTAGGTGTTGTCCTTTACAGGGAGGTAGTTCTACTGTAGTAACTCTCTGGTAAGAGGACACCTCTCCTTAAAGGACACTTTGGCTCTGTAACTAGGTGTTGTCCTTTACAGGGAGGTAGTTCTACTGTAGCAACTCTCTGGTAAGAGGACACCTCTCCCTGAAGGACACTTTGGCTCTGTAACTAGGTGTTGTCCTTTACAGGGAGGTAGTTCTACTGTAGCAACTCTCTGGTAAGAGGACATCTCTCCCTAAAGGACACTTTGGCTCTGTAACTAGGTGTTGTCTTTTACAGGGAGGTAGTTCTACTGTATATACTTAGCGAGAATGGAATACTCGAGGTCTTACTCTGGTTATAAATCATTTTGCAATGATTTGCAATCATTCATCCCAGGACACTATTTCTCTCTTGGAGAATTTGTCTTCAAACATAATAGGATACATCACTTACTTCCGAATTACATCAACAATCTTAAAAGACAATCACGTTCAAATAATCAAAAATTAAACCATTTATTTCAAGCTTTGAGGAATAAAAACTAGAAACGTCTCACTATCTATCCGATTGTATTCATATGAAGGAGGAAGGTTGTGAAGGTAATCAATCAGATATATGTTAAACCAATTCGACTGTGTGTGTGTGTGTGATTAAAATCCCATCAGAAAAACATAGAACTATAGAACTATCATAAATGGGGGAAAAGCCTCACAAAATAAGATGTTTTCTGATTAAATAAACATTCCTCTTTTCATATCTACAAACAGAATTAAGATATCTTTTGTATTGTTTCAGATATTCAGCTTGAAGTAAATACAAGAAACCGACAACGGTTGGTGATGAAGTTCCTGTTTAAGTCCGGAGACAGCCGAAATTCACTCGAAGTCTGTGTATGGAGCCATGGATAGAATCACAATACAAAGATGGATTCAGAACTTCCAGACTGGTGATATCAGAGATAAATAAAGACCAGGTACCTCTGTAGTGATGGATCTAAATTTGACGGAGAAATTGATCAAGAATAACCGGACAATGACAACTTCGGAGGATGAGTTTGTACTCCATGTTAAGAGCGGCTGTACATGGCGTCTGTTCCTCATGTCAGAGGCGGACATTTCTTTTGGAGCTAAGTCGGCCTGCCACTGAGTAGTGCTCCCAGTCTTAATGACAAAGGCAGATGCATTCTACTTCACCCAGTCATGATGGTTTTCAAGTCTCTACAAGCTTGATACCCTAATATGATTGAGTGGAGATAAGAAAGAAGAAGAAGAAGCCAATGACGACTTATCAAATAATGGAAAAAAACTTTCCCTGTCTAATGGAAGTATTCTTAAACTTATTAATGATCTTGGATATCGAAAATTATGCTACAAACGGGCGCCAAAACTTTAACACGAGAAACGATGCAAATTCGGAAAGAGATTTGTTTAGACCTCATGGAGACTTTTTCTGGAGAACCTTCTCAGGTATTTGATTCACCATTCAAAAATCCAATCAATGCAATGGACCCATAAAACATCGCCAGTAAAGAAAAAAAGCCAAGGCTTTCCCTTTCCAAGGACAAAATCATGATGTGTCTTTTGCGACCAAGAAGGTCTGATATTTATTGACACTCTTGTTAGAAATTCTTCAATCAACAAGGAAATATATTGTAAATCTTTACAAAATATAAAATAAAAATTGAGAAACAAAACGAACTTACTTAAAAATCACCCAAATCAAATGTCACCAGGATAATACGAGACACCAGACTTTGGCAAAGATTGAAAGGTATGGGTGGACTTTGATGTCTCACCCTGTGTACAGCCTTGACCTGGCACCTCAGACTTCTGTGTGTGTGCAATTCTCAGCCTGCAACCCCAAAACACATTATTGACTGTATTGACTTATCCATTGATGAGCTCTACTTATCCCCGGCAAACACCATCAAAAGTCTCAAGCTTTACAAGCTTGATACCTTAATATGATTGAGTGGAGATAAGAAAGAAGAAGAAGAAGACCTCAGAATTCTACTTGTTTGGAAGATTAAAGAGTTTTTTACGCGGTAAAACATTTGAAAGTGATGTAAATTTACTCCAAGCTGTTATAGGATAGTTCAGAGAGTTGGATATGGCTGTTACCAAAGTACAAGTTGTTAACAACACTGGATATGTACAGAAGGAAGGTGGATATATGGAATTATTCTAACATATAGAGGCGACTGTTATAGGATATCTTATATACTGAGTTTTGTAGTTTGTCAATTAAAAGGTTATTACCGAATGTGCATTATTTATTGATCGAATACCTTGTATATATGTAAATATATAAATTTATATATAATACAAATGAAAACACCAAAACGCGAAAGTTTCTTTTCACAAAATAAATCAAATTTCTACTGTCCTTACTGCGATGCAAAAATGGGAGGGTTGACCACTGATGATCCAAGTCCTCTTAATATTTTTTTCACCGCAGTAAGGACAGTAGAAGTTTGATTTATTTGTGAAAAGAAACATTCGTGTTTTGGTGTTTAAATTTGTATTATATAGATGATGTGTTATTGCTATGTATTAATTAATGCTTAACATTTATAAATACATATATTTCACCCTTTAAACTACTGAATTTGTGGTAAAATATATCTTTGAGTCATTTTGGTTAGTTAACTGTTGTTTCCAAGGTTTCTATACCCATTGTGTATTTCTTATTGTGGCCGCTGGTTTTGTTTTCAGGTTAGGTTAGGTCGCAGTTTTCGGTAAACAATGGAGAGGGCGGATTCAGTTTGTGACCTACATTTTTGATTTTTAAAATAATATTTTAAGATCAATTAAAATTGACAAAAAAAAGTAATTCAAGGAGAAAGACTGTTGACATTGTCTGTAGGAACTATTTGCTACAAGATGTTATAGAAGGTGTCTGGAAGAATCCAAATAACTGACATCACCAAAGGTCGGTCATATCACCAAATATAACAACTGGCCAATAACTGAACAGAATGGAGAGAGACTGTTGACATTGTCTGTATAGGAACTACTTGCTACAAGATGTTATAGAAGGTGTCTGGAAGAATCCAAATAACTGACATCACCAAAGGTCGGCCATATCACCAAATATAACAACTGGCCAATAGCTGAACAGAATGGAGAGAGACTGTTGACATTGTCTGTAGGAACTACTTGCTACAAGATGTTATAGAAGGTGTCTGGAAGAATTCAAATAACTGAAATCACCAACAACAAGCCAATATCTAAACAGTAGTTACTTTGAGCTATCTACAACTGAATCATATTGAAAGATCTTATTGGAAAAACATATTCAGAACACGATGGAAGGGAACTAATCATTCACAATATCAATGTCTGTGACATAATTCATTTATTTGTTTCATAAAAATAGTTTCAAAGAATTTATTCCGCAATATCCGAAGATCAATCTAGAACCTTTATTCAGAACATATATCAAAATTCGCTACAGTCCGCAATATTTCACAATGAAATCAATTTGCATAGTTATTGTCTTCATGCAAAGAAGGAAGGCGTACAGGACGTGAGTTCTCCATTTGACGAAAACAATAGCCCAATTATAGATATCGGATATATTTAGGGTAGCGCTGACCTGTATAGCAGAGAACAATGTTCTCTCTCACACCTCCAGACAATAACAATGAAGGCAATTTCTTGACTCAAGTCAAGCTGAAATACTACGTCCAAGTTGGCGAAGTTATACTCTTGACCAAAGTACCAAATCAGAAATTCAGCGTTCAAATGTCGAAATTGTTTTTGGACCAAAGTACCAAATCAGGAATTCAGCGTTCAAATGTTGAAATTGGTTTCTTGATCAAAGTACCAAATCAGAAATTCAGCGTTCAAATGTCGAAATTGTTTTTTGGACCAATGTACCAAATCCGAAATTCAGAGTTCAAATGTCGAAATTGGTTCTTGACCAAAGTACCAAGTCAGGAACTCAGCGTTCAAATGTCGAAATTGGTTCTTGACCAAAGTACCAAGTCAGGAACTCAGCGTTCAAATGTCGAAATTGGTTTTTAACCAAAGTAACAAATCAAGAATTCAGCGTTCAAATGTATAAATTGGTTCTTATCCAAAGTACCAAATCAGGAATTCACAGTTCAAATGTCGAAATTGGTTTTTGACCAAAGTACCAAATCAGGAATTCAGAGTTCAAATGTCGAAATTGGTTCTTTCTCAAAGTACCAAATCAGGAATTCAGCGTTCAAATGTCGAAATTGGTTCTTGAACAAAGTACCAAATCAGGAATTTAGAGTTCAAATGTCGAAATTGGTACTTGGCCAAAGTACCAAGTCAGGAATTTAGAGTTCAAATGTCGAAATTGGTACTTGGCCAAAGTACCAAGTCAGGAATTCAGCTTTCAAATCTAGAAATTGGTTCTTGACCAAAGTACCAAGTCAGGAATTCAGCGTTCAAATGTAGAAATTGGTTCTTGAACAAAGTACCAAGTCAGGAATTCAGCGTTCAATTGTCTATTTGGTTTTTGGACCAAAGTACCAAATCAGGAATTCAGAGTTCAGATGTCGAAATTGGTTTTTGGACCAAAGTACCAAATCAGGAATTCAGCGTTCAAATGTCGAAATTGGTTCTTGACCAAAGTACCAAATAGGAATTCAGCGTTCAAATGTCAAAATTGGTTCTTGACCAAAGTACCAAATCAGGAATTCAGCGTTCAAATGTCGAAATTGTTTCTTGAACAAAGTACAAAGTCAGGAATTCAGAGTTCCAATGTCGAAATTGATCTTTCTCAAAGTACCAAATCAGGAATTCAGAGTTCAAATGTCGAAATTGTTTCTTGAACAAAGTACCAAATCAGGAATTCAGAATTCAAATGTCCAAATAGGTTCTTGACCAAAGAACCAAATCAGGAATCCAGCGTTCAAATGTATAAATTGGTTCTCTCTTGAACAAAGTACCAAATTAGGAATTCAGCGTTCAAATGTCGAAATTGGTTTTTGACCAAAATAGGAAGTCAAGAATTCAGCGTTCAAATGTCGAATTTCGAACCAAATCAGGAATTCAGCGTTCAAATGTCGAAATTGTTTCTTGAATGGTCCATATTGAAGTCTTCATCCAATATTGTCGTTATCAAGAATTCGACAGCTTCATCGGCTGTGAAGAGTACCTGGATGTTGAAATTTGATGGCGTGGATGAAAAATTAATAGTAGGCTGAAAATAAAAAGAATAGGAACGATAAACTGGATGGGAAGTTAGCAAGAATTGAAAAACTAAAGATAGGGAAGGTATAACTAAGGCTAGGAAACTATACATAGGAAAAACATATATAGAATACCATAATTATAGGTTGAATTTTGATTAATTCAAATTGCATACTTAATCAAACTTTTATAAACTAATATAAAGCAATAACGCGCCATCTATATAAAATTAAAGAAAGTATTAAATCAGGCATGTTTTCTTTTATATATAAAACAAATTTCTACTATCCTTACTGCGATGAAATCTATATTGGGAAGGCTAGGCTTATAAGTGGTGAACTCTCCCAGTGGATTTACCAATTTAATCTACCAGACCGCTTCTCTTAGAGCTCTAATATTGTATTGAACAATTTTGATTATATATGTAATAACGAAAGATGGAATCTTATTATAAACTTTGTCTTTTTGACGTTTTGGCGAGCAAACTATCGCCCTTTTTTTAAAAAAAAGGTGGAAAGCTTCTCTAATACTTCACTAATAATAAGTTTTGCATCTTGAAAAAGGGCGCCATTGGGTCGCCGAAACGTCAAAAGGACAATAAACTTTTATAAAAAAGTCAATGAAGTCTTCACCTTCAATTAGGAAAAACTTGCTTTCGTGATGTTGTATATTGTGTTGTAGAAACTGGAGACCAGGAAGTGATCAGGAGAAGAGAAACAGAAAAAAAGTGTAATATATTGGATAATTGAAATTATTTTCTTGAACTTCAAGTGTCTAACTGAAGACATTTTTACAGTGGTAGCTGTCTCTCCATTCTGTTCAGTTATTGCCCAGTTGTTATATTTGGTGATATGGCTGACCTTTGGTGATGTCAGTTATTTGGATTCTTCCAGACACCTTCTATAACATCTTGTAGCAAGTAGTTCCTACAGACAATGTCAACAGTCTCTTTCCATTCTGTTCAGTTATTGTCCAGTTGTTATATTTGGTGATATGGCCGACCTTTGGTGATGTCAGTTATTTGGATTCTTCCAGACACCTTCTATAACATCTTGTAGCAAGTAGTTCCTACAGACAATGTCAACAGTCTCTCTCCATTCTGTTCAGTTATTGGCCAGTTGTTATATTTGGTGATATGGCCGACCTTTGGTGATGTCAGTTATTTGGATTCTTCCAGACACCTTCTATAACATCTTGTAGCAAGTAGTTCCTACAGACAACAGTCTCTCTCCATTCTGTTCAGTTATTGGCCAGTTGTTATATTTGGTGATATGGCCGACCTTTGGTGATGTCAGTTATATGGATTCTTCCAGACACCTTCTATAACATCTTGTAGCAAGTAGTTCCTACAGACAATGTCAACATTCTCTCTCCATTCTGTTCAGTTATTGGCCGGTTGTTATATTTGGTGATATGGCTGACCTTTTGTGATGTCAGTTATTTGGATTCTTCCAGACACCTTCTATAACATCTTGTAGCAAGTTGTCCCTCAGACAATGTCAACAGTCTCTCTCCATTCTGTTCAGTTATTGGCCAGTTGTTATATTTGGTGATATGGCCGACCTTTGGTGATGCTAGTTATTTGGATTCTTCCAGATACCTTCTATAACATCTTGAAGCAAATAGTTCCTACAGACAATGCCAACGGTCTCTCTCCATTCTGTTCAGTTATTGGCCAGTTGTTATATTTGGTGATATGGTCGACCTTTGGTGATGTCGGTTATTTGGATTCTTCCAGACACCTTCTAAAACATCTTGTAGCAAGTAGTTCCTACAGAAAGAGCCTCTTTCCATTCTGTTCAGTTATTGGCCAGTTGTTATATTTGGTGATATGGCCGACCTTTAGTGATGTCAGTTATTTGGATTCTTCCAGACACCTTCTATAACATCTTGTAGCAAGTAGTTCCTACAGACAATGTCAACAGTCTCTCTCCATTCTGTTCATTTATTGGCCATTTGTTATATTTGGTGATATGGCCGACCTTTGGTGATGTCAGTTATTTGGATTCTTCCAGACACCTTCTATAACATCTTGTAGCAAGTAGTCCCTCAGACAATGTCAACAGTCCATTCTGTTCAGTTATTGGCCAGTTGTTATATTTGGTGATATGGCCGACCTTTGGTGATGTCAGTTATTTGGATTCTTCCAGACACCTTCTATGACATCTTGTAGCAAGTGGTTCCTACAGACAACAGTATCTCTCCATTCTGTTCAGTTATTGGCCAGTTGTTATATTTGGTGATATGGCCGACCTTTGATGATGTCAGTTATTTGGATTCTTCCAGATACCTTCTATAACATCTTGTAGCAAGTAGTTCCTACAGACAACAGTATCTCTCCATTCTGTTCAGTTATTGGCCAGTTGTTATATTTGGTGATATGGCCGACTTTTGATGATGTCAGTTATTTGGATTCTTCCAGATACCTTCTATAACATCTTGTAGCAAGTAGTTCCTACAGACAACAGTATCTCTCCATTCTGTTCAGTTATTGGCCAGTTGTTATATTTGGTGATATGGCCGACCTTTGATGATGTCAGTTATTTGGATTCTTCCAGATATCTTCTATAACATCTTGTAGCAAGTAGTTCCTACAGACAACAGTCTCTCTCCATTCTGTTCAGTTATTGGCCAGTTGTTATATTTGGTGATATGGCCGACCTTTGGTGATGTTAGTTATATGGTTTCTTCAGACACCTTCTATAACATCTTGTAGCAAGTAGTTCCTACAGACAATTTCAACAGTCTCTCTCCATTCTGTTCAGTTATTGGCCATTTGTTATATTTGGTGATGTCAGTTATTTGGATTCTTCCAGACACCTTCTATAACATCTTGTAGCAAGTAGTCCCTCAGACAATGTCAACAGTCCGTTCTGTTCAGTTATTGGCCAGTTGTTATATTTGGTGATATGGCCGACCTTTGGTGATGTCAGTTATTTGGATTCTTCCAGACACCTTCTATAACATCTTGTAGCAAGTAGTTCCTACAGACAACAGTATCTCTCCATTCTGTTCAGTTATTGGCCAGTTGTTATATTTGGTGATATGGCCGACCTTTGATGATGTCAGTTATTTGGATTCTTCCAGATACCTTCTATAACATCTTGTAGCAAGTAGTTCCTACAGACAACAGTATCTCTCCATTCTGTTCAGTTATTGGCCAGTTGTTATATTTGGTGATATGGCCGACCTTTGATGATGTCAGTTATTTGGATTCTTCCAGATACCTTCTATAACATCTTGTAGCAAGTAGTTCCTACAAACAACAGTCTCTTTCCATTCTGTTCAGTTATTGGCCAGTTGTTATATTTGGTGATATGGCCGACCTTTGGTGATGTCAGTTATATGGATTCTTCCAGACACCTTCTATAACATCTTGTAGCAAGTAGTTCATTCCTTTAAAAGAATGTGTCTTGTATATCCACATATACGTAGTTATTCCTTCTTAATTTACTAGAGAAAGTTAATAGTAGACAAAAAATTAGAATAGGAACGATAAATTGGATGGGAAGTTAGCAAGAATTGAAAAACTAAAGATAGGGAAGGTATAACTAAAGGCTAGGAAACTATACAAAGAAAAACATATATAGAACACCATACTTATAGGTTGAATTTTGATTAATTCAAATTGCATACCTAATCAAACTTTTATAAACTAAAATGAAACAATAATGCGCCATCTATATAAAATAAATGAAGGTATTAAATCACGAATGTTTTCTTTTATATATATATAAAACAGAATTCTACTTTCCTTACTGCAATGAAAACTATATTGGGAAGTCTAGGCTCATTTGTGGTGAACCCTCCTAGTGGATTTACCAATTTAATCTACCAGACCGCTTCTCTTAGAGCTCTAATATTGTATTGAACAATTTTGATTATATATGTAATACTGATAGATGGAGTCTTATTTTAAACTTTGTCTTTTGGCTTTGACGAGCAAACTATCGCCCTTTTTAAAAAAAAAAAGGTGGAAAGCTTCTCTAATACTTCACTAATAAGCTTTGCATCTTGAAAAAGGGCGCCATTGGGTCGCCGAAACATAAAAAAGTACAATAAACTTTTATAAAAAAGTTAATGAAGTCTTCACCTTCAATTAGGAAAAACTTGCTATCGTGATGTTGTATATTGTGTTGTAGAAACTGGAGACCAGGAAGTGATCAGGAGAAAAGAAACTGAAAAAAGTATAAGATATTGGATAATTGAAATTCTTTTCTTGAACTTCAAGTGTCTAACTAAAGACATTTTTACAGTGGTAGCAGTCTCTCCATTCTGTTCAGTTATAGCCCAGTTGTTATATTTGGTGATATGGCCGACCTTTGGTGATGTCAGTTATTTGGATTCTTCCAGATACCTTCTATAACATCTTGTAGCAAGTAGTTCCTACAGACAACAGTATCTCTCCATTCTGTTCAGTTATTGGCCAGTTGTTATATTTGGTGATATGGCCGACCTTTGATGATGTCAGTTATTTGGATTCTTCCAGATATCTTCTATAACATCTTGTAGCAAGTAGTTCCTACAGACAACAGTCTCTCTCCATTCTGTTCAGTTATTGGCCAGTTGTTATATTTGGTGATATGGCCGACCTTTGGTGATGTTAGTTATATGGTTTCTTCAGACACCTTCTATAACATCTTGTAGCAAGTAGTTCCTACAGACAATTTCAACAGTCTCTCTCCATTCTGTTCAGTTATTGGCCATTTGTTATATTTGGTGATGTCAGTTATTTGGATTCTTCCAGACACCTTCTATAACATCTTGTAGCAAGTAGTCCCTCAGACAATGTCAACAGTCCGTTCTGTTCAGTTATTGGCCAGTTGTTATATTTGGTGATATGGCCGACCTTTGGTGATGTCAGTTATTTGGATTCTTCCAGACACCTTCTATAACATCTTGTAGCAAGTAGTTCCTACAGACAACAGTATCTCTCCATTCTGTTCAGTTATTGGCCAGTTGTTATATTTGGTGATATGGCCGACCTTTGATGATGTCAGTTATTTGGATTCTTCCAGATACCTTCTATAACATCTTGTAGCAAGTAGTTCCTACAGACAACAGTATCTCTCCATTCTGTTCAGTTATTGGCCAGTTGTTATATTTGGTGATATGGCCGACCTTTGATGATGTCAGTTATTTGGATTCTTCCAGATACCTTCTATAACATCTTGTAGCAAGTAGTTCCTACAAACAACAGTCTCTTTCCATTCTGTTCAGTTATTGGCCAGTTGTTATATTTGGTGATATGGCCGACCTTTGGTGATGTCAGTTATATGGATTCTTCCAGACACCTTCTATAACATCTTGTAGCAAGTAGTTCATTCCTTTAAAAGAATGTGTCTTGTATATCCACATATACGTAGTTATTCCTTCTTAATTTACTAGAGAAAGTTAATAGTAGACAAAAAATTAGAATAGGAACGATAAATTGGATGGGAAGTTAGCAAGAATTGAAAAACTAAAGATAGGGAAGGTATAACTAAAGGCTAGGAAACTATACAAAGAAAAACATATATAGAACACCATACTTATAGGTTGAATTTTGATTAATTCAAATTGCATACCTAATCAAACTTTTATAAACTAAAATGAAACAATAATGCGCCATCTATATAAAATAAATGAAGGTATTAAATCACGAATGTTTTCTTTTATATATATATAAAACAGAATTCTACTTTCCTTACTGCAATGAAAACTATATTGGGAAGTCTAGGCTCATTTGTGGTGAACCCTCCTAGTGGATTTACCAATTTAATCTACCAGACCGCTTCTCTTAGAGCTCTAATATTGTATTGAACAATTTTGATTATATATGTAATACTGATAGATGGAGTCTTATTTTAAACTTTGTCTTTTGGCTTTGACGAGCAAACTATCGCCCTTTTTTTAAAAAAAAAGGTGGAAAGCTTCTCTAATACTTCACTAATAAGCTTTGCATCTTGAAAAAGGGCGCCATTGGGTCGCCGAAACATAAAAAAGTACAATAAACTTTTATAAAAAAGTTAATGAAGTCTTCACCTTCAATTAGGAAAAACTTGCTATCGTGATGTTGTATATTGTGTTGTAGAAACTGGAGACCAGGAAGTGATCAGGAGAAAAGAAACTGAAAAAAGTATAAGATATTGGATAATTGAAATTCTTTTCTTGAACTTCAAGTGTCTAACTGAAGACATTTTTACAGTGGTAGCAGTCTCTCCATTCTGTTCAGTTATAGCCCAGTTGTTATATTTGGTGATATGGCTGACCTTTGGTGATGTCAGTTATTTGGATTCTTCCAGACACCTTCTATAACATCTTGTAGCAAGTAGTTCCTACAGACAACAGTCTCTCTCCATTATGTTCAGTTATTGGCCAGTTGTTATATTTGGTGATATGGCTGACCTTTGGTGATGTCAGTTATTTGGATTCTTCCAGACACCTTCTATAACATCTTGTAGCAAGTAGTTCCTACAGACAACAGTCTCTCTCCATTCTGTTCAGTTATTGACCAGTTGTTATATTTGGTGATATGGCCGACCTTTGGTGATGTCAGTAATTTGGATTCTTCCAGACACCTTCTATAACATCTTGTAGCAAGTAGTTCCTACAGACAATGTCAACAGTCTCTCTCCATTCTGTTCAGTTATTGGCCAGTTGTTATATTTGGTGATATGGCCGACCTTTGGTGATGTCAGTTATTTGGATTCTTCAAGACACCTTCTATAACATCTTGTAGCAAGTAGTTCCTACAGACAACAGTCTCTCTCCATTCTGTTCAGTTATTGGCCAGTTGTTATATTTGGTGATATGGCCGACCTTTGGTGATGTCAGTTATTTGGATTCTTCCAGACACCTTCTATAACATATTGTAGCAAGTAGTTCCTATAGACAACAGTCTCTCTCCATTCTGTTCAGTTATTGGCCAGTTGTTATATTTGGTAATAAGGCCGACCTTTGGTGATGTCAGTTATTTGGATTCTTCCAGACACCTTCTATAACATATTGTAGCAAGTAGTTCCTACAGACAACAGTCTCTCTCCATTCTGTTCAGTTATTGGTTAGTTGTTATATTTGGTGATATGGCCGACCTTTGGTGATGTCAGTTATTTGGATTCTTCCAGACACCTTCTATAACATATTGTAGCAAGTAGTTCCTACAGACAACAGTCTCTCTCCATTCTGTTCAGTTATTGGCCAGTTGTTATATTTGGTGATATGGCCGACCTTTGGTGATGTCAGTTATTTGGATTCTTCCAGACACCTTCTATAACATCTTGTAGCAAGTAGTTCCTACAGACAATGTCAACAGTCTCTCTCCATTCTGTTTAGTTATTGGCCAGTTGATATATTTGGTGATATGGCCGACCTTTGGTGATGTCATTTATTTGGATTCTTCCAGATACCTTCTATAACATCTTGTAGCAAGTAGTCCCTACAGACAACAGTCTCTCTCCATTCTGTTCAGTTATTGGCCAGTTCTTATATTTGGTGATATGGCCGACCTTTGGTGATGTCAGTTATTTGGATTCTTCCAGACACCTTCTATAACATATTGTAGCAAGTAGTTCCTACAGACAACAGTCTCTCTCCATTCTGTTCAGTTATTGGCCAGTTGTTATATTTGGTGATATGGCCGACCTTTGGTGATGTCAGTTATTTGGATTCTTCAAGACACCTTCTATAACATCTTGTAGCAAGTGGTTCCTACAATGTCAACAGTCTCCATTCTGTTCAGTTATTGGCCAGTTGTTATATTTGCTGATATGGCCGACCTTTGGTGATGTCAGTTATTTGGATTCTTCCAGACACCTTCTATAACATCTTGTAGCAAGTAGTTCCTACAGACAATGTCAACAGTCCATTCTGTTCAGTTATTGGCCAGTTGTTATATTTGCTGATATGGCCGACCTTTGGTGATGTCAGTTATTTGGATTCTTCCAGACACCTTCTATAACATCTTGTAGCAAGTAGTTCCTACAGACAATGTCAACAGTCCATTCTGTTCAGTTATTGGCTAGTTGTTATATTTGCTGATATGGCCGACCTTTGGTGATGTCAGTTATTTGGATTCTTCCAGACACCTTCTATAACATCTTGTAGCAAGTAGTTCCTACAGACAATGTCAACAGTCCATTCTGTTCAGTTATTGGCCAGTTGTTATATTTGCTGATATGGCCGACCTTTGGTTATGTCAGTTATTTGGATTCTTCCAGACACCTTCTATAACATCTTGTAGCAAGTAGTTCCTACAGACAATGTCAACAGTCCATTCTGTTCAGTTATTGGCCAGTTGTTATATTTGGTGATATGGCCGACCTTTGGTTATGTTAGTTATTTGGATTCTTCCAGACACCTTCTATAACATCTTGTAGCAAGTAGTTCCTACAGACAATGTCAACAGTCCATTCTGTTCAGTTATTGGCCAGTTGTTATATTTGGTGATATGACCGACCTTTGGTTATGTTAGTTATTTGGATTCTTCCAGACACCTTCTATAACATCTTGTAGCAAGTAGTTCCTACAGACAATGTCAACAGTCCATTCTGTTCAGTTATTGGCCAGTTGTTATATTTGGTGATATGGCCGACCTTTGGTTATGTTAGTTATTTGGATTCTTCCAGACACCTTCTATAACATCTTGTAGCAAGTAGTTCCTACAGACAATGTCAACAGTCCATTCTGTTCAGTTATTGGCCAGTTGTTATATTTGGTGATATGGCCGACCTTTGGTTATGTTAGTTATTTGGATTCTTCCAGACACCTTCTATAACATCTTGTAGCAAGTAGTTCCTACAGACAATGTCAACAGTCCATTCTGTTCAGTTATTGGCCAGTTGTTATATTTGGTGATATGGCCGACCTTTGGTTATGTTAGTTATTTGGATTCTTCCAGACACCTTCTATAACATCTTGTAGCAAGTAATTCCTACAGACAATGTCAACAGTCCATTCTGTTCAGTTATTGGCCAGTTGTTATATTTGGTGATATGGCCGACCTTTGGTTATGTCAGTTATTTGGATTCTTCCAGACACCTTCTATAACATCTTGTAGCAAGTAGTTCCTACAGACAATGTCAACAGTCCATTCTGTTCAGTTATTGGCCAGTTGTTATATTTGGTGATATGGCCGACCTTTGGTGATGTCAGTTATTTGGATTCTTCCAGACACCTTCTATAACATCTTGTAGCAAGTAGTTCCTACAGACAATGTCAACAGTCCATTCTGTTCAGTTATTGGCCAGTTGTTATATTTGGTGATATGGCCGACCTTTGGTTATGTTAGTTATTTGGATTCTGTTGTTGTTGCTTATTCCTCAAGTCGTTTAGACGATCTCCATTAGGTTCTATTGTCTCAGGATTCTAGTCTTCCAGACACCTTCTATAACATCTTTTAGCAAGTAGTTATTTCCTTCAAATAATATGTCTTGTATATCCATATATACGTAGTTATTCCTTCTTAATTTACAAATCTTGTATTCTTCATTTTTCAACTCTCTCTCCTTTATAATTTCTCTTATTAAGAGTTGATATATCGTGTTCCCATCTTAACTATCCTAAAATGTTGACTTTCTCAATTTGGCGTTATTATAGATAGAAAAAAAAAGAAAACTTGAGTAAAAAGATAATTGATAGGATATTTGATAGGTATCTATCCATATTCGAATGTTATCTCTGATTGGATGTCAGTCAATTATCGACAGTTGGTGAAGGTAGAAGATTATTTCGTCATCCATCAAGGCTGACATTTGGAAGTTGGCCAACCTTCTACAGATAGTTGGGAGAATTGTCAGGTAGAAATGGAAACTTATTCCTTCGACACTCAATCTTATAAATAAAAGACATTTTCTGAGTGCAAGAGTTTTTTCTATATATATCGGCAATACAAGCTTTCAGCCTCAACAGCCTTTCGACAGGCATAATTACATATAAAATAAAAGGATTTAAAAGCGCGAATGTTTTTTTATACATAAAACGAACTTCTACTGTCCTTACTGCGATGAAAAAAATATATTGGGGGGGCTTGGCTCATCAGTGGTGAACCCTCCCAGCGGTTTCGCCAATTTAATCCACCAGACCGCTTCTCAGAGCTCTAATACTGTATTGGATCATTCTGCTTTTATATGCTACACTGAAGGATGGAATCTTAGAAATGGTTTTCAAGTAAACTATGGACATAAGCTTATTATATGAGGTATAACTACGCTACTGAAGGTTTTTCGAATATAATCCATATATATGTTATGATTATTTTGTTTTGTTGTTGAAAAAGATAGGGAATTGAAGGTGCAGTCGTGAAAAAAGAAATATACTATCCCATAGATGTGGGCACTCTTCTATATTATTATTATTTATTTAAGTAACCCAGGTTTCTGGAGCGTACAGAAGTCGCCAACTACCCGGGATGTCCTTCTGACCTAAGTCTTCTTGGATTTATATACAATGCCAGTGGAAGTCCAATTAATGAGGTGTCGCCAGGTAGATTTCTTTCTTGGGAGATTTTCTAGGGATGCTGGACATATGTTGGTGATACCTAGGAGAGTGGCTGTCTGGAATCTTTGGTATTGGAAGGTTGGGCAAGTGAAGAGGAGGTGGTCTACGGTTTGGTCTTCATCTTGGCAGTGGGGGCAAGTTGGGTCTTCTTTCGATACCGTTGCAAGGTCTGCCTGAATGTAACCATGGCCGGTCAAGATTGTTGTGGAGGTA
>CP092883.1:10968234-11006833 GCA_030710605.1 Cordylochernes scorpioides | reverse complement strand
GATCCATGCTTGATGTTTCGAAGCATACTCTTCTATATATAACACAATAGTGGCATTCTCCGCCAGGTGGCCAACGAGACAAGTCGCAAACAACATCGTCTCCGTGTGCTACACACAATTATTTCTCAGATAAGTAAATACTTTCTCTTTTTATTACTCCTTATCTATTTAATTTTGGAATTTATTTCTAACTTGTTGGATTACTTCAGATAGGTTTTGGTAAAACTGCTTAAAATGAAATTTTTATTTTTGGTAGCCATAATTTGCATAGTTATGAAGACAAAAGAAAGTAGTTTCATTGTTAGTTATTCAAATTTTAAGACGCAAATTCTCCCGGCAAAAATCCCTGATATGAAAGACCTTGCTTTTGTTGCAAAAACTAATCGAAGATCTATTATTCTTATGCTATTGATAATTTCAGGAATAGAGCAAAACCCTGGCCCTAGGTCAGCTAAACAAATGACAATGGAATCTTATAGAGAGAAAGATCTAGCTGAAATGATAGCAACTTTAACAACTAAAATAGACGATCTAGGTCAGAGATTGGAAACCCGACTATCTTCGCTGGAAAGCGGGATGAAGGAATTAAATCAACGTTTCCAACATATTGAGACATCCCTTGAGAAAACTGCTAAAGCAGTGAGTATTAACTCGGAGAGGATAGACAGTTTTGAAAGAAGACTAGATCTTTGCGAGATGAAGCAAAGAGAAAACAATTTGATATTCTACGGAATTGAGGGAAAGGAGTGCGAGGCTCCAACGGATACTCGCGCAATAATCATGAACCTGTTTTCTGAGAAAATGCAAATTCAAGAAAACATCACGATCCAGCAATGTCGCAGATTGACAAAAAAAGCAAACTCGCCGATTCTGATCGAAGTGCCGGAACACAACGAGCGTATTATGCTCTTTAAAAACATGCTTAGACTAAAAAACACTAGGATCTATTTGAATAAAGATTATTCGGTAAAGATTAGAGAACAACGGAAACTACTTATCACAAAAAGGAAAGAACTCATGGGAAAAGGTATTGCCACGAAACTACGGGATAACAGGCTCATAGTTGGTGGGATTGACTATTACGTTACAAATGGTAGAATAATGAGCCAAAGCGGCGACAATGCTTTATAGCCACTGACAAATCCACAATCCTCTGTAAATAAAAATACTTTTGAGCAAACTACTGTAAATAGACAATCTTATTTTTCGTTCAAAGACGACACACAAGTGCTGTGTTGGAATGTTAATGGTTTGGAAAGGATGTTGCTGCAATTCGACCTATTCACACATTTAGAAAAGTGCAGCATTTTTGCACTCACAGAAACATGGAAGGATCAACATCTGAAGATTAAACCAACAGGATTTCATCTGTATGAATCACTTGCTCAGAGAGACCACAAGAAGGGTAGATCATCGGGGGGAATTATTGTTGGGATTCGAGAAGCTATAAAAGACAAGATTGAAAGGACTGAAATTGAAAAACAATGGATTATGATCTGTCTGAGGTTGGACGGTGAAATGCGAGTGTGTCTGATCTTTGCTTACTTGCCACCAAAGAACACTATTTGACCAACTGCAAAAATTTACTCGACCAAATAGAAGGGAAAATAGTTGAAGGATATGAAGTTTTACTGGCTGGTGACTTGAATACACGAACGGGTGCATTGGGAATTCTTCATAATACATTACATCTTCCTTGCTACTTAACTACTAGACGCACTTCTAAAGATCCTGTAATATCTACGCATTCAGAACAATTCATAGATAGATTGGATAATAATACTCTTACAATTTTGAACGGCAGAACAAGGGGTGACAGAAGTGGTAACTACACATATATATCAGCACGGGGATCCTCGGTGGTAGATTACTGTATTGTCTACCATGGGCTGTTAGGTTACGTACATGACCTATACATCGAGGGATTACCACACTCAGATCACTTACCTCTAATTATAAAAATGGATATGAGTTGGGGACCGAAACAAGTGACGAACCCGACTTCACGGGTTAAGAAAAAATATATTTGGTTTCCCGAAAGAGCAACGCTATTTGTAGAGGACTTAGGAGGAGCTTATGGATTTTGGAATAACTCGATTGAGAATATAATGAACAACATGGTTAATCAGATTAAAAGCGCAATGGTACAAAATGGTATGCAAATTGAAACAAAAGCGAATAACTTACTGTCGAAGCCTTGGTTTGATCATGAGTGTTACATAGCGAAAAAGATTATGAAAGCAACTCTGACAAAATATATTAAATCTAATAGGGATCTAGATCGTTTGGAATATGTTAAAACAAGGAACAAATATACATCGATTTTGAACAATAAAAAGAAAAAATATTTTTGTGAAATACAAGAAAAATTAAATAATACATACGATTCAAGTGAATTCTGGAAAACAATAGCTCGCTTCAGAAAAAGAAACTATACACAGGGCAATATCTCAATATCAGACTGGCAGCAATTTTACAATAAACTCCTGGATACAGAATCAATACCAGATTACGAACCCGTTACTATGACTTTCCTAAATACAGATAATGAGCTAACTAAATGCATAACTCTTAATGAAATAAGCAAAGAAATTTCTCGAATAAGGCATGGCAAGGCGACTGGTTTTGATGACATAATGAATGAAGCAATAAAGGCCCTCCCAAAAGATTATCTAATTTCCTTAAAGGATATATTTAATAGAATTTTGAGAACGTCTGAATTTCCGACAACATGGTTGAAATCAGTTATTCAACCAATTTTTAAGAATGGTGATCCAGACGACCCCTCTAATTATCGAGGCATTGCGCTCTTAAGCAATATAGCAAAATTATTTACATCAATACTCAAATCTCGTCTAGGCAGTTGGATCGAAAGGAGAAATATAGTTCCTGAGAACCAGGCGGGATTCAGGGCTGCCCACTCTTGTCAAGACCATATATTCACTCTATTATCCCTGATTCAAATGACTCTAAGCCGAAAGAGAAGAAAATGCTACATGTTCTTCGTGGATTTAAAAAAACCTTCGACACAGTGCCCCACTCATTATTATGGAGAAAACTGGTAGATGCAGGTCTCAACCACCGTTTTGTTAACTTAATTAAAGATTATTACACAAATATGACAGCGGTAGTGCGATGGAATAATTCATTCACTGCGCCAATAAAGGTGCGTTCGGGAGTTTTACAAGGGGAGCCGATGTCACCTTATTTATTTATACTTTTTATAAATGATTTAATCGGTCTCCACAATAATTCAGATTTACCGGGAATATATCTCCCAAATTATGGATATGTTCATATTCTACTATACGCAGATGATATTGTCTTGATTGGAGAATCCAAAAATAACCTTCAAATAAAAATCAATATGCTAAGAAAATATTTTGAAACAAATTTATTAACCCTGAATGAAAATAAGTCAAAAATTGTAGTTTTCAGAAACGGCGGTCGATTAGCACAAAATGACAAATGGTTCTGGGGTGAGAGGCAACTGTCTGTTACTACGAAATATCTATACTTGGGATATCCGCTTACAAGTGCAAATTCACTAAACAAGGTAGCGTCACACTACAAGGGCAAAGCCCTGGCAGCAATTGGCGCTGTGTGGCAAGTTCTGACAAAATCCAAGATGAACTCTCTAAATGCGGCAATGAGATTACTTGATTCGACGGTCTTACCTCACATGCTATACGCCGCACCCTGCTGGGCACTCAACCAAGTAAAGGTAGTTGATCAGGTTCAGAATATTTTCTTAAGTATACTCCGGGCTTTATGCTAAGAATGGAGTGTGGACGAGTATCACAGGAAGTTATCATTATTAAACAGGTCCTGAGATTTTGGGTGAGGATTATGAAAATGGAAGAGAGTAGGTTGCCCCGGGCATGTTTGTCACACCTCTGGACATTACACAGCAATCAAAGGGCTGGTTTAACCTTTGTCGAAGACCTGTCAACCATTTTAGACTCAAACGGTTTTTCGTTCCTGAAGGGTTGTCCGGATTACGCTGCAATAATGATTGAAATCCCTGGTATTATTCGAATAGCAACCGAACAAAGCATCCAAAACGACATGGCGAAAATCCTAAATACTTCACATTACAGTCACTTCAAATACCTAAAAAATTCAATAACAGCAGAACGATATTTATTCACAACTATTCCTCTAGCAATTAAAAGATTTTTTGCACAACTGAGACTCCTTTGGACGATCTTCCCAGAAAATCGTTCAAATCGCTGGAAAATTGATTTGACTCTAACTTGCGATCTGTGTAAAAACAGAATCCAAGACGAAATTATGCATATAATATTTGGATGCTCTTGCTTAGAGAAACAGAGGAAAGAAATTTTGGGTGACTTACCCTGGTCTCAACCTGACTGCCAACAAATTTGCAGCTGGATGAACACACTGATGGTTGATCAGGGTCTCTCCCTCGGTTTATATAAATTCTACAAGGCCGCAGTCAATGTCCGTTGGAGAACAATGGAAGCGCCGAATGTCGTGGTTTGCTTGGAGGAAGAAAACGAAGATTGAATGCGGCTGATTCAACACTAGCCCTCTCAATGATATCCTAACCTTGACATATTTTAAACATTGGTACTTTAATTTAAATTTTTAATCATGTATGGTTCCTTTTGCTCTGTATGTTTATTTTTTGTATATATGGTTATATTTATTTTTGCTTGTTTTTTTTTTTTTCTTTCTTCTCGCTTTTCTTTTTCCTTATTACTTCCTGTATTCTAGTTTTTACTTTTGAAATATCTTCCTTTGCTAAATCCTGTAGAGGGGAATCATGTATAGGGCTGGATGCCCCAATAAAAAGGCTTGTGTGTGTGTGTGTGTGAATATAACACAATAATTCAAGAATTTATAAAATTAAATTTGAAGTCTCGAGATATCATTCAACCAGCACATATCATCCATCCACCACGCACGTATATTTTCAAAAAATTTGATTTTCAAACAGAACTAATGTAGTATATTTTTCTCTCAGTATATAGTAGGTATTTAAACTATGTATATAATAATGTGTATATAAAATTGTATTTATTATTGAGTTGTTAACGTGATAATCCTGTTGAAGGACTGACAAGTCCGAAAGCTGGAAAAAAAAAAGTTGTACAAGAAACTTAACCCTGGAAGTTTTATTTATTTTATAAAAAAAGAAAGTAGTTATTTACCTTTCAATGAATGAAAATAAATGTTTTAAAAAAAATAAAATAATTGCATTTTTTAGATTATATAATATATATACATACAACGAAGTAGGAAATCCTAAAAACTTATTTAAATAGTACAGTTTTAAAAAAGGATTATTGGTTAAAGCTAAAGCTATATAATTTATTTATAATTTTGCCGACGGTATTATATTAATAACACATCCCCCTAATTATTAGAACGGCAACCGATCAGTCCTTGCAGCTGGATTATGTAAGAATAAAAAAATCAGTACTCTACTCTCACTATAAATACTTTCATTCATCACCTACAATGGAATACTATCTGAATGGCAATATCCCCCTAACCTTAAAGAGAATCATTGCACAAGTAAGAAGCCTTTTTGTAATACAGAGAATTAATCATGTTTCACTACTGAAAACTAAGACCATAAAATGCACCTTATGCAACGGTGAATTTAGTCTCGATTTTCCACACTACATGTTCTACTGTACGGCAATGGAAGAAGAAAGAGAAATTCTTCGTCAAGAGACCGGCTATAATAGCAATTCGCCTTATGTTTTAATGGCAAAAGTCGTAAAATCCAGACCCTTTGCATTCGCTTTTTATAAATACTGGAAATCAGTTCAATCAAAATATTTAGCACAGACACCGGATCCAACTCGATAATTGGTCGAGGTCAATATTTGTATATAACTACGATGCTAATTTGTTATTTATTTATTTTGTCCTACAGGGAGAATCCTGTATGGCACGTGTGCCCAATAAAGGCTATTGTTGTTGTTTGTTGTATATAATAACAGTCAATTTTCTATGTCGCTGGTAGATCTTATTAACCCTCACAATATGCCATGTGGAAAATTAGAAAAGACAAACTTCAGGATGACACAGCAATTTATTTAAGGCAAGAACAAACTATAATATATACAAACTGCTTTTCACATGTGTAGATATGTGGTGGACTTAGAGTAAAAGCAGTCGCCTTCTTCTACCCACAATGATTATCATGGCCTGTACCACATGTACTAGGGATAATAAAAAAAAATATAATTGAGGGAGAGATATTTATAACCCAGGGAGAGCAGAACGCCAACTACCCGGGGAGTCCAGCTCACTAGTATGGACTGGTGTTGAGCACTTTTACTCGCGTCCTGTTACTACAGTAGAACTACCTCCCTGTAAACGACAACACCTAGTTACAGAGCCAAAGTATTCATTAGGGAGAGGTGTCCTCTTACCAGAGAGTTGCAACAGTAGAACTACCTCTCTGTAAACGACAACACCTAGTTACAGAGCCAAAGTGTTCATTAGGGAGAGAGATGTCCTCTGACCAGAGAGTTGCAACAGTAGAACTACCTCTCTGTAAACGACAACACCTAGTTACAGAGCCAAAGTGTTCATTAGGGAGAGATGTCCTCTGACCAGAGAGTTGCAACAGTAGAACTACCTCTCTGTAAACGACAACACCTAGTTACAGAGCCAAAGTGTTCATTAGGGAGAGAGATGTCCTCTGACCAGAGAGTTGCAACAGTAGAACTACCTCTCTGTAAAGGACAACACCTAGTTACAAAGCCAAAGTGTCTTTTAGGGAGAGGTGTCCTCTTACCAGAGAGTTGCTACAGTAGAACCTCCCGGTAAAGGATAACACCTAGTTACAAAGCCAACGTGTCCTTTAGGGAGAGGTGTCCTCTTACCAGAGAGTTGCTACAGTAGAACTACCTCTCTGTAAAGGACAACACCTAGTTACAGAGCCAAAGTGTCCTTTAGGGAGAGGTGTCCTCTTACCAGAGAGTTGCTACAGTAGAACCTCCCGGTAAAGGATAACACCTAGTTACAAAGCCAACGTGTCCTTTAGGGAGAGGTGTCCTCTTACCGGAGAGTTGCTACAGTAGAACTACCTCTCTGTAAAGGACAACACCTAGTTACAAGGCCAAAGTGTCTTTTAGGGAGAGGTGTCCTCTTACCAGAGAGTTGCTACAGTAGAACCTCCCGGTAAAGGATAACACCTAGCTACAAAGCCAACGTGTCCTTTAGGGAGAGGTGTCCTCTTACCGGAGAGTTGCAACAGTAGAACTACCTCTCTGTAAAGGACAACACCTAGTTACAAAGCCAAAGTGTCTTTTAGGGAGAGGTGTCCTCTTACCAGAGAGTTGCTACAGTAGAACCTCCCGGTAAAGGATAACACCTAGTTACAAAGCCAACGTGTCCTTTAGGGAGAGGTGTCCTCTTACCGGAGAGTTGCTACAGTAGAACTACCTCCCTGTAAAGGATAACACCTAGTTACAGAGCCAAAGTGTCCTTTAAGGAGAGATGTCCTCTTACCGGAGAGTTGCAACAGTAGAACTACCTCTCTGTAAAGGACAACACCTAGTTACAAAGCCAAAGTGTCTTTTAGGGAGAGGTGTCCTCTTACCAGAGAGTTGCTACAGTAGAACCTCCCGGTAAAGGATAACACCTAGTTACAAAGCCAACGTGTCCTTTAGGGAGAGGTGTCCTCTTACCGGAGAGTTGCTACAGTAGAACTACCTCCCTGTAAAGGACAACACCTAGTTACAGAGCCAAAGTGTCCTTTAAGGAGAGATGTCCTCTTACCGGAGAGTTGCTAAATAGTAAAAATTGTAATTTTGCCTATGAAAACTGTCATTTGCGTGAAGGTCCTCTCATGAAGGTTCTAGTGTATTAGGTTTGTACTTGATGCATGTTAGGAATGTCTTGTAAAATGTTGGCTGTAGTGTTTTTGTTGCTGGTGTTTTGTATTATGACACGCCATGATGCTAGAAGCCACGTTTCTTAAAGGATTTATCCAAACTGACATCTCATCAACAAGGTCAATGTCTTTTTTAAATTATCCTTAGTACATGCATGGTACAGGCCAAGATAATCATGGAGGGGAGTTAACGACTGCTTTTACTGTAAACACACCACATTTCTACATATGGTACAGGCCATGATAATCATGGTGGGCAGTTAGCGACTGCTTTTACTGTAAGTACACCACATGTCTACATATGGTGTGTACAGGCCATGATAATCATGGAGGGGAGTTTGTGGCAGCTTTTATTGTAAGTGCATCACATGTCTACATATCTAGTAAGCAGATCAACTTTCACACTTTCAAGTATGCTATAAATCTACGTTTGATTACTTGCACTCATTGGTGGGGTTGGACTTTTGCAAGAATCGGAAGCCATTAAAGAATATTGTAACAAAGTATTTATTAATTTTATTATTTTTATTAACAGAGTGGTCATTTTTTACGTTTATATTTTGCTACTCTGTAAATTTCCCTCTTTGCTTATCTTTTGTTTATCATTCATAGTTTGTTCTTGCCTTAAATAAATTGCTGTGTCTCCCGAAATTTGTTTTTCCTAATTTTCCAAGTGGCAATATTTTTGCTTCAGAAAAAAAGTGTCCAATGCGGGATTCGATCCCGGGTACCGGACGGTTTATATCATTCCTCCACTGATTCCCAAGGTTAACCATGGATCGAGTGACCAAACATGGGACATTAATATTCCTAGGTCAGCGGAGGACATGCGTCCGGTTGGAGCAATACTTCAGGAAGTACTTCAACGAACATATCCTGCTCCATAGGATACTCCTGGGAGGATGAAGTGATGGAATCATGGTGACCACATAGGATATTCACCACTGATGAGCCAGGCCCTCCCATTAATAATTCATCGCAGTAAGGACAGTAGAAGTCTGATTGATGTGTGAAAATAACATTAATGTCTTAATGTTTTCATTTGTTGACATATTTACATATTTTGAGTCAAAAGGCGATCCATTAATTAAGATTATATAAAAGAGCGTACCTGGATCTGTAAAGAAAAAAAAAAACAATTTTTTTCTTAATATATTTCGAGAGATTGTTCCCTCTTTATCAATTTATTGCACAGTGAATTTAATATACAAGAATTTGTTGTTTTGAATTTGTTTTGAATTTAATTTATTCGAGTCTTATGTAAGACTTTGGGTCTTAATGGGGGCTTTTGTTGTTATGTTGTATATATATATGTATATATCATACTTACATAATCTTTCTTCTTCTGTATATTCCCCACTTTCACAGGCCTATCTCTCTTGTAATCTCGGGGAGAATCCTCTATAAGACCAGTGTGTCTTAATAAAGGCTTTTGTGTGTGTGAATTTAATTTAGTTGAATTTTTTTTTCTTTACAGATCCAGGTACGCCCTTTTATATAATATTTATAATTATCACCAAAATCTTTCCCCCTGAAGAAGGTGAAAGTAAGCTGCCAAAACATTGTAACAATAAAGTGGTTCAAAATTAGGCCTTACCATTAATTTTTTCCATTAAAGTAAGGGCAGTAGAAATTGTTTATTTTTTAAAAGAATCATACACGTTTATAATAGTGTTGTATATATATTAATTATTTGTTACCACAGAGTTTGTAAGCTCACAGGTAAATAGGCGCTAACCGAAACAGAAAAAAGTTCCTTTGTTCAATATTAGTTTCCCTTTTATATTTTGTTCTCTCTCTTGTAAATCAATAAATATAATGTTTAATTAATAATTATTGGAATCAGTTTCATTAATAATTCTAAGCAAAGTCAACAAATAGTTTCGAATTTTGATAACAGATGGCGCGATAATGTATCATATGTGTTCATTGTCGGTAGGAGGAATTCTTAATGTATACACAACACATAAATTACATAGCAATCATCAATAGCTTATTATTTTTAAAACAACAACAATAAATATTTTAACAGCTATAATGATAGGTTATGTTTTTATTATTACCATCCAGATCAAAATCCCTACAGCAAAAATCCTAATAACCAAAAATTCCTACATAAACGAAATCCCGAAAAACCAAATTACCGACAGGAAAGAATTGCCGAAAGACCAAAATGACGAAAAACCGAAACTCCTATAACCCAAAATCTCGAAAGAAACCAAAATTTCTATAATCCAAAACCCCGAAAGATACCAAAATCCGACAGGAATGAAATTCCGAAAGACCAAAATCCCAACATACCAAAATTCCGAAAGACCAAAATCCCAACATACCAAAATTCCGAAAGACCAAAATCCCAACATACCAAAATTCAGACAGACCAAAATCCCAACATACCAAAATTCCAAAAGACCAAAATCTCAACATACCAAAATTCCGAAAGACCAAAATCCCAACATACCAAAATTCCGAAAGACCAAAATCCCAACATACCAAAATTCAGACAGACCAAAATCCCAACATACCAAAATTCCAAAAGACCAAAATCTCAACATACCAAAATTCCGAAAGACCAAAATCACAACATACCAAAATTCCGAAAGACCAAAATCCCAACATACCAAAATCCCAACATACCAAAATTCCGACATACCAAAAATCCGATAGACCAAAATCTCAACATACCAAAATCCCAACAGACCAAAATCCCAACCTACCAAAATCCCAACATACCAAAATCTCAACATACCAAAATTCCAACATACCAAAATTCCGACAGACCAAAATCCCAACAGACCAAAATCCCAACATACCAAAATCCCAACATACCAAAATCCCAACATACCAAAATTCCGACATACCAAAAATCCGATAGACCAAAATCTCAACATACCAAAATCCCAACAGACCAAAATCCCAACCTACCAAAATCCCAACATACCAAAATCTCAACATACCAAAATTCCAACATACCAAAATTCCGACAGACCAAAATCCCAACAGACCAAAATCCCAACATACCAAAATCCCAACATACCAAAATTCCGACAGACCAAAATCCCAACAGACCAAAATCCCAACATACCAAAATCCCAACATACCAAAATTCCGACAGACCTAAATCCCAACAGACCAAAATCCCAACATACCAAAATCCCAACATACCAAAATTCCGACATACCAAAATCCCGACATACCAAAATCCCAACATACCAAAATTCCGACATACCAAAATCCCAACATACCAAAATTCCGACATACCAAAATCCCAACATACCAAAATTCCGACATACCAAAATTCCGACATACCAAAATCCCAACATACCAAAATCCCAACATACCAAAATCCCAACATACCAAAATTCCGACATACCAAAATCCCAACCAAAATTCCGACATACCAAAATCCCAACATACCAAAATTCCGACATACCAAAATTCCGACATACCAAAATCCCAACATACCAAAATTCCAACATACCAAAATTCCGACATACCAAAATCCCAACATACCAAAATTCCGACATACCAAAATCCCAACATACCAAAATTCCAACAGACCAAAATTCCGAAAGGAACGAAATCACGACAATTAAAATTATTGAGAAAACAAAGGATTTCTCATTTCGTTGATATAAAATATATTTTATAAACATTTCCCCCCAAGACGGTACGAGCTAAATTGATTTATTCAAATGCTGAAACTAGATTAGATCTTTTTATTTGTTGGGTTTTGACCCTGTCTATCGTGATTTCGGCCTTCGGGATTATGCACGGAACCCATCATCACCATACAATTGGGAAGTCAGCTTTCAAGATAATATTTCTTTATCAAGGTCCTACCTTCAATAAAAAAATAACTTCTAAGACTTTTGAGACTCCTAAAATAATAGATATATGAAAAAGATCGTAAAACTGAAAGCTGCTAATGGCTCACGCCATCTAACGGATTTAATATTAACTAATCGTTAAGTTTTTATGCTATTTCTTGTAATTCTATGTATACACCTGTACAGTCCTATAAGCTTATGCCCATAGGTTCCATAAATACCCCATAAGCTGCCTTCATAGTAAATGAGCGCAGGGTTGTATAACAAATAATCCAATATACAATGTTAGAACGGTTTAGAGATTAATTTTGTGAAACCGCATGAGAAGGTTCACCACTGATGAGCCAAGCCCTCTCATCCAATAATATTTTATCATTGTAGTAAGGTCTATAGAGATCATATTTGTGATAATATACACTCATAGACAAAATCTAAGGACTTGAAAAGTCTATTGATATCGCCGGTCGTCTGTTGTTTTTTTTTATTTTATTTTAAGTAGACAGAGGCAATTTTGTTCACATTTGGTTATCTCGTTTGTTTTAAAAAAGGTCACTGTGTATCAAATATCTTTCAAAATTATTGTCTGAATCTCCCGATATATACTCATGGACAAAACTTAAAGAAGTTGTGCCTTTTAGAATGTACACTCATGGACAAAATATGAGGAAGTGTAAATTCTTTCATGTCGCTTCGTCAGTCTTTTTTTTAAGAAGACAGAGGTTGTTCAAACTTGTTTATCTCGTGTATCTTCAATAAAGATCACTGTAATATCTTTCAGAGTTATTGTCTGAATCCCGATATACATGCATATACAAGGAGACAAAGGTTGTTCACACTTGGTTATCTCGTATGTCTTCAATAAAGTTCAATGTAATATCTTTCAGAGTTATTGTTTGAATCCCGATATAGATGTTAAAAGACACAACTTCCTTAAGTATTGTCCATGAGTGGAAGTATGAAAAGAAAAACAATACCAAAAATAATTATTACAAATTTTACCGATAGATGGCACTATAATAACAATAAGTGTGTTATGATGAAGCCAGGATCTACAAGGAATGGTAAAATATCTACCTGACCAATCAGAATAACTCTAGAGACCATCATGATAAAGCCATGATAACTTGGGGTTCAAGGTCATCCTGATATAACTCCCCTATGTGACAGATAGTGGTGATTGCGTCATCTTTTGTCCTTTTCAGATTTTCTCCTTCTTCGAAGGTCTTTCAACCAATTGGAAGAAGAAGACAGCTTCTTCATCTTTTGTAATAATTTTATACCATTCTCTGTGGGAATGGATGAGCTTTGTTACTTTGTCCGATCGAATCGTCATTCTTTTGATAGATTTTTTTTTCCTTTTTGTCTGATATTCTTCAAAGATAGGCTTTTCTATTGGACACTTTACAATTTCAGAGTGGAGTTTTTCCCTTATAGAAAATTTTATAGCTTCGAATATAAAGCTTTTTTCAATAAATTAAAGTTAATAGAATAGTTGATCGGTTTGGTAGATCAAACTGGCGAAACCGATTAGTGACTTCAACACTGATGAGCCAGGCACTCCCATTATAATCATTATTCAGTGCACATTGAGAACTGTAGAAATAAACTACACCACGCTGTTGAGTAGCCAACAACCCGAAATGGTTTTTCTTGATTTATTAACAAAATGAGTTAGCCCTCAAATATATGTGTATAATGAGAATTTGAAACTATTATAGACACGTATTATTCTTTTTATATATATAAAAATTAAACAATTTCTACTGCCCTTACTGCAATTGAAAAATTAATGGGAGGGCCTGGCTCATCAGTGGTGAACCCTTCCAGCGGTTTCACCAGTTTAATCTACCATTTCGAATTTTCATAACAAATGGCACGCTAATGCATCATAATATACATGTGTATTATGTATATGCATTATGCAAATTGTATATACATTATGTAAATACATAGGTATTATGGAACAAACCTAAATTCAACGATTAGTTGATAAATATTCCACTAGATGGCGCTCTGTTACCTAAAATATTCATATGAGCAGTCAGGATATGGATTTTTTCATTTTTAATATTACCAACTGACCTTTTTACATTTTACCTTAATTTTTCCGTACACACACACACATACATATATATATAACAAATCAAAATTTCTGATGGTGTTGGCATTCTTTTAATGCTAAGGTTTATCTTGATTTGAACAAACTTCAACAAAGTCTGAAAGTTGGTTAAATTCATTTATGGAAGTTGTACCTTTTACCATGTATATCGGGATTCAGACAATAACTCTGAAAGGTACACTCATGGACAAAACTTAAGGAAGTTGTACCTTTTAGCATGTATATCGGGATTCAGACAATAACTCTGAAAGATACACTCATGGACAAAACTTAAGGAAGTTGTACCTTTTAGCATGTATATCGGGATTCAGACAATAACTCTGAAAGAAACATTCATGGACAAAACTTAAGGAAGTTGTACCTTTTAGCATGTATATCTGGATTCAGACAATAACTCTGAAAGGTACACTCATGTACAAAACTTAAGGAAGTTGTACCTTTTAGCATGTATATCGGGATTCAGACAATAACTCAGAAAGATATTAGAGTGACCTTTATTGAAGACATACGAGATAACCAAGTGTGAACAACCTCTGTCTCCTTGTATATGCATGTATATCGGGATTCAGACAATAACTCTGAAAGATATTACAGTGACCTTTATTGAATACATACGAGATAACCAAGTGTGAACAACCTCTGGCTCCTTGTATATGCATGTATATCAGGATTCAGACAATAACTCTGAAAGATATTACAGTGACCTTTATTGAAGACATACGAGATAACCAAGTGTGAACAACCTCTGGCTCCTTGTATATGCATGTATAACGGGATTCAGACAATAACTCTGAAACATATTACAGTGACCTTTATTGAAGACATACGAGATAACCAAGTGTGAACAACCTCTGTCTCCTTGTATATGCATGCATACCGGGATTCAGACAATAACTCTGAAAGATATTACAGTGACCTTTATTGAAGACATACGAGATAACCAAGTGTGAACAACCTCTGGCTCCTTGTATATGCATGCATACCGGGATTCAGACAATAACTCTGAAACATATTACAGTGACCTTTATTGAAGACTTACGAGATAACCAAGTGTGAACAACCTCTGGCTCCTTGTATATGCATGCATACCGGGATTCAGACAATAACTCTGAAACATATTACAGTGACCTTTATTGAAGACATACGAGATAACCAAGTGTGAACAACCTCTGTCTCCTTGTATATGCATTTATATCGGGATTCAGACAATAACTCTGAAAGATATTACAGTGACTTTTATTGAAGACACGAGATAACCAAGTGTGAACAACCTCTGTCTCCTTGTATATGCATGTATATCGGGATTGAGACAATACCTCTGAAAGATATTACAGTGACTTTTATTGAAGACACGAGATAACCAAGTGTGAACAACCTCTGTCTTTTTGTATATGCATGTATATCGGGATTCAGACAATAACTCTGAAAGATATTACAGTGACCTTTATTGAAGACACATGAGATAACCAAGTGTGAACAACCTCTGTCTCCTTGTATATGCATGTATACCGGGATTCAGACAATAACTCTGAAACATATTACAGTGACCTTTATTGAAGACACACGAGATACCCAAGTGTGAACAACCTCTGTCTCCTTCAAAAAACAACTGACTACATATCAAAGACTTACCAGTTCCTTAAGTTTTGTCCATGAGTGTAAATATGTATATAATAATATTCTATTTTCTCGAATATATATTTATACTAGCGGACCTACCCGGCTTCGCCCGGGTTTTACCCGAGTAAAGGTTTGTCTAACGAATCTCTCGATAAAGTGAACATTTTTTCCCGGTCCCTTGAAAAATACTCGATAAGTTGAATAAAATCAATATTAATTGGTTCCCTCGGTAATTGGAAGTTAAAGGAATAGTATCTTGCCTTGGAATTGTAGCATTATTCTTGTCTCAAATAAATTGCTGTGTCATCCTGAATTTTGTCATTCCTAATTTTCTACATTACAAAATCATCGTATCATCATGGTAATATTTAGAGCAGATTGTTGAATTTTAACAGATAAATTAGAATATTTATCTTGATCATTTTTAGGCGAAAAGTTATTTCGAAAATTTTATTTGCTAGAAACTTCCCAGTACTATACTAAATAACTTCCCAAAGTTTCATGGCGATCCAATGAGTGGTTTGGTCAGGCATAAAGGACAGACACTCATACATTTTTATATAGATTCTAAAGAGAAATATCAATAAAATATTTCTAAATATAATAACTATAGTAAAAATTAAAAATACATATCCTGACAAGGAGCACATGTACTTACAGAAGGCAGAGCGCCATCTAGTGGAACAGAAATCAACTATTCATTGATTTAGCCTGTTCCCTGATATTTGGCCATTCCAATTTATTGATAAATCAAGAAAAGCCATCCACGAATAAATATAGTGCTATGACTACAACATGGAGTTTGACTCACTTTTAGAGACTCATATCTAATGTGTGGTGTCAATATCTCAATGTCTCTATATTCATCTTTACTTGCTGAACTGAAACTTTGACTCATGTAAAACTGACTTTACTACATGTATATAGCCATTGTTCTTATGTAAATACTAGCCGAATGACCCGGGCAACGCCCGTGTTTTACCCGACTGTAGATGTTACAACGGTGATCCTTAGGTCGCTGGTTCAAATCCGGCTCGAGGGAGCCGGCGAGCACGTGACCTCCCTGTGCGCGCGCATCCGTGACAGAGGCCGATGAGGAAAGACGGTCGTGACTATATGTAAATATTACTATGTAAATAATGCTATGTAGTTAATGTCTTAATAAATAGTTTTGAAACGTATAGTGCTATAGTTGTTGAATATGAAAGGAAAATTCCGTGAAACTTGTTTCAAAAATGTACAAACTGTTTGAACATAGGACAATATGACATCATCACCACAAGACATTATTAATCATACTCAGTCATTAAGTATTAATTGTGGATTTCATACTTTCCCCAGCGGAACTTCCGCTAGTGTAACTTCCTCTTGAGGTATTGTGTGATGGATTGGTTCAGGAAGTTTACCGCAATATACTGTGTAGGGCGTCAATGTGTTGAATTGTAATTTACCTCAATTTGTATTCAATAAATACGTGGAGTGTATTACTGAGTATCTTGGTAGAATCTGGGTTAAGTAGGTTTCTACTTTCTTATCTACTTCAGTAGACGTTTACTGTTTCTTAATGTCAACTATGGTGTCAATCTATTCGCTGTTGTCATGTCTACATGTCAACTATGGTATATCTTTTTTTAATCTTATTTATTATTATATACACCTATCCCCCGATTTGCACGGTACTTGTTTTACACGTTTTCGCTTTTACACGGTTTTCCATTTTTTGTTTTGTTTTCATCGCACTATACTAAAATGTGATATTCTACTCTATACTACCTATGTTGAAAATAATATTGGGGGAGGCTCTGATTCATGAGGGGGCGAACACCTATTCAGATTTGACAGTTTAATATATACCTATCCCTCGATTTACACGTTTTTCTCAGGAACGTATCTACCGTGTAAATCGGGGGATAGGTGTATTTATTTTCATTATGAGGCTGATCTGATTCCAAATATCCAAGGGTTTATGGTGATACATTTAGGTTGATGATAATATTTTTAAAAAATAAGATAAATATGATAAAAAAAAAAGACGACTATCTTGAATGCTACTTCAATAGAAAGAAGCATCAAAAGAAAAAAAGAAATAAAAGATATGGTATATCTACCTATCCATTGTGTATGAAAAAGTGAAAGTTGTATAAACTTATGATTTTGCTTTGTTTTAAAAATGAATCGATGTTGGTTCCATATGTTTGAATTGAATATTACACCTTAGTTCTATATATATTTTATTGCTTAAAAAGGAACACAACAAAACAAAAAAGAAACTACAATTGCAAATGATTTGATAACCTACTAAGAGAAAAAAACAATAATAATTTAAAAATGATGATGATAAAAATAAAATATGTCTACCAGAAAAAAGCTTCTATGAATTAAAAAATAAGAATAATTACAAACTTAACATATAAACTTTAAATACATTGTTATATTGGTTACACCCAAACAATGGATATTAAGCATAAAGCAATTATCCAACATAGATACAAATTAAGTACACCAATACCTCGCTTTGCGTCTTTTCGTTTTGCGGTTTTTTCGAAGTTTCGTCGCTGCTTAATTTATACTGATTTTCACTGTGCGTCGTTAGATTTTCGAAGTTGCGTTGTGTTTTGGATTCGAGTCTTTAATTTTTTTTTCCTAAAATATGGCAACACCTTTGTTTTTGATTGCGCCTTCACATATTTTCACTTTGCGTCGTTTCAATTTGCGTCGTGTTTTTTTGGAACGTAACCCCGACGCAAAGCGAGGTATGGGTATATAAAAGTAGCCGAAACACAATGTTCCACCAGAAAACACGTCCAACATTCTCATCACCCCCATAAGAGAAGACCAACAACCTAACTCCATAGATACACCATCAGTAACATCACCCCATACATCATCCATAGGATTTCTAAGGAGGACTGGAAGAACCACCAACATGACACCTTTCATAGCATTGCCAAATGTCATTTTACGATCCCCTCGACATCCTAAACCTTCTCTTCATAGTTGCATAACCTCATCAGTTTTATCCCTATTTGCATAACCTCATACCTATATGTAAACTCTTCCTGGAGGAAAGTCATATTTCACATATAAAAAACATTTCCGTTAAAAACGACTCAAAGAGCTGTCTAGTTTGACCATCTTTCGATAATATACACAAATACTCAAGCCACCTAATGCTAGAATGCCCACTCTTCTTAACCGCTAGACAACAGACAATGTTGTAGATCTATATCAATTTGTAAATAGCAGAGATAATTATCATAGTTAATAGGTTAATCCCTTAATAGAATGTTCAAATCTGAAAGCTTGAGGGATGAGTTTATTTTGCAAATAAATTTATTTCGAGCTTTCGGGCAACGCCCTTCTACAGGAAAATTAAAAATGAAGTAAATCTCAGTGTAATATAATTTAATTTACTTTATTTTTAATTTTCTTGTAGAAGGGCGTTGCCCGAAAGCTCGAAATAAATTTATTTGCAAAAGAAACTCATCCCTCAAGCTTTCAGATTTGAACAGAATTATCATAGGTTTAACTATTTTTGTAAATATATTTATGATTATCTTTCTAACCTGAAAGTTTCAGGTTCCTAATATATATTATTGTTTCTCTTTTTTATTTTTGATTATCTTTTCTTGTATAATATATTTATAACTGTTTCTGTTTTTAAAAAATGTAAATCGACGCAATTATCCCTTAGCCGGGATATCGCGTTTTGTGTGTTGAAATAAATGAAATAATATTGCAACGTCCCACAATCAATGTCCCATATACTGGATGACTGTCCGCTGTACAAATTCAATGGAGGAATCTCCAATCTCCACTCTGTCACCCCGGAAGCCCTGAACTGGCTGAAGGCCTTGCCTCTCAGACTTTAATGACTGAGAAGTCCTCACTTCTTTTTTCTAGATTTGATTGATTTTGTCTCCTCTCTTATTGTAAAGACGTTGCTGTATCACCTCATAAGCATAAATAAATAAATGAAATAATATACACAAATTAAAATAATTTTTTGACACTCTGTCAATACATACAAAATTACACAGTCTATACTATTTTTAAAAGAAAATTATCTATATGCATAATACTATATAGAAAGTACATGGCGCCAACGCTGCAGAGTTTGATGGAGAATCGACATCAGGTCTCCAGCGACACCACGTATTTCGTGATCTACGAAGAAAACGAATTCGCTAATGGCTTACGCCATCTATCGGAATAAATATCAACTAATCGTTGATTATTTCAGAATTGGTCAAATACCCATTCTTGATTAATCAATAAAAGCTAACCAGGTACGCGTTTCAGACTTTCGGCCAGCATCAGCGTGGTGTAGGCTGTACCTTAACGACCAAACGAGATAGTCCAGTGAATTCTGGAATAATCAAAGAGCAACAATTGGTTGATATTGTCAAGAAGCTCCATCCAGATGGGACACCTGTCAATCATCACTGGACCCCGGGGGGACCACAGGTGTAAGGCGTTCTCGGAAGCTGATCTGTAAATAATGAAAACGGGGACGGCTTATTCCTGGAAGCATTGGTATCATCAAAAATAAATAGCATCAATAGAAAAATTGACCTCCCAACCCAATATATCCCTGACTAATTATCTAAATATTTATAATTATTGGAATGTATATATATTTCTTCCCAGTATAATATCTATTACTTTAGCTGGTAACAGTCTGATGCACGCCCGCGACATGCCAATAACAAAAGTTTTCAATTATTCTATATACAGTTACGAGCGTCATCAATTCTTTTTCATCTCTGTCACGTTTGCTTTTTTTTTTAATGGCGCTTGGTTGGCTACGAACACGCCACCTTTGCCCCCCCCCCCCCCCCCCCCCCACTCGCTTTGTTGTTTTTGTAACTATTGTGTTGGAGCGGGTCGCTCCTTAAATAAATGCATATATTAGTTAATAACTAAATGGAATCCTCTCTTTCTTTTTCCCAGTAAGAGACGCCTACGGAAGCCAACAGTACATAGACAGATAAAGCACATAGGCTATAGTTATTAACTAATATATGCATTTATTTAAGGCGCCAATTTATAATTGTAACAAATAGTATTTGAATCAAAACATTCAATCGGGTAAAACACGGGCGTTGCCCGGGTCATTCGGCTAGTTTTGTATAAATATTATTTAGAGATTGTATATAGAATATCAGCCCGTTGAAGAACAGTATATTTTGCTCGAAAACTTGCAAATTCAAAATTGAAAGAAACTTTTTACCTGATATTTATTTTTACTTTTTCAAATAATTTCTGAGTAAATATTGCTCATAGTATAAAATTTTGTTTATAATCATTTCTGAGTTATGTAAATTTTGTATAGTGTCCGTGTAAAAAGAGTTTTACGGCGACGCTAAGGAAGGGAAGGAGAAACCCCATCGAGGTCAGGTGAAGCAGATGCAACTCTAGGCAAGATTTCCAAGATAAGGCGTTATCAGTGAAATCGTTGGGCAAACTCTCTCCTTGACCTGTTGCCTACAACAGTATAATCTAATTAAGAACAGAGCAACCCGCAGGAAGTTTTACGTTGCCAGATACGTGACCTTATCTCTATTGGCTGGCATGATGGGCCGTTTTTGATGGGATTTTATGTATATAGGTGACGTGGCTATCAAATACAGTAGAACTAAAGTAATTTATAATACAATACAATATAATACGGCTTGTGATTGTAAAACGACATTTGAAAATTATCCCGCATTAGTTTCTTTTGAACGAAAAATCAAAATTTATTCCAAAGAGAAATAACGATTATTTCTAACCTTAGAGATGAGGTATGAAAGGATGAATTGTGAAGAGTAATGATAAACGGAAAACCTCATCCCTAAGGTTAGAAATAATCGTTATTTCTCCTTGGATTAAATTTTGATTTTTCGTTCAAAAGAAACTAATGCGGGATAATTTTCAAATGTCGTTTTACAGTAGAACTACCTTCTGTAAATGACAACACCTAGTTACAGAGCCAAAGTGTCCTTTAGAGAGAGGTGTCCATTTACCGGAGGGTGGCTAAATAGTAAAAATAGTAATTTTTCAAATAAAATCTGTCCTTTATAGAGAAGTGTCCTCTAGCGTGAGTGTCCTCTCATGGAGGTTGTTCTACTGTATTGGTGATGAAAACTTATTTTATAGAGAGGTGTCCTCTAGCGCGAGTGTCTTCTCATGGAGATTCTACTGTATTGGTGATGAAAACGGTCATTTATAGAGAGGTGTCCTCTAGCGTGAGTGTCCTCTCATTGAGGTTCTACTGTATTGGTGATGAAAACTTATTTTATAGAGAGGTGTCCTCTAGCGCGAGTGTCTTCTCATGGAGATTCTACTGTATTGGTGATGAAAACTGTCCTTTATAGAGAGTTGTCCTCTAGCGCGAGTGTCTTCAAATGGAGGTTCTACTGTATTGGTGATGAAAACTGTCCCTTGTAGAGAGGTGTCCTCTAGCGCGAGTGTCTTTTCATGGAGGTTCTACTGTATTGGTGATGGAAACAGTCCTTTATAGAGAAGTGTACTCTAGCTCGAGTGTCCTCTCTCAATGGAAGTTCTACTGTATTGGTGATGAAAACTGTCCTTTATAGAGAGGTGTCCTCTAGCGCGAGTGTCCTCACATGGAGGTTCTACTGTATTGGTGATGAAAACTGTCCTTTATAGAGAGGTGTCCTCTAGCGCGAGTGTTCTCTCTCATGGAGGTTGTTCTACTGTATTGGTGATGAAAACTGTCCTTTATAGAGAGGTGTCCTCTAGCGCGAGTGTCCTCACATGGAGGTTCTACTGTATTGGTGATGAAAACTGTCCTTTATAGAGAAGTGTACTCTAGCGCGAGTGTTCTCTCTCATGGAGGTTGTTCTACTGTATTGGTGATGAAAACAGTCCACCAGACTTCCACTGAAGACCTTCAATCAGGACCTGCACTGTTCTCTATTGTAAATAACAACAGCCACCATCCAGAAAACAAGTAAACAAGATATCCAGATAATACATAAAAAAAGAGCATATGTGCCAAATCTTATACTTTCAAATATAGTATGTAAATAGAAGAAACATCTGCTATATGAAACAGAGCCCATTGCGAAAGCTTTTTTTAAATGAATATTTCAAGAAACGTCGGCACCAATCAATCAAGGTAAGTATGCAATAATCCTCAGAGATGCAAATGACCGATTAGGTGACATTTTCGTTGACCAAGGTCATCAAGAATATGATGATAAAAGACTTCAATCAGAAAGTCACATCTTCATGTCCAAGGTCAAGAGAGTTTTCAGCCGTTGAGATATCAATAATGTAAAACGGCCAGTTTGGGAACACCTTATCCAGAGATACCCGGTAATATACTAAAAGAGATTAAAAGGAATGAAATTACTAAGCACGAATATAGGTGCTTATCTGAAATATGGAGATTGTATCTTACTTTTCGAACAGGACTCTCTTCCTAAGTCCTGAATGCATCCTTTTTTATTCTGCGCAACGGATGGTGCAGAATTAGAGAGAGGATCAGAATCCATTGGACAAGTTAACAACAACAGAAAATTGACGCAGAACAGCAGCTTTACACACCAAAGATAAAGAACATTGCTGTGATAGAGATGCAAGGAGACATCTGAGGCTCTTCATTGGACACGACAACAACAACATAAAATTGACCCAGAACAGCAGCTTTACACACCAAAGATAAAGAACATTGCTGTGATAGAGATGCACGGAGACATCTGAGGCTCTTCATTGGACACGACGACAACAACAGAAAATTGACCCAGAACAGCAGCTTTACACACCCAATATAGAGGACATTGCTGTGATAGAGATGTACGGAGACATCTGTTTATTGGACACAACAACAACAGAAAATTGACCCAGAACAGCAGCTTTACACACCCAAGATAGAGAATATTGCTGTGATAGAGATGTACGGAGACATCTGTTCATTGGACACGACAACAACAACAGAAAATTGACCCAGAACAGAAGCTTTACACACCCAAGATAGAGAACATTTCTGTGATAGAGATGTACGGAGACATCTGTTCATTGGACACGACAACAACAACAGAAAATTGACCCAGTACAGCAGCTTTGCACACCCAAGATAGAGAACATTGCTGTGATAGAGATGTACAGAGACATCTGTTCATTGGACACGACAACAATTTTCTCTTGAATCAGGAAAGTACAAAAAGTTTAAATCCCCGAGTTTTTTGTCTGTTCCACCGTGGAAGTGTCTCAATTAGACACGAATGAGGGGTGTTGGTGACTCGGAGACGTTAATGACGCAATCCCTGGCAGCTAAACGATCTCTGATGATAGGGCCATGATGGCGACAAGAGAAGAATAGCAGTCGATTGGTGTTGCAAGCGGTCGTTGGCTTGGTCATTCAGGTGGAAATGGCCCAAAAAGTGTAATTGTAACATTATCTTTTACCCTCATTCCAACACTATCTTCAACAACTTGGTAAATGTGCGTCTCATCTTTGTGAAAAAAATGGTCTAGAAATGTTTTTTTCGTCTTTTAATTTGTGTAGATAGATTTACAGATAGGTTCTCAAGTTCAATTTGTGGATAAAGTTTGGAATATTCTCTGTTTCAACTCGTGGATAGAGTCTTCAAAATTTTCTGTGTCAACTTGTGGATAGAGTCCGGAATGTTTTGACTTTAAACAAATTTTCAGATTATACAAAATTCTTCGAATCATCATTGATATCCATTTTTGACTTTTTTTTCAGCTTTCAGAATTATCCTTTTTCACAAAAGGCATATAAAGTTTGATATATCAACCTATGTTACATATTACAGGTCTTTAGACACACACACACACAAAAGCCTTTATTAGGAACTTGCCCCATACAGATTCTACCAATTGGGTAAGGTAATAATCATCTTGTGTTATTTACATAGAAATTAAACTGGCTTTACTCTTCGTCTCAAAGTCATTCACTTGTTGACTGGTCCTTACATAATGATGATCTAAAATATTTATAAAATTTATAAAATATAAAATGACACTGTAAAACGACATTTTAAAACTATCCCGCATTTGTTTCTTTTCAACGAAAAATCAAAATTTATTTCTCCTTGAAATAAATTTTGATTTTTCGTTGAAAAGAAACACATGCGGGATAGTTTTAAAATGTCGTTTTACAATCACAAGCCGCATTATATTGTACTATAAAATGACACTGTTGAAGAAAAATACTAACCAAACATTTCAAAGTTTCTTTTCCGCTAATATTCCGAAATATTTTCGGGCAAATTTCCACAACTCTCAATTTATTACAAATCACGGAAAATTTAGAAGCTTTTTAAAATTCATCAAAGCAGCGCAAGATTCAAGATGCTTCTGTGGATGTGAGGAACAAACTTCTATTCATCTGCTGCTAAATTGCCCCGTCTTCCAAGAGTATAGAATAAACAATGGACTAAATGTATCAAACCCGTTTGATCTAATTTCAACAAAAGACAAATATATAAAATTCAACTCATTTTGCAGATTTATTTTGAATTTTATAAAAAAAAACTACTAAATTCTAATGGAACGCTTTTATTTAGAAATTAATTCTTTTTAGTATTGTTTTAATTGAATAATTCTCTGATATCTAGCATATTTTCATTCAAAAATATTCCTTAAAACTTTTTTTAAAATCTGTAAATTGCTTTTCTCGAATACACACAATACTTTACAATTTGATTTCATTTAACTAAATTTGCTTACCAACCCTTTGTACATATATTAATCGTGTTGATATATATATTTTATCTTTTCATCTAACTAACTTGCATACTAATTCTGTACATATTTAAATATCTTTCTTTCTCTTCTTTCAAAATTTTTGTTTATGTTTAAAGTGCAAGTGTCCCTAGGGGGACATAGCGCTCTAAGTCGAAATGAAGAAATAGTAAGCTATTGCCTTAGATTTGTTTACTGATATTTTTTAAAGCAATACGTAGGGTGAAATGTTGGTACATTTAATTTGTTGATATAGGGCCTTCCTTTCTGCATCAAGGGCTGTACAATTAAGCAGGTAATGGGGGAGTTCTTCAGTAATTTCCTTGTCACACAGTGTACATATTAAGTTTTTGGCCTCAAACGTCAGAACGTGTTTTTTTTTTTTGAAGACTGTAAATAGTATTCTCGATTGAGCTATACATCGTTTGACTGGTAAAGGGAAACCATTGGTTAGGTAGCATTCTGTTTCTATTGACGTATGGAAATTTTTATAATGTGGATAAATTTTTGAATTTCTTATTCTTGATTGGTCTTCTTGTATCGATTGATCTGACATTGTCCTAATAATCAAAGGAATATAACTTTCACAGGTCTCTAGAAAGGTTTCTATACTGACGCGACCCCTGGTGTAGAGAAAAAGTATAACGAAGGAAGATATAATCAGCCAATGAGAGAGTAGTATCCATCTTAATTCCTCTATCTCCCCTAATTACATATTGTCCCGGGTATATTGCATACCCTCCATCCTTCACCTTTCCTCCCCAGTTCTTCTACGAAAGGTGGGATTGCTTTCTTCAAGGTTAAGGCTGATAACCAAGACAAGGCGTGGTGTCGCTGGAGACCCGCTGGTGATCTTTCATCAAACTCTGCAGCTATGGCACCATGTACATATATATTTATTTTAACAAAATCAATAATGAATCTAAGGTTTGGTAAAAAGAAACCAAATCCTAGAATCCATACTGATTTTTTCAAAGTGGAAAAGCAAGGAAGAATATTTATTCTATATATTCATTGCACATAGCATATATAAAGGGTCCTTCTCTCCCTCTACAACTCCATAAATATTTTTCCCAACAGGTTATGAGCCCAGAATCTGCGCAAATATTTTATCCTTATTGAATTTTATAAAAAAAAACTAGCGGACGTACCCGGCTTCGCCCGGGTTTTACCCGAGTAAAGGTTTGTCTAACGAATCTCTCGTTAAAGTGAACATTTTTTCCCGGTCCCTTTAAAAATACTTGATAAGTTGAATAAAATCAATATTAATTGGTTCCCTCTGTAATTGGAAGTTAAAGGAATAGTATCTTGCCTTGGAATTGTATCATTATTCTTGTCTCAAATAAATTGCCGTGTCATCCTGAATTTTGTCTTTCCTAATTTTCTACATTACAAAATCATCGTATCATCATGATAATATTTAGAGCAGATTGTTGAATTATAACAGATAAATTAGAATATTTATCTTGAGTATTTTTAGGCTAAAAGTTATTTCAAAAATTTTATTTGCTAGAAACCTTCCCAGTACTATACTAAATAACTTCCCAAAGTTTCATGGCGTTCCAATGAGTGGTTTGGTCAGGCATAAAAGACAGACACACATACATTCATTTATATATATATATAGATTTAAAATGGCTTCGGGCCTTTATCAAATAGAAAGACTATATAAGGAGAACTATGAAACTTGGAAGATGCAAATTAAGATGATTTTAATTCATAGTGAATAAGGTAGGCTAGCAGTTAAGTTAATAGGACAGGCCGGCATGAGCTGCTTATGTACATATAATTTGATCTTTTGTCCTTCTTCTTTTATACTTTTTAAGTAATAAAGGATGTTTCTCTACGAATCTATATATTTTCCCAACAGTTATAATCATCATTGTAAATATGACATTATCACTATCTAAATAGTACGGACTGTGCACCCCTGTATTGACAAGATGCAAATAAAACTATGTTAATTTGTTTCTCTCTCTATGACCCCTGCTCCGGGGAAGTGTTCGCCTCCTGTGAAGAGCCCCTGGATCTGTAGGTCTGGCTATTCGGTGTCGGCCTCCACCCCGAGACAATGACAAGTGTGGATACCATCTACAAGTACCATCTTGGTCTTGAGGTAGGTAACGCCAGCCATCACATCGACCAGCCCTCTCTGTGGGAAAGAACTCTGGCGGTCCATTGTATATATATATATATATATACACTAGTCGAATGACCCGGGCAAAGCCCGGGTTTTACCCGATTAAATGTTTTTATTCAAATACTATTCGTTACAATTATAAATTGGCGCCGTGGATATCCCTCCTGTGAAACGTCCCGCTCCAAACTTTGTGTGTTTTTAAAATATAAAAATGTAAATTTTCACAACGATATTTGAAAATTCGGTAATGATAAATTTCACCAAAATCCCGCTAAATAAAACCAGAAATCTGTTAAATTCGGTAACGAAAAATCCAAAAATTGCGCTAAATAAAATCAGAAATCTGTTAAATTCTGTAAATAAAAATCCAAAATTTGTGCTAAATAAAACCAGAAATCTGTTAAATTCGGTAACTAAAAATCCAAAAATTGTGTTAAATAAAACCTGAAATCAGTTAAATTCACAAAAGAAATGTAAAAACCAAAAAATTCTTGCTAAATAAACCAGAAATCTACTATAAATTCACTAAGGAAAAAGATACCAAAATCGCGGTAGTACCTATCAGCATTGGAACGAAAATTCGGCCTTGGTTATCAACAGAATCTTTCTACAGTACTTGAAGTACTGTACACAATGGAAACTCTAATCAGGACTTGAGTATTATTGCTTGCAAGAGAGTCTTGATTCTTTGTTCTAGGTCATTGTTTCTTTACTGCCAAGTTATCCCAGTTCCAAGTTTCCAGCTCCAAATAACTTTATTAGGTGCCACCGGTCAAAAAGAGCAACCTAGATCATCATATTTACTGTGGGGGTTGTACAAGGTTTGTTCATTTACAATTTATATTGTTGGGTCCTTGGGGAATATTGTTCTTGAGAAGTCTGGCTTGTTTGATATTCAAGGTGGATTTGTTTTTCCACTTTTCGTCATTCTGGCTTAATTGATGGAGAATTTGTCTAAGTTTTAAATTTCTTTTTTTCCTTTTAAGTTGTCCCCAGCTATGTCATCAAATATCAACCTTTATAATAAACATTCATCCTGTGACTTATAATTTACACACACACACACAAAGCCTTTATTAAGACATTAGTCTTATACAGATTCTCCGTACAAGGTGCAATAACAGGAAAAGAGCAGCACAGGAAACCGGTAGTTCCGCAACTATATACAATTATTAGTAATAACACGATGGCCCCTCGATGTTTCGTCATCATTCTGAGGTGTAAGAACAATAGCTTCCAAGTTCTCTTTTCTCCCTCTTTACACCTACTGCCTTGTAAAAATTATATAGGGCCTGAGCAACTAGTCTGCTTGTTTGGGCACTGGTTAACATCATTTGGATTGACCTAAGTTGGTTGGTGTCTACCATTGAAAAGAATGTCCTTCTCTCCTCACTAATATCTTGGCATTCATAGATGTAATGAGATAGTTCAGTTTCCATATTTTCTTTGCATAGATCACAAATCTTATCACCCTCTTTGAAAATGTTTGTATGGTTTTCCTTGAAAAACGAATATAGTATTCTCTGTTGTGCGATATAGCGTTTTACTGGGAATGGAAAGTTGCTAAGTAAATAGTTTTCAATTCGGAATGAACTGTGTAAATACTTATAGTGAGAGTAGAATTTAGAATTCTCTATGACTTATAATTTAATAAAATCAATAAAACATCCACAGGGTTAAGTTTCTTGTATAATTGTATATCTCTAGCTCTCAGGCTAAAATGCCCCCTTCAACAGGAGCAACTGGAAGTATAACTTCTAGCTAACACAATATATACACCGACAATTATATACCTATTTATTAAGAAAAAGGCATCTCCTTATCGTGCAACTGAAAGTTGCTGATGGCTTGCGCCATCTATCGGAATAAATATCAACTATTCTCGTTGATTTCAAATTATCCTATAATTGGCCAAATACCAATTGGACAAAAATAAATGATTAATCAAGAATGAGTATTTGGCCAATTCTGGAATAATTAAAAATCAACGAGAATAGTTTATATTTATTCCGATAGATGGCGCAAGCCATCAGCAACTTTCAGTTGCACGATAAGGAGATGCCTTTTTCTTAATTTATGCATCTTATTCCAGTACAATATCATATTTGTACTATTTTTCATACCTATTTATATTGTAGAAAAGTATGTTGTTTATGTTGTCGCTTATTTTTAATATTTATTCAATGCTCTTTTTCTTAATTGTTTATTTTCTTTTTGATATTTCTGTTACCTACTCTACTACAATTATTGTAAATAGTTTCACGCGCAATTATCCAGATGGGATATAGCGTGTCTTATTTGCAACTGGTAATAAAAAAGTATCTAATATTTTATTAACAGAGTATTGTAAATAGACAAAAGAATTGCTATAAATTATTAAATAAAAACAAACGATAGCAATGCGTCTCTTTATACATAAATTTTTTTTTAATATGCTAGCTTTCGGATCTTATCGATCCTTCAACAGGCCAAGCTGTAAATTGAGAGAAAGAATATATATATAAATGTAAAATATTATTTATATACACCAACGAAGATAGAGAATAAAATATAAAATAAAATAAATATAAACACATTTCACGAGTTCACGTTTTCTCGTGGCCAGGCTGCTGTTGTTTCATCTCTGTCCAAAGCTCAGTTTGTTTTCTTTTATAGTCAATTGGTCCTTTTATTCTAATGGCTGGGCTGTTTTTTGAATGAGTGGTACTGAGATGGTAGTTCTATACGCCTGTTGATACTGTTTAAATCTTGAGAGACGAAGGATTCTATTAATAATCTTTGATATTTGGATTTGATGTTGTGGTAATGACAGGTTGGTTTTTTATATTTTGCTACTCTATAAACTTCCCTTATTCCTTTATCATTTGTTTTTCCTTCATAGTTTGTTCTTGCCTTAAATAAATTGCTGTGTCATCCTGAAATTTATCTTTCCTAAGTTCTTCCTTTGTTAACTAAGCTACATGGAATCATCTCTTTCATATTATCTCCTTTACGATAGAGTGCTCACTGATTATTCTGTGAAGTATATTTAAAGTAATTTCTTTATATGCACTCATAGAGACAAAACTTATGGAAGTTGTACCTTTTAACATGTATATCGGAATTAAGACAATTACTCTGAAAAATATTACAGTCACCTTTATTGAAGACATATGAGATGACCAAGTGTGAACAAAATTGTCTCTATCTCCCTAAAAAAAGAGACGACAGGCGACATCAAAGATTTTCCACTTCCATAGGTTTTGTTTATGAGTGTATATTGTGGCGAAGAAATAATTTATTATTTAATTTAATTATTCAACGAAAATATTTGAAACAGATTTATTATTTGTAAAATCATCATTTAGTTACCTAGCTTGCTTGCTCAATATTCTCTAGCTGTAGATAGTTTGGTTTGTTAATAATTGTCGACAGGTCATGGTGACGTCATCAATAAATACTTTCACATCTCCAGATATACAAAGACTTGATTTCTACGCTACAATATAAAATTCCCAAAACACATAAATAATGGCTTCTCTAGCAATCATATACCATTGACCAACAGTAAGTTCATTCAACTTGAAAAGCCATTTCCAACTTCAAGGGCAAGTGAATGCCCACCCTCCCCTCCATAAGTGGGTCAGTAGCGGGGAATTTTTTACTCTCTCTCTCTCTCTCTCTAGTCGATTATTGACTAAGGACCAATAAACGAAAGTCATTAGGGTGAAATGTTTAGGGGAGATACATTTCTGTGAATCACTTGTAGCAAGGTGTCTCCAAGCATATCAATACATTGTTAGGTCAGGTTGGGTTTTGGGGGATTGGTTAGCTTAGGTTAGGTTATATCAATATATTAACTCCGCCTTTGCCGGTCTCAAGCCTGGATAAAAAAAGGAGGAGGGGGAGCAGTAACAAGCTCACTAAAAAACCTGGGCTCAGCTGGCCCGGCTGATAGTACCTTGTAAGGGCTCCAGGGATACAGGATGAGTCTGTACTCCATGTTAAGAGCGGCTGTACATGGTGTCTGTTCCTCATGTCAGAGGCGGCCATTTCTTTTGGAGCTAAGTCGGCCTGCTACTGAGTAGTGCTCCCAGTCTTAATGACAGAGGCAGATGCATTCTACTTCACCCAGTCATGATAGTTGTCAAAAGTCTCAAGCTCTACAAGCTTGATACCCTAATATGATTGAGTGGAGATAAGAAAGAAGAAAGGTTATATCAAGTTAGGTTGATTTCTAGAATGCGAGTAGGCCTAGCGCTAAATAATACAATCACCCAGAGAGAGATGGTCCACTGAAAAATCGTATCTTATCAAAGTTTCTATTTCAATATAATAAATTGGTACAAATACAAGGTCGTCCCAAAAGTCCGTAAACACTTAAATTTGAAATACAGTAGAACCTCCATGTAAAGGACACCTAATTGCTGAGCCAAAGTGTCCTTTAGGGAGAGGTGTCATCTTACCGGAGAGTTGCTAAATTGTAAAAATGGTAATTTTGCAAATGAAAACTGTCCTTTGTGTAAGGTGTCCGCTAAAGGGAGTATTGAGGGGTTCTCAATATAGATTGGTGTCTCTCTTTACCTTGAGAGACAACCTAGTGTCCAGCTACTTGACCAGCTCGGTAACTCCAAGGAATAGGCTCTAAGGACGACTACCAAACGTCCAAAATCTTATCCAGAACTCTTTTTTTATTGAAAAACACGCTCAATTTATACATTCAAGAAATTTACATACTAATTTAAAAGAAATTTACATACTTTTCTCTTAGTTTTTAAGTTACAACTATATTTACATAAAAATAAAGTTGACTACTCTAGTAGTCGTAACAGGGAGGTTCTACTGTACCAATATTATTCACCGCTATGTATAATGTCTTTGTATAAAGTAATTGTATTATGTATTCCCCATAGTAATATTATTCGCCAATTAATAAGAAAAACAACGTTTTTAAGAAAAACACGAACTTTTGGGACAAACTTATAGCAGATGGTACAAGCCATCAACAAATTTTTAGTTACACGTTCAGGAGATCTAATTTTCCTAATTTACCCACCTGAATACCGTACAATTTCACTTTGGTATTATTTATCACAAAGACAAGCTTTTTCGGTCGTTGAGGTACAGCTTGCACCATGCTGATGAGGGCCAACAGCCCGAAATACACGTACATGGTTAGCTTTTCTTGAATGATCAAGAATGGGTATTTGGCCAATCGTGGAATAATTAAAAATCAACGATTATCAGCAACGATTTTTAGTGTTACGATTAGGAGGTGCCTTTTTTCTTAATTTTGGTTGAAGCTTTCAAACATATAATTGTTCTTCTTCAGGTTCTTAACTAGAGAGTAGATGAAGGATTGGAGGTTCGAAAGTTTGTGTGTACCAAAAAGTTCTATTTAATAAGAAAGAATGTACAAGACACATGCCGATATTAAGAATCTGGATTAAAGTGTATATATGTGTATATATATATATATTTTTTTTTTTATATATTTTTGTTCACTTCTTTATCTCTTTCTTACTTTGCTTCTTGGATCCTGCAGTCGAGCCTTTTGTAAGACTTTGGGTCTTAATGGGGGCTTTTGTTGTTATGTTGTATATATGTATGTATATATCATACTTACATAATCTTTCTTTTTCTTCTTCTGTATATTCCCCACTTTCACAGGCCTATCTCTCTTGTAATCTCAGGGAGAATCCTCTATAAGACCAGTGTGTCTTAATGAAGGCTTTTGTGTGTGTGTGTGAATCTGGATAAAATAAACTGAATCAATTCTTTTCAGAAAAAAAAAGTGTCCAATGAGGGATTCGATCCCGGTTGGTGACTGTCGAATATCGATTGTTTACATATAACTCGTCCATCAACAAACTCCAGTTTTAATGTCAACTCCGCCTTTGCCGGTCCCAAACCCGGATAAAAAAGGAGGAGAGGAGCAGTAACAAGCTCACTAAAAAACCTGGGTTCAGCTGGCCCGGCTGATAGTACCCTGTAAGGACTCCTAATCCAGGAATACAGAATGAACAACGTTTGTACTCCAATGTTAGGAGCGGCTGCACATGGCATCTGTTCCTCATGTCAGAGGCGGCCATTTCTTTTGGAGCTAAGTCGGCCTGCCACTGAGTAGTGCTCCCAGTCTTAATGACAAAGGCAGACGCATTCTACTTCACCCAGTCATGATGGTTGTCAAGTCTCAGGCTCTACAAGCTTGACACCCTAATATGATTGAGTGGAGATAAGAAAGAAGAGTTTTAATGTTAATATTTATCAAGTGCTGTGGACGTATGGTATTGAAGAGAGATGGGTAGATGGCCAGTATGGACGACGCTGCCTGAACGAAAGTGAGAGGGCCTCAAGGTCCTCATCGACGAGGGGCCCTAACGACCCATGGAACCCCCCAAATGTCGTTTCCCTTCTGTACAGTATTGTCTTTATCTCCTTTAAAAAATAATAATAATAAACAGACGACCGGCGACATCAGAGACTTTCCACTTCCTTAAGTTTTATCCATGAGTGTAAATATCAATTATTAGTGATTTTTTTTTTAAATTATTATTCCAGAATATGTTGTCAGATATCCTTTCTTGGTAAAATCAAGAGAATATTATGACGTACGCGTTTCAGTCTGTTGGCCCTCGTCAGAATAGTGTAGGTTAACCGATAGATGACGCAAATCATCAGGAATATTCAGATAGACGGAATAAATATCAACTATTCGTTACACTATTCAGTTGCACAATAATGGAGATGCCCTTTTTTCTTAATTTATCCACCTTATCCCGGTACAATTTCCCATTTGTACTATTTTTCTCATTCTTAAAAGTTTAATTTTTTAAAATCATTTTAACTAGTTGTCTAGTGGACATGGCATCTGCCTGGTAAGCGGAACATTGTATGTTCGATTCCCATCCCTGGACACTTTTATTTTTCCGTTTATCATTACTCTTCACAATTCATTCTTTCATACTTCATCCTTAAGGTTAGAAATAATCGTTATTTCTCCTTTAAAATAATTTTCGATTTTTCGTTTAAAAGAAACACATGCGGGGTAATTTCAAATGTCGTTTTACAATCATAAGCCGCATTATATCTATATATATAAAAATCAATGTTTGTATGTTTGTTTGTTTGTATGTCCGGTATACAAATTCGCAGTAGTTCACTAATTCAAACCAAAATTTCCATTCATAGGTAAAAATATACGGGGAAGACGATAGGCTATTTTAAAAATATATATAAATCAATTATTAAAACTATATATTCAAATTATTCTACTTAGCTCACGAACAGCGCCCTTTATCAAAGATTAGATTAAATTATGCTGATGAAAACAAATAGATAATGCTAATAACAAACAATTATAAAAAAATCTTATCTAAATATATATCACTCGGGTAGATATGCACACGGGTCAATCCCGGGGCGAAGCCCGGGTCACCCATCTAGTCTATATATATATAAAATTGAATGTCTGTCTGTCTGTACTCTATAGATTCAAAAACCATACATCTAATCGCCGTGAAAATTTGGGATATTATTAGGTATATCCCCGGGAAGGTTTTTGAAAAATAATTTCTTGAATATCTTGAATATCCTTAGAGTTATTTGCAGATTTGTAGATTTAACTCGCAAGCAGCGCCACCATTGCGACGATGTTAACAAGTTTTTTTATCTATAGGTTTTATTATCACTAAGTTTATTATCTTAAAGATTATTTATCAAAAGTAAGATTATCTCAGGATGACACGGCAATTTATTTGAGACAAGAATAATGATACAATTCCAAGGCGAAGATATTATTCCTTTAACTTCCAATTACCGAGGGAACCAATTAATATTGATTTTATTCAACTTATCGAGTATTTTTCAAGGGACCGGGAAAAAATGTTCACTAGATAAAACGATGATTTTGTAATGTAGAAAATTAGGAAAGACAAAATTCAGAATGACACGGCACACAGGGACCGGGAAAAAATGTTTACTTTATCGAGAGATTCAAATTTACGAGTTTCAAATTATCAAAATATATCTATTATTTTTTTATAAGTTTATAGAGAATTGTTTTAACAAATGTTCGTTAGACAAACCTTTACTCGGGTAAAACCCCAGGCGAAGCCGGGTACATCCGCTAGTATGTTATAAATATATAATATAACGACTATTATTATCATTACTAGACGAATGGCCCGGGCAACGCCCGGGTTTTACCCGAGTGCGAATATATTTTAAAAACGTTTTAATTCAAATACTATTCGTTACAATTATAAATTGGCGCCATGGATGTCACTCTTGTGAAACGTCCCGTTCCAAACTGTGTGTTTTTAAAATGTTTTAACTATATATAATATAACGGTATAATAACGGTATAAAGAAATAATGAGCCTATAGCCTAGTGGTCATGGCATCTGCCCGGTAAGCGGAAGGTCGTGGGTTCGATTCCCATCCCTTGACCTTGTATACATCTTGCTTCCTAGGGTTGCCTAGAGTGGCCGCTATAGACAGGGTGGTCTGTATAGACAGGTGGATGTATCACACAGCTGATAACAGGGTTGCCTAGAGTGGCCGCTATAGACAGGGTGGTCTGTATAGACAGGTGGATGTATCACACAGCTGATAACAGGGTTGTCTAGAGTGGTCGCTATAGACAGGGTGGTCTGTATAGACAGGTGTATGTATCACACTGCTGATAACAGGGTTGCCTAAAGTGACCGCTATAGACGGGGTGGTCTGTATAGACAGGTGAATGTAACACACTGATGATAACAGGGTTGCCTAAAGTGACCGCAATAGACAGGGTGGTCTGTATAGACAGGTGGATGTATCACACAGCTGATAACAGGGTTGTCTAGAGTGGCCGCTATAGACAGGTGTATGTATCACACAGCTGATAACAGGGTTATCTAGAATGGCCGCTATATACAGGGTGGTCTGTATAGACAGGTGGATGTAACACACTGCTGATAACAGGGTTGTCTAGAGTGGTCGCTATAGACAGGGTGGTCTGTATAGACAGGTGTATGTATCACACTGCTGATAACAGGGTTGCCTAAAGTGACCGCTATAGACAGGGTGGTCTGTATAGACAGGTGAATGTAACACACTGATGATAACAGGGTTGCCTAAAGTGACCGCTATAGACAGGGTGGTCTGTATAGACAGGTGGATGTAGCACACTGCTGATAACAGGGGTGTCTAGAGTGGCCGCTATAGACAGGGTGGTCTGTATAGACAGGTGGATGTAACACACTGCTGATAACAGGGTTGTCTAGAATGGCCGCTATAGACAGGTGTATGTATCACACAGCTGATAACAGGGTTGTCTAGAGGGGGGCAGGGAGGTCACGTGTTCGGCGGCAGCCAATGGGCGCGCATTCTATCCGTGAACTTCAGACAGACAGAATAAGGCAATTATATAAGTAGATTATCATAATATTCTGTGTGTTCCTGAATATTATTATCAATATTATTCGTTAGGCAAACTTTCACTTGGATAAAACCCGTGCGAAGCCGGGTGCATATCCGCTATTTGTATTATATATTATATATATATAACTATACTTGTATTATTATTATTATTATAAATAATAGTAAGGATAATGGTAGAGAGGAATTCTTATAGAGCGTCATTCTATTGAACTTTACATTCAACCACCTCGCGTCGAGTCAAGTTTAACTCCGCCTTTGCTGGTCCCAAGCCCGGATGAAAAAGGAAGAGGGGGAGCAGTAACAAGCTCGCTAAAAAAAACTGGGTTCAGCTGGCCCGGCTCATAGTACCTTGTAAGGGCTCCTGGGATACAGGATGAGCAGCGTTTGTACTCCATGTTAGGAGCGGCTGCACATGGCGTCTGTTCCTCATGTCAGAGGCGGCCATTTCATATCGGAGCTAAGTCGGCCTGCTACTGAGTAGTGCTCCCAGTCTTAATGACAAAGGCAGACGCATTCAACTTCACCCAGTTTGGAGATAAGAAAGAAGAAGAAGACGTCGAATCAGCCTGTCTGAGGCTCCAATGACCTATCGCATCGCTACTGGTCCTACAGCGCCGTTCGCCCTGTCATCCGAGAGCTGTTCTCTATCATCGGCAGGACCTGCAGTCCTGGATCTTTTGAGTTGGTCTCGAGGACCACGCCATCACCATCTCTTCAGCGGCGAAGTACGCGATCTACGTATTCTTCGTAGACCACGAAATACGTGGTGTCGCTGGAGACCTGCTGGTGATTCTCCACCAAACTCTGCAGCATTGGTGGCGCCATGTACATTGTACATAGTAAAATGAAAGGATATAAAAGCACGAATGTTTCTTTTATACATAATACAAACTTCTACTGTACTTATTGCGAGGATAAAATATTGGGAGGGCTTGGCTCATCAGTGGTGAACCCTCTCAGCAGTTTCCCCAATTTAATCCACCAGACCGCTTCTCAGAGCTCTAATACTGTATTGGACGATTCTGCTTATATACGCAGCACTGAAGGGTGGAATCTCAGAAATGGTTTTCAAGAAAACTATGGACATAAGCTTAGGAGGGTTCACCACTGATGAGCCAAGCCCTCCCAATATATTTTTTTTTCATCGCAGTAAGGACAGTAAAAGTTTGTATTATGTATAAAAGAAACATTCGTCCTTTTAAATCCATTCATTTTATATGTATATATGGCGCGTTATTACTTTGTGTTAATTATTGTTATGCAAATATAAAATAATACAAACTGTGCACTTTTGCATGTATTGACAAGATGTCAATAAAATTATGTTAATTGTCAATTGTCTACCAACTCGTCAAACTGGGGTGGTAACTACACTACTGATATCTTTTACTTCGACACTCATGGACAAAAGCAAGTGGAAAGTCTCTGATTTCACCGGTCGTCTGTTATTTTGAAGGAGACAAAGACAATTTTGTTCATACTTAGTTATCTCGTGTATCTTCAATAAAGTTCACTGTAATATCTTTCAGAGTTATTGCCTGAATCCCGATATACATGCTAAAAGGTACAACTTCCTTAAATTTTGTCCATGAGTGTATCTTTCAGAGTTATTGTCTGAATCCCGATATATATATATACATGCTAAAACGTACAACTTCCTTAAGTTTTGTCCATGAGTGTATCTTTCAGAGTTATTGTCTGAATCCAGATATACATGCTTAAAGGGTAAAACTTTCTTAAGTTTTGTCCGTGACTGTATATCTTGTATTTACATTCGGATAGACCCAATATTGGGTGTGGAAACCTAAGTGTGTGGAACAGAAACAAAATTTACAAATATTTCTTAGAAAAATTGAACAAAGGTGAAATATTATACTGGGGGG
>CP092883.1:10876233-10968134 GCA_030710605.1 Cordylochernes scorpioides | reverse complement strand
TCATTATTCAGTTAGGATGGACCACCCTGTAAAGGCCAACACCTAGTTTCACAGAGCCAAAGTGTCCTTTAGAGAGAGGTGTCCTCTTACCAGAGATTTGCTACAGTAGAACCTCCCTGTAAAGGCCAACACCTAGTTACAGAGCCAAAGTGTCCTTTAGGGAGAGATGTCCTCTTACCAGAGAGTTTCTACAATAGGACCTTCCTGTAAAGGGCAACATCTAGTTTCACAGAGTCAAAGTGTCATTTAGGGAGAGATATCCTCTTACCAGAGAGTTACTACAGTAGAACTACCTCTCTATAAAGGACAACACCTAGTTGCCAAACCATAGTGTCCTTTATAGAGGGGTGTCCTCTTTCTAGAGAATTGCTATATCGGTAAAGATGGTAATTTTGGTTATGAAGATGACCTTTGTTAGAACTGTGGATAGAGAAGCACAAGGTAATAAGACCAATTCTATAAAAATAAAGGTCTTTCCCGTCAAAATAGACGTCAAAGCTAGAAGCCATCTATTGATGGTAACTAGCGGCCTCGTGTCGATGTCAAAGTCTCAACATCAAATTTGGCAAACTGAGAAGCGTCCACTTGGAGACCGTGGTTTCAGGCTAATGGCCGTCGGCAGCCTAGGGTGATCTTTCCTTTGGACGGACTTGTCCTATGTAGAGAGGTGTCTTTTAGCGGGAGTATCCTCTTGTAGAGGTTCTACTGTATTTGGAACAGACAAAATTTAGGTCTTAAATACGGATTGGTCTCAGTCAATCTCAAAACCAGACACAGATTATTCCATCAGATATGAGCCATGCTATTTAACATTACCAAGTTTTTCTTCTGAGGTTCGTGTGACGCTGGTGTAATGGTATCATTCAAGATTCCCATTCTTGCGATCCAGGTTCAATTCCCGGGCGAAGCAGTTGTTTTATTACCTCCCACGTGGTCTAGTGGCTATGATTACCTGTCCCAAGATGCCCGGGTTCGATTCCCGGCATGGGAACTTTATTTTAGAATCGAAAATCATTCACTTTGGTTAGTAGCCAGTAAAACCATATTTTCTCTTTCTGTGGATCGAAATCCACATTAGGTATTCTTTTATTTCTCTCTGAAGAAGAAAAAAAATGCTTTTCAATAATCCCCCTCGATTCTTGTACAACTCCAACCCCACCAGTGAAAGCAAGTAACCAAACGGGAGCTCTGGCATATTTGTAAGTGCAAATGTTGAATTGCTTTCCACTTTTTAAATATGTAAAATTTGCAGTAAAAAGTCGCGCAACTACCCATCATGATTATCATATCCATGTTTACTAAAGATGATGATGATAATAATAATAATAATAATAGAAACAGTTATAATCAACGGGCTTCTAAAACCCTTGTAAGTGCAAAAGTTGAACTGTTATCCACATATGTAGACATGTGGTGTACTTACAGTAAAAGCAGTCGCCAACAACTACCCACCATGATTATCATGGCCTTGTACAACATGTACTAAGGATAATAATAAAATAAACAGTTATAACAAACGGGCCTCTTACACAATTGAAGGTGCAAAAGTTGAACTGTTCTCCACATATGTAGACATGTGGTGTACTTACAGTAAAACCAGTCGCCAACAACTACCCTCTATGATTATCATGGCCTGTACAACATGTACTAAGGATAATAATAAAAGAAACAGTTATAACCAACCGGGGCCTCTTACACGCTTGAAGGTGCAAAAGTTGAACTGTTATCCACATATGTAAATATGTGGTGCACTTACAGTAAAAACAGTCACCAACTACCCATCATGATTATCATGGCCTTGTACAACATGTACTAAGGATAATAATAAAAGAAACAGTTATAACTAACGGGCCTCTTACACAATTGAAGGTGCAAAAGTTGAACTGTTATCCACATATGTAGACATGTGGTGTACTTACAGTAAAACCAGTCGCCAACTACCCATGATTATCATGGCCTTGTACAACATGTACTAAGGATAATAATAAAAGAAACAGTTATAACCAACGGGGGCCTTTAACACACTTGTAAGTGCAAAAGTTGAACTGTCATCCACATATGTAGATATGTGGTGCACTTACAGTAAAACCAGTCGCCAACTACCCATCATGATTATCATGGTCTTGTACAACATGTGCTAAGTATAATAATAAAAGAAGAAACAGTTTTAACCAACGGGGGCTTCTAAAACTCTTGTAAGTGCAAAAGTTGAACTGTCATCCACATATGTAGACATGTGGTGTACTTACAGTAAAAACAGTCGCCAACAACTACCCACCATGATTATCATGGCCTTGTACAACATGTACTAAGGATAATAATAAAAGAAACAGTTATAACCAACGGGCCTCTGACACACTTGAAGGTGCAAAAGTTGAACTGTTATCCACATATGTAGATATGAAAAAAATGAAAGAAAAAAATAAAAGATAAAAAAAGATCAGGTGTAGAAACCAAAAATAAAAATGGCATATACTGACCAGGAGCACATGTGCTTTACAGAAGGCAGAACGCCATCTGGTGGAACAGAAATCAACTAATCATTGATTTAGCCTGTTCCCTGATATTTGCCACATGTGCTCCTGTTCAGGATATGCCATTTTTATTTTTGATATGTAAATATGTGGTGCACTTACAGTAAGATCAGTCGCCAATACCCTCCATGATTATCATGGCTATCATGGCCACGTGTACTGGGTAAAGAAAGACACGCAAAGTCACGGTGGGATGTAAGACGATAAGTTTGGATGCTGAGAACCAGTTGTGGCCGAATTCCAGGAGTCCTTGAATTGAGACATTGACCAACGTGACCTTGTAGGTATGACCTTGATCTTGACACGCCCACCACGTGACCCAAGGGCGTCCTTGTATGTCCAAGCCTTTGATGTGTGTGTGTCCCCACGTGTCAGATCTTTGGCGCCAATACACGCCGTAATGGGCAGTATTAGAATCACCGTATCTTTGATGGTAAGAATATATAAAAAGGTAACAAGCGACCAAATTCAAATTATTGAAATTTAATGTAATCAGTGACGTTTCAACAATTTCATTGTTATCATTATTAAAGTACTGATAAAGTACAATTTGGATTATATATTGTAATCAAAAGATAACAAGTCTAAAGCCAAATGATTGAAATGTTTGTGATGTTTCAGTAACAACGCTGTTAACATTAAATTACGGGTAAGGTACAATATGGATTATCGATTGTAATCAAAAGATAACAAGACTAAATCCAAATGATTGAAATATTTTGTGATGTTTCAGTAACAACGCTGTTAGCGTTAAAGTACTGATTTTAGGTACAATGTGGATTATAGATTGTAATCAAAAGATAACAAGACCAAATCCAAATGATTGAAATGTTTGTGACGTTTCAGTAACAACGCTGTTAGCATTAAAGTACTGATTTTAGGTACAATATGGATTATAGATTGTATTCAAAAGGTAACAAGACCAAATCCAAATGATTGAAATGTTTGTGACGTTTCAGTAACAACGCTGTTAGCATTAAAGTACTGATTTTAGGTACAATATGGATTATAGATTGTATTCAAAAGGTAACAAGACTAAATCCAAATGATTGTAATATTTGTGACGTTTCAGTAACAGCGCTGTTAGGATTAAAATACTGATTTTAGGTACAATATGGATTTTAGATTAGAATCAAAAGGTAACAAGACCAAAACCTAATGATTGAAATGTTTGTGCTGTTTCAGTAACAACGCTGTTAGTTTTAAAGTACTGATTTCAGGTACAATGTGGATTATAGATTGTAATTAAAAGGTAACAAGACTAAATTATTGAAATGTGTGTGATTTTTCGATAACAGCATTGTTACCATTATCAGACAACATGATTTTTTAGCGGATGTACCCGGCTTCGCCCGGGTTTTACCCGAGTAAAGGTTTGTCTAACGAATCTCTCGATAAAGTGAACATTTTTTCCCCGGTCCCTTGAAAAATACTCGATAAGTTGAATAAAATCAATATTAATTGGTTCCCTCGGTGATTGGAAGTTAAAGGAATAGTATCTTGCCTTGGAATTGTATTATTATTCTTGTCTCAAATAAATTGCCGTGTCATCCTGAATTTTGTCTTTCCTAATTTTCTACATTACAAAATCATCGTATCATCATGATAATATTTAGAGCAGATTGTTGAATTATAACAGATAAATTAGAATATTTATCTTTATTATTTTTAGGCGAAAAGTTATTTCAAAAATTTTATTTGCTAGAAACCTTCCCAGTACTATACTAAATAACTTCCCAAAGTTTCATGGCGTTCCAATGAGTGGTTCGGTCAGGCATAAAGGACACACACACACATACATTCATTTATATACTAGCGGATGTACCCGGCTTCGCCCGTGTTTTACCCGAGTAAAGGTTTGTCTAACGAATCTCTCGATAAAGTGAACATTTTTTCCCGGTCCCTTGAAAAATACTCGATAAGTTGAATAAAATCAATATTAATCGGTACCCGAGTAAAGGTCTGTCTAACGAACATTTGTTAAAACAATTCTCTATAAACTTATAAAAAGAAATAGATATATTTTGATAATTTGAAACTGATAAAGTGATCATTTTTTCCCGGTCCCTGTGTGCCGTGTCATTCTGAATTTTGTCTTTCCTAATTTTCTACATTACAAAATCATCGTTTTATCTAGTGAACATTTTTTCCCGGTCCCTTGAAAAATACTCGATAAGGTTGAATAAATTCATGGTCGTTTATGGAAGATGGACGAAGTTCCCGGAGGTCATCTTGGGCAAGCTACCGCGAGGCTTTTTTTCTTGTCTACTTGGCATAGCTGTGTCACCAACTCTGCCCTGATTGGTCGGTGGGTACTTGGACTGTCGGCCGGCGGCCGGGCGAATCCATTCTCTCACGGGGTGGGGCAGACCCAAGGTCATCAGGAGCAGCAAACCTAAGCCTATCTCCGTCTCAATGGTGGCGCTGCTTGCGAGTTAAAGCTACAAATCTGCAAATAACTCTAAGGATATTAAAGATATTCAAGATATTATTTTTCGTAAACCTTTCCGGGGATATGCCTAATAATATCCCAAATTTTCACGGCGATTGGATGTATGGTTTTTGAATCCATAGAGGACACACACACACACACACACAGACAGACATTCAATTTTATATATAGATATATAGATGCTACACATTGTACGTTATTAAACAGGACCTTTGGGAGAGGCTCTATATTCAGAGAAAAATATATGTAACCCAGGTAACTCCTGGAGCGGATCCATAGATCGCCAACTACCCGGGCTGTCCTGTGGTTTAGGAGTTTGTCTTGGTATCCTTAGTGAACCAGTTCACCAAGTGTCTCAAATCCGCTTTTGCCGGTCCCAAGCCCGGATGAAAAAGGAGGAGGGGGAGCAGTAACAAGCTCACTAAAAAACCTGGGTTCAGCTGGCCCGGCTGATAGTACCCTGTAAGGGCTCCTAATCCAGGGATACAGGATGAGCAGCGTTTGTACTCCATGTTAGGAGCGGCTGCACATGGCGTCTGTTCCTCATGTCAGAGGCGGCCATTTCTTTTGGAGCTAAGTCGGACTGCCACTGAGTAGTGCTCCCAGTCTTAATGACAAAGGCAGACGCATTCTGCTTCACCGAGCCAAGTCTCAAGCTTTACAAGCTTGATGCCCTAATATGATTGAGTTGAGATAAGAAAGAAGAAGAAGACCAAGTGTCTCAGTTTACAGGTGTTACATTCGAGTCACCTTGTCCTGGTTATTTACATATGGAGAGTTGGTGGAGTAGAGACCTTGCAGCTGTTGGAGCTCCTAACCAAGCGTCAGGTCGTCGTGGATTGATATCTCCTTTATTTTGTCTTGTATAGTTTGATTTGATGGTAGTTGAAGGTATAATTTCTTAACAGAAATTTGGTACATATCTTCTAGATTGGGTTGGTTCAAATTCTCCTTCAGTATCTTGTTTGATAGGTTGAATGGAGCTCCTATACTTGTCTGAAGGCATATTCTCATGAATGCTTTTATCCTATTTTTGTCTGTGTTTGTAATATATTTGCACCAAACTGGGAGTGCGTATGTTATTATCGGGAGAACTTCTGTATAGAGTAAACTTTTGTTTTGTAGATAATTTGCTTCTGTTAAACAGACTTGATAGCGTTTTTTTTTGCGATCTTTGCTTTATTTATGGTATTTTTGACATGCATGTTGAATTTCAATTTGAAGTCCAAGGTAACTCCAAGATATTTAACGTGGTCGGTCCAGTTAATAGGTCTTGTGGGCTTTTTATTGTTTAGTGGAGGAAAAATTATTGCCTGCGTCTTTTTTGGGTTGATGTCTAACCTCCAATCATTGCACCATTTGGTTATACTGTTTATGTAATTTTGGAGTTGTGTGGTTGGTATTCCTATTGATTTGGAATTTGATAGTTTTGCTGCGTCGTCTGCGAAAAACTTTCTTTGGCATTTTGGACGTAGAGGGAAATCATTTATGTAAATGTTGAATAGGTAGGGTCCAAGGATAGAGCCTTGAGGGACTCCAATCTGGGTTGACTTTGCCATGATAATAAAATCTCCTTGTCTAATTGAAAAGGTCCTGTCCTGGAGATAGTTTTTAATAATATGACAAAATATCTTGTAAATAGATTTTTTGTTATTTTTGTTATCAAGCCATCATGCCATACTCTATCAAAGGCTTTGGTAAAGTCTAGAAAAACAGCACCTACTGCCTCCTTGTGGGACTTTCTTATTTGGATGTAGTCTATTACTGTGATTAGCTGGTGGGTTGTGGAGTGTCCTTTTCTGAATCCAAATTGTTGAGGAATGATAAAGTTAATAGAATCCATGTATGACTGCAATCTGCGAAGAACAATCCTCTCGTATACCTTACCGATGGTAGAGAGAAGGCTGATTGGTCTGAGATCTTCAGATGATTTGACAGGTGATTTTTTCGGAATGGTTATGATAATGGCATGTTTCCATGTCTTCGGGAAGTAGCACAGGTGTAATGCGGCATTGAAGATCCCAGCGATGAAAACTATCCATTTGATAGGAAGGTTTTTTGTCATTTGCGGCGTAATATTGTCGTGGCCTGGAGCTTTGTGATTACCTAGGTTTTTAATCACTTCCTTGACTTTCACATTGTGTCACGGTCTCACGAAATTCTGGCCTTAACTACCCTTTTCATTATTTTTCAGGATGCCTGAATGACCGGCTTTTTGGTCGTTGAGGTACAGCTTGCACCACGCTGATGAGGGCAACAGCCCGAAACGCGTCCGTGGTTAGCTTTTCTTGATTAATCAAGAATGGGTAATTGGCCAATTCTGGAATAATTAAAAATCAATGAGAATAGTTGATATTTATTCCGATAGATGGCACAAGCCATCAGAAACTTTCAGTTGCACGATAAGGAGATGCCTTTTTCCTAATTCCTTGACTTCATTTACCTTTGTCATTAATAGTATTTTTTTCTTGGGGATGTTGATAAGTGTTATTTTTCTCCCTTATTAAATCCTTTGCTGGAAGCCATTGTAAATATTTGTATTTGTATTTTGATTTGTTTATGTATGCTATTTTTTAAATGTTTGATTTTTTATATATGCAAATTATATCTTTGATTTATATTTGTTGGTGAATGTAAATTTAGAAGAATTTTTGATGATTTGCATTTGTTTAGATAGATTCATTTTTTTAGTTTTCTTATTTAATCGGTGTAGATATCTCAGTATAATAGAATTAAAAGTTATTGAGTCCAGTCGTTGTGTGGTTGTTGTTAAGTTTTGATATAGGCTTCCTTCTTGAGGAACACGTGAACCCAACCTCTGGAAAGTTGTGTGCGTATTGTATTGGATCTACGCGATCCGCAACTGCTGATGCCATCAGCGAACCTCAGGCCACTGCGGCATCTGATGGGAAAACAGAGCAACCCGCGCCTGGAACAGGCAAACCTTAAAACAACTGGGCCGAGCTCATCGACCAGGACAAACAACTCCCTGGAGGAAGACATCAATGGCTTCACCACGGTTGGCGCAGGCCGGAAAATACCTTCCAACTCTGAAGCTGTGGGCCGGAAGAACAAGAGGGGCTGGGTTCAGACAGAGGCCCCGAACACAAATAGTGGGAAACAGGTATTTGTCCAATTCTGCAATAATTAAAAATCAACGAGAATAGTTGATATTTATATCGATAGATGGCGCAAGCCATCAGCAACTTTCAGTTGCACGAAAGGAGATTCCTTGACTTCATTTGGCGTTGTCATTGATAGTATTTTTTTCTTGGAGATGTTGATAAGTGTTTTTTCTCCCTTATTGAAATCTTTGTATTTGGGTTCTTTATCAATTTGGAAGATGAGACTATGGTGTTTTTAAGAGTAGCTATTATTAATTTCTCATTTAAAATTTCAATTGCTGAATCAATGTCTACTTCTGTTTTCAAGGAGTCAGATGGGCATGGTGGAAATTAAATCCTGTTAAAATTGAATCAATTAGTTACTCGGCTGAGCCTAGTTGTGAATTTATCCTTTGTGGACAATTCCATGATTACAAGGAGATGGTCAGATGATAAGTCGTCGGTGGTTCTGGTCTTTGGGGTCCAGGGAATGTTTTTTAAAAAAACAGCGAAGTCTAGGAAATCAGGAATGCCGAATGGACTGTAATGCGTGGGTGAAGAAGGTGCGACTATGTCGAGGTTTTTACTTTCAGAGAAATTGTGCAGTACAATTCAACTGTTATTATAATTCCTTGATATGTATTATATTGCCACGTGGAAAATTAGGGAAGAAAAATAATAAAAATAATAAAATTAATAAATACTTTGTTACATAGCTTCTTCCCTATAGGAGCTGTAACCCACAGCTAGCAATTATTGTAGATACTGACATGGATTTGACGTGCTTCTGCCAAGGATTCCATCGAAGTCTTGGAACTTTGTACCTAGTACTTTAACGTCCTATTTCTTGCGGCGTGAAGAGCGGCTTTGTCGTCGTATCGTCTATAGGGACATCGTCATCTTCGAGGGAAGTCTTGGCTTTAAGCACGGCAGTTGAATCCTGGAGTCAGTCTCTGACAATGTAGATCACAGAACCCATGACTTCAAGGTCTTCTCGGCGGTCTTCAGTTTGTCTTCCCTAACTTACTCAGCATCTCTACCAAAATGCCACGTGGAAAATTAGGGAAGCAAAATAATAAAAATAATAAAAAAATAATAAATACTTCGTTACACTATTAATATTTTATATTGGGTTGTGTATTTGCATGTGTTTTAACTATTTACGGTGTTTACCTTACAACTCTGAACACTCGGATTTTCCTGGAAAATCTCTTAAAGATTTCTTGAAAAAAGCTATGGTCCACTTGTTCTGTGTGAGCAGAAGAGCTTAAATTGATTTGTTCCATTATATGTATGTTCCATATGTAAATACCTGTTTTCTTTCCCCTTTTCGCTCTCCACTTCTCCCACCCATATTTCCAAAAAAAATAATTTTTTTTTTTTCCAAATCCATATTCTTATTTTCCATAGGATTATTCAAATAATAATCTGTATATATTTACCATATGTATATAATCTTTCTCCATTTTTACCCCTTTGTATATTTCCCACTTTCATGGGTTTCTCCGTCTTTTAACCCCAAGGAGAATCCTCTGTAAGACCTGTGTGTTTTAATAAAGGTTTTTGTGTGTTTGTGTTGTGTGTGTGTTTTAACTATTTGTAAATATGCAAATACCCACTTTGCATACTACAAGTCTTAGATATTGTATATAAATAGGGGCTCCAATTGTGTTAGGTAGTCAGTTAGTAGGATGTATCAATTGTGATGTTTGAATAAACTATATTCTCTAAAGTGAAAAATAGTACAAATGTGATATTGTACTGGGATAAGGTTTATAAATTAAGAAAAAGGCATCTCCTTATCGTGCAACTGAAAGTTGCTGATGACTTGCGCCATCTATCGGAATAAATATCACATTTTTTTCACATTGTGTCGCGGTCTCACGCAATTCTGACCTTAACTTCCCATTTCATGATTTTTCAGAATGCCTGAATGATCAGTTTTTTTTTGGTCGTTGAGGTACATACAGCTTGCACCACGCTGATGAGGGCCAACAGCCCGAAATGTGTACGTGGTTAGCTTTTCTTGATTAATCAAGAATGGGTATTTGGCCAATTCTGGAATAATTAAAAATCAACGAGAATGGTTGATATTTATTCCGATAGATGGTGCAAGCCATCAGCAACTTTCAGTTCTGGCGACACAACAGTTTGTTTTTATATTTTGTTTTTGTTCCTTAGAGGTTAACCTTTCTCTGATATCAATAAAATTAGTTACATTTCATTACACAATATAGATGGAAAATTTGCCGGGAGGAAATTGATCCATAGAAGCATAGGGCGCTTCTCCCGTCAAAATAAACGTCAAAACCTGACGCCATTCTAGCCATAGATTTGGCCCAGCCACCTTACCAGCAAAACACCTCTTTGGTAGTTTGTAAAGATTCCATTAGATCCCGTGTGAATCTCATGGAATAAAGTCCGCCCTAAACTGACGAGGGCCATTAGCCTGAAACCATGGTCTCTAGGTGGACACTTCTCAGTTTGCCAAAGCTGGTGTTGTGGCTTTGTCACCGACCCTAGGCCGCTAGTTTGTGGTGACGGTCAATAGATGGCGTCAGGTTTTGACGTTTATTTTGACAGGAGAGGCGCCCTATGCTTCTATGGATCATTACACAATATACAGTTAAACCTGTCTATAGCGCCCCCTTCTAAATAGCGTCTCCCTCTCTATAGCACCCGATTTTAAATACGTAGTACGATGCGATTTACATTAAAAGTGACCTGTCTACCAGGTCTATTAGTATGAAACGCGAAAATTTTCAGTGAATTCAAAAGTTCACCAATTCCATACAACAAAAGATTTTTTATTCAAAGTAACTGCCCTGATTAGCTATACACTCGGACCACTTTTCAGGCAATTTTCGAATTCCTTGTCTGAAAATTTCTATTCCTTTTGAGTCGAACCAGTCAACAAGTCATTTTCGGAGTATGTCTGAGTTCGAAAATTCCTGTTTTTTTAGGGCGTGTCCTAAAGATGTGAAAAGGTGGTAGTCCGACGGCGCTAAGTCTGGTGAGTACGGCGGGTGGGGTTAGAGTTCCCAGCCCAAGTCTTTTATGGTGTTTTTGACCACCGTAGCGTTGTGGGCTGGAGCGTTGTCATGCTGCAGTATCAGGTTGTTGTGCTTTTCACGCCATTCCGGTCTTTTTTCATTCAACGCCTCTCTCAAACTGTGCATTTGTTGTTCGTAGCGACTAGTATTGACCATTTTGCCAGGTTTCAGGAGCTCGAAATATACTACGCCGGTCTGGTCCCACCATATGCAAAGCATTGCCTTTTTTCCGAAGCGATTGGGCCTAGGCGTCTGTTTTGGAAATTGGCCGGGCAGGCCCCACGACTTTTGGCGCGTAGGATTGCTGAAGTAGATCCATTTCTCATCATAAGTTACGATTCGGTGCAAAAATGGCTTCTTTTCATGCCTGGCGAGCAGCCCTTCGCAGGTTACCAGACGCCGTTATTGCTGCCTTTCGCTCAACTCGTGAGGGACCCATCTGGAAAGCTTTTGGGTCATTCCGAGGCTATTTAAACGTAGAGAAACAACACCTTGAGACACCTGGAGCTGTTTTGAGAGTTTCTCCTGCATTTGGGTACTGTCCTCATCCAACAAAGCTTGCAGTTCAGCGTCCTCGAACTTTTGGGGCGGTTTTCCATGTGGTTCATTATCAAGTTCAAAATCGCCACTTTGGAATTTTTTAAACCACCTGTAACACTGCGATTTGCTCAAAGCGTGGTCGCTGTAAACTTCCTCGAGCATTCGGTGGGCTTCAGTGGCACTTTTCTTACAGTTGAAGGCGAACAACAAAACTTCCCGCAAATGGGCACTTTTTGGCTCGGAAATCGCCATTTTCCACGGGTTCCAGAAAATTTTCACGATTTGAATTTTTCTAAAACTGCACGCATACTGATGCCACGTGAGTCAAAGAACAAAACGCCTACAACAGCGCCACCGTCGGCTCAAATAAAGTTGCACAGCGGCCTCTGGCGCCCATTTTCGCGTTTCATACTAATAGACCTGGTATAGCACCCCCTCTAAATAGCGCTTCCTCTTTATAGCGCCAGATTTTAAATACGTAGTACGATGCGATTTACAATAAAAGTGACCTGTCTATAGCGTCCCCTCTAAATAGCACCTCCCTCTCTATAGCGCCCGATTTTAAATACTTAGTACGATGCGATTTACATTAAAAGTGACCTGTCTATAGCACCCCCCTCCAAATAGCGCCTCCCACTCTATAGCGCCCGATTTTAAATACTTAGTACGATGCGATTTACATTAAAAGTGACCTGTCTATAGCACCCCCCTCCAAATAGCGCCTCCCACTCTATAGCGCCCGATTTTAAATACGTAGTACGATGCGATTTACATTAAAAGTGACCTGTGTATAGCGCCCCCTCTAAATAGCACCTCCCTCTCTATAGCGCCCGATTTTAAATACTTAGTACGATGCGATTTACATTAAAAGTGACCTGTCTATAGCGCCCCCCCTCTAAATAGCGCCTCCCTCTCTATAGCGCCCAATTTTAATTGCGTAGTACGATGCGATTTACATTAAAAGTGACCTGTCTATAGCACCCTTTCTCTATAGCACTCTATTCTGGTGAGTCCCAAGAGGGGGCGCTATAGACAGGTTTAACTGTAATTTTTTTGTGACCTTGGCATGTGAATGTTATTTCCTGCTTTCTTATGTCTAAAAAAAGTTTAGAAAATCGTCATTATACTTTTCCATAGTTTGATTTTGTGTTCAGGGAAGAATGTTTTTTTAAAATGTAAATATATTTTGCATATCTCCATATACTACATAAAGTTGCGATGGTAGATATTCATGTATCAAAAGAGGAACCTCTCCCTTTAATTGTACATCAAAACGATGCACTGTACGTCACCCCTGTAAAAACTTCACTAGTGATGATAAATAATGAGCCACAACACCAATTTTGGAAAATTAAGACCAAAAAGCCAACCTGTATACCATCTAAAGAGACAAAGGTCGTTTCTCCCGTCAAAATAGACGTCAAAGCTTGTCACCGACCTGAGGCCGCTCGTTTAGGGTGACGATCAATAGATGGCGTCTAGCTTTGACGTCTATTTTGACGGGAGAGGCGACCTTTGTCTCTTTAGATCAATATCCTCCCGGCAAAATTTCCTTCTGTATACCATGTTATGAAATCCAAGCCGTCCCTGTACTGATGAGGGCCATAGTATGTAACTATGGTATACAGGTTGTTGGCTTATTGTCTGAATTTTCCAAAACTGGTGTTGTGGCTCACTCATCATCACCATTAGTAAAGTAATTTTATTAGGATGATGAATATAATGCATCGTTCTAATGTATAATTAAAGGGAGAGATGCTTCTTTTGGTACATCTCCCTATATGCATATAAGTTATACATTTTTATTTTTATAACTAGAGACAAAATATAGATCATAAGTGATGTTTATTTTTATATATATGTCATAATATATACTCTTCCTGGAATAATAAAACAAACCTACAGTCAACCCAGAGAGAGATGGGCAGCTAAAGGGTGTCACTTTAGACATCAACGACATTCCAAGGGGGCTCCTGGGGTCCGTCACTTAACACATCGGGACTTTGGGGTCAGTTGGTGATTGTGTGCGATGAAAATGGCCGCCCGGCGGACAGCCGGGCCCGCCATCTCTCTCTGGTTGCCTTCTAAATTCCTCTACCAATTTGTGGTGTGATTATTTCTCTTTCCCCACATTATTATTATATTGTCACATTGAAAGTCGACAGGATCTTATCACAGAAGAGTCGACAGGATCTTATCACATATATATATATGTCGTACACCCGGGTAAGCCAAAAAGTGAGTTGGAAGCAATTGGGGTTGAGTGGCAAGGCGTGCAGAGTGGGAAGTCCGCACGGGACAGTAAGGACAAAGTTTGGGGTCAAAAGACGCTCTCCTAGTACATCTCACGTGGCACCTGGACCAGGGAAAAGTTGAGGATTAACTGAGGAAAGCTCGGCGTCCTGCATGAAGCCGCGGAGGCAGAGAGGAGCCAAAACGGCGGCCACGAGGGCCGCCGTGAGATGACCACCGACTTAGACTGAGCGGGCCCTGTCCGAAAATATCCACTGTAACCTAACTAACTGTCAACATCCGGACCAACGCCCCTTCTTTGTCCCTCTCTGGATCCCCTGGGTGTCCAGTGGCAAGCTGGTGTCACTTTGAGACGACTAGAAAAGACGTCATACTTTATTACTTACATATCACATTATTTAAATTACGATTTTGCTTATCCCTAGTACACGTGGTACAGTCCATGATAATCATGGTGGGTAGAGATAGGCAACTGCTTTTACTATAAGTACACCACATGTCTACATATGTGAAAAGCAGTTCGACTTTGTACTTACAAATTTACCAGAGCCCCGTTTGGTTATCTGCACTCGCTGGTGGGGTTTGACTTTTGCAAGAATCGGGGGCCATTGGAGCATTATGTTTAGTTTTACTTCAAATACTAAGATAATTATAGGTTAATAGAGTATTCACAATGCTATAATGATAAAAAATAAAGATGATGATTGTATAGAGAGTACTTTTTGCTCGTGTTTTAAGAAATTCTTGCAGATTCTTGGAGCCATTCTATTTACCTACACAAACTATAAATATATCGTGATATGCAAATATGTATCACATAATTACATAGACGGAATGCGAAACTATGCAAATTCCAAGATTCAATTTCCTGGCCACAAAAGAAAACTTTTTACATCATGTGAAAAAAGCCTGAAACGCGTCCTTGGTTATCTTTTATTGATTAATAAAGAATGGGTATTTGGCCAATTCTGGAATAACTAAAAATCAACGAGAATAGTTGATATTTATTCCGATAGATGGCGCAAGCCATCAGCAAATTCCAGTTGCACGATAAGGAGATGCCTTTTTTTCATAATTTTTACATATTTCACATTTTCCGTACTTTGACGATTTGGGGAAATAGGAAAACACATTTAGCGTCTAAAATAACAGAAAAACATTAAAATTTATTACATAGATTTATACACGCCTACCTAATATTTCAGTAGAAAATAATGATAATTATAATAATAAAAAAAGTACCCAAGGGACTCCACCTACAGGGGTGGACCTCCCTCCCCCAAATTACACCTATTTGCATACAATGTTTGAAATTGAAAAAAACTTGGTGAAGGTTCTTGCTCAGTGTTACTTGGGCTTCTTGTCTGCCTTTAGAATATCTCTTGTATACTTATTGCATACTTGTCTATTTATTGCACGGTCTTTTATACTTATTATCTATTTATTTTATATTTCTTGTATACCTGTCTATTTATTGTATATTGCCTGTGTAATTGTCTATAACTCTTAAAAACACCTTCTGGAGATTTATCAACCCACTGAAGACGCTGAGAACTATTTCAGAAAATATAGCAATAGAACTCTATAATTTCTACAGATCAATTGTAAATAGATTCATACACAAAAGAGGTAATGAGGAAAGTTTTAGAACAGATGTGTAAATAAATCCCTTTTCAAACAAAGGCTCAAGTGCACATGGGGAAAGGGAGGAAAAAAATTACTGTATTATTTTGTTGTTGTGTGGCGAATCCATACAGGGCAATGGGCCTTAATAAAAGCCTTTTTGTTGTTGTTGTTGAATAATTGTCTATATTTATTGTATACTTAATGTATACCTGTCTATTGTGTATTTTCTGTATAATCTTCTTATATATAAAAGTCAATGTCTGTTTCGCGATAAACTAAAAATTACTGAACCAATTGGTACCTAATTTTGCATGTCGCTTTTTATAAACCTGAGGAAATTTTCGGTTACATATTAATTAGTATTTTTTGCTATTTATTGTTTTCTCATTTGAAGAACTTTTTTTTTACGCGGAGTAAATACGAGGCGAAATAATAACACCAGGCCAATTAAGCGACCAATGAGCGTTCTGCATTTTTTTTTCAAGTTGCTTGCGTACTTTTTTTGAAATATCTTTTTATACGAGTGTTACTTTTTTAAAACAAAAGTATTGAGTATTTGAGAGAGAAATTTATATTACTAAGTTACGGTAAGTGCACACAATGCAATTAAAAAAAAAAAACTTTACAAAATTAGCGTTACTGTATGTAAACAATGGCTTTCGTATTTTTTATTAATTTTTGTTCTGGCCTTTATTTTTTTTTATCTCTTGAAAAAAATCGTTTAAAATGCAGTCGCAGTCATTAGCAAACACATATGTTTGCCTAATTTCCATGAGCTCTTTTATTTTTTACAGAAAAATATTTACATGCCAGTATTTTGGATTAATTTTTTTATAAACCTTTTTTTTTCTTCTAATTCTTACTGAGAAGATGGGCATCGCAGTCAAGATCAAGGGTTAATGCGCTGGGGCGGGTACCTCGGGGGTTGGGTGGAAAAGCTGCCATATATTTAAACTATATTTATTTTGAAACAACTAAATGGATTGCAAAAAAATAATTAAATCAAATACCTAAACACTAATATAATAAACATTTTTCCATCACACACACTTTTTGCCTGTGGTTTGTGTGTTACTTCTGTATAGCTATTCTATGGCACTTCTACTATTTATTATTGATGTACTTTCAGTATGAAGGAAATTGCACTCGGGGGAATTCTCGGGCGAAGCCGGGACATTCGTCTAGTTGTCTATATTTATTGTATACTTATTGCGTTTGCTGTATATTTGTTGTATACCTTTTGTATACCTGTCTATTTATTGTATATTTCCTGTCAGGGAGAAATCCCTCGAAATATTTTTGAGAAAAAATGTTTGTTTCTTTCACAGATTCAGGTACGTCTTCATTTTTTAAAATAAAAGTACACTCATGGACAAAACTTAAGGAAGTTGTACCTTTTAGCATGTATATCGAGATTCAGAAAATAACTATGAAAGATATTACAGTGATCTTTATTGAAGACACACTGGATAACCAAGTGTGAATAACATTGTCTCTGTTTCCTTATAAAAAAAGAAAAGACGACCGGCAATATCAAAGACTTTCCATCTCCTTAAGTTTTGTTCCATGAGTGTATATATTCAATAGATCGACATTTAATTCAAACTCTCTACTTTCCTTATGCAAATTTGGCGTTCTTGACAGTCTACTATCCATCGGTGTCTTTACTGCGATGAAAAAAAAAATATATATATATAGTCACGACCGTCTTTCCTCATCGGCCGGCCGCCTCTGTCACTGATGCGCGCGCACAGGGAGGTCACGTGCTCGCCGGCTCCCTCGAGCCGGATTTGAACCAGCGACCTAAGGATCACCGTTGTAACATCTACAGTCGGGTGAAACACGGGCGTTGCCTGGTCATTCGGCTAGTATATATATATATATATGTGGTGATTTGGGAAGCAGTCGTAGGTTTGTTTGACAAGTGGTAAGGACGCACACGGGAGGTAAGATTCAGGAGAAAAAAAAAAAACGTGAGGAGTAGATCGGAGGAGAAAGAGAATGTCCGAGGACTACCCTGGGAACAACTGTGGTCAACACCACCTCAGTGAGAATTGTCTCCAGATAATCAAGATGTTTTTAAATTATTCTCAGTAGGCTAACATATCGTAAAGATAGAGGCTGCCTGGCCGGTATTCATAGTTCTTCAAATTAAAAATACTTTGGCCAGTAAATTCTAGTTGTCTTGCCATCTTGAATATCTCGGGACCAAAATTGGACGAAGTGTCTTTGATTTGAATAACTAAGCTAACATAATCACTGCAAAAGGGGAGGAACGAGGTGTAACCTGCCGAATGTCCATTTATAGAAAACAGGATGTGGTCAACTCTAGAACTGTTCTGACTAGACAGCTTTCTTTTCCCTTTCCTTATACTCTTCCATACATCTTATATTTATTGAAATGTTTCTAAAAAATGCATTTCTACACGGGATATTATTACATATGAATTATTAATGAATTATTTTTATGTACTTTTTGCAAATTTTTTAAAATATAAGATAGAACTAATTTTTTCCTTAATATTTTAAGATATTTTACATATTTGATTGCAATTTTTATTATAATTTTTTCATGCACAAATTTCTCCCACCTTTTCTGTATTTTAATTGATTTCAACTGTGATATTATAACACTATGCGGCGCTGAGTTTGTGTATACAAAAATGTAATGCCTCGATAAAGGTTGGCGTTCAGCCAGCCGAAATATTGGCAAAATAAATCTTTTATTAAATCCAATATATGTCTTTTATTATCTAATTTTTACATAAATTGTAGAGTAGGAAATGATAGATAACTCAAAGTCTCGGAGAACAAAAGCTTCAACATATCTTCCAATAAATACAGAAATAAACTCGATCACAAAAGAACGATGTTGCCAATTTTCCTATTATTTTATAATGGCCATCATTTGCATACTTCTTATTTACATCTCACAATATATATATGTCATAATTTGTCTAATATCAAGATCTATAATTTCTTTTCGCCAAAATAAGTATGTAAATATGTTAAGCTTGTGTTACAATGTAAATATGTTAAGCCTGTGTTAAATGTAAATATGCAAATTCATCCATCTATAAAAACTGTACAAAATTAAACGTGGCAGACATCGCGGTCGAATACTACGGCACGTCGCGGGTGCGCTGCTCAATTAGCTGGAACTATTTCTTGGAGATTGCATGCATGATGGTTGCACCCTTTCATTCGATCACGACATATATATATACAGGTATATCCTGACCGCGTTCACACGGGCATTTTCGATAGCAGAGCGCCATCTAGTGGGACAAAAATAAATAAAAAGTTTATTTTACTTATTCCGTGATATTTGGCTAACCCCCAATTTCTTGATAAATCAAGAAAAGCCAACCACGTACGCGTTCCGGACTGTTGGCCCTCGTCAGCGTGGTGCAGGCTGTACCTCTACAACCAAAATTTGGACCCAGAGGTTTTTTGAGAGAGAAAAGGGTATTTAAAGCCAAGTTCGCGTTAATACGCTGTTCAGGCGAAAAAAAAATATATTTTTTTAAATAAAAAAGATCAGGTGTAGATATTAAAATAAAAAAGGGCATATCCTGAACGCGTTCACTTGAACATTTTAGATGGATTATATATATAATGGTATGGTTTCACCATTCCCCGTTAGATACCCGTCTCAACACGGTAACCTTTGTTCTATAGAGGAGGGTTGACCCGCTCTATTCAATTCTTCCTGCAGAACTGGCTCGTAGAACTTGCTCAGATCCATTCAAACCATCAACCCAATGGTCTAGCTAGACTCATACCGGGTCAGTTTCCATAATCATATTGACCTATTGTCTTCCTCCTTTCTTATCTTCACTCAATATAGGGAATCAAGCTTGTAGAGCTTGAGACTTGACAACTATCATGACTGGGTGAAGTAGAATGCGTCTGCCTTTGTCATTAAGACTGGGAGCACTACTCAGTGGCAGGCCGACTTAGCTCTAAAATAAATGGCAGCCTCTGACATGAGGAACAGACGCCAGGTGCAGCTGCTCCTAACATGGAGTACAAACGCTGCTCATCCTGTATCCCTGGAGCCCTTACAGGGTACTATCAGCCGGGCCAGCTGAACCCAGGTTTTTTAGTGAGCTTGTTACTGCTTCCCCTCCTCCTTTTTTATACGGGCTTGGGGCCGGCAAAGGAGACCGATTGTGAATTGGCATAACGTTGCTATTGAAACTTTGTTTCTAAGAATATAAAACAAGAAAAAAATCCTTAAAAATGTTTTTTTTTTTTTAATTATTATTTCAATTTAAAGCGCTATGTCCCCCTAGGGACACTTGCGCTGTCATGCATGTATGCCTTTATATTTATCTATACATATATGTACCGCGGAGATAAATAAAGCAAGGGCAAGTTTGGGAATAATTAATTTATTATAAGGGGTATTTATAGGGAGAGAGAGAAAGTACAACTTACCCCAAGTTAAAGATAATCCTAATGAGCGGCGTCAGCCACCGTCCCGTTTTCCTTATTTACAGATCAGCTTCCGAGAATCCCTCACACCTGTGGTCCCCCCGGGGTCCATGGATGATTGACAGGTGTCCCAACTGGATGGAGCTTCTTGACAATATAAATTCAATAATTTTAAGCCGTGATAAAGTAGCTATTTTAAATTAAACAAAATCCGTTATTATAATTGGGACATCTAAATTGTATTTTTATTTTTCTTCTAAAGTTAATTTATTTAATTCATATTTCATATCTTTGGATTCAATGAAATCGTTAAGCAAAGCCATCTTGGCTATGCTATGTATACAATTAGAACTCGTCTTTTTATATGATTGCGTGCACCATAATAACATTTGGTATTGAAATAAATGTGTTATATGTATATTGTAATGTAGAAAATTTGGGAAAGAAAAAATTCAGACTGACACAGAAATTTATTTAAGGCAAAAACTAAATTTTACGTAGCGTTATAAAATATTGTAACAAAGTATTTATTATTTTTATTAACAGAGTGGTCATTTTTATCTTATATCTTGCTACTCTGTAAATTATCCCCCGTGGCTTATCTTTTGTTTACCCCTCATAGTTTGTTCTAGCGGACGTACCCGGCTTCGCCCGGGTTTTACCCGAGTAAAAGTTTGTCTAACGAATCTCTCGATAAAGTGAACAGTTTTTCCCCGGTCCCTTGAAAAATACTCGATAAGTTGAATAAAATCAATATTAATTGGTTCCCTCGGTAATTGGAAGTTAAAGGAATAGTATCTTGCCTTGGAATTGTATCATTATTCTTGTATGGATGTACCCGGCTTCGCCCGGGTTTTACCCGAGTAAAGGTTTGTTTAATGAATCTCTCGATAAAGTGAACATTTTTTCCCGGTCCCTTGAAAAATACTCGATAAGTTGAATAAAATCAATATTAATTGGTTCCCTCGGTAATTGGAAGTTAAAGGAATAGTATCTTGCCTTTGAATTGTATCATTATTCTTGTCTCAAATAAATTGCCGTGTCATCCTGAATTTTGTCTTTCCTAATTTTCTACATTACAAAATCATCGTATCATCATGATAATATTTAGAGCAGATTGTTGAATTATAACAGATAAATTAGAATATTTATCTTGATTATTTCTAGGCGAAAAGTTATTTCAAAAATTTTATTTGCTAGAAACCTTCCCAGTACTATACTAAATAACTTCCCAAAGTTTCATGGCGATCCAATGAGTGGTTTGGTCAGGCATAAAGGACAAACAAACAAACAGACACACATACATTCATTTTTATATATATAGATTAACAGAGTGGTCATTTTTATGTTTATATCTTGCTACTCTGTAAATTATCCCCCGTGGCTTATCTTTTGTTTACCCCTCATAGTTTGTTCTAGCCTGAAATAAATTGTTGTCTTCTCCTGAAGTTTGTCTTCCCTAATTTTCCACGTGGTAATATATAAACATCAAAATTAATACTCTGTTAATAAAATAATAAATACTTTGCTGCATAGCTCCTCTTCCCTATGGGAGCTGTGACTCACAGTTTGCAAATATTGTAGTTGCTGACATCGATCTGACATGCTTCTGCCAAGGATTCCATCGAAGTCTTGGAAATCTGTCCCTAGTACCTTTGCGTCTTTTTTCTTGCGGCGTGAAGAGCGGCTTTGTCGTCATATCGTCTATAGGGACATTGTCATCTTGGAGGGAAGTCTTGGCTTTGACATGGCGGTGGAATCCTTGAGTCAGTCTCGGGAAATGTAAATCACAGCACCCAAAGCCTCGAGGTATTCTGTTGTATTTTGAATTTTAATTTAGCATAACTGCAGCTTATTAATTTAAACAAATTTATTATTAAAATACAAGGAGAGGTTAAACAAACTAATTAACTTAACAAATGTGAAGAAAAAGTTGAGCTTCAATATTCTAAGCTATTACTACAATAAAACAAAACAAACTTAGTCAAAAAGGAACATATTTTACATCACAGATTATTTTAAATTGATTTATTTACCAATTTCAACATATTCTCTGCGATCTTCAGTTTGTCTTCCCTAATCTATCCAGCATCTCCACCAAATGTAACGTAGAAAATTTAGGAAAGATAAACTTCAGGATGACACAGCAAATTACTTAAGGCACAAACTAAAATTAATAAAACACAAGAGAATCAATGAGGGAAGTTAAAGCAGAGTAATAAAATATATAAAAATTGAAATCAATAATCTCTTAATAAAATAATAAATACTCTGATACAATATTGTCAAGAATCTCCATCCAGATGGGACACCTGTCAATCATCCCTGGACCCCGGGGGGGGGGGGGGGGGGGACCACAGGTGTGAGGGGTTCTCGGAAGCTGATCTGTAAATAAGGAAAACGGGACGGTGGCTGACGCCGCTCATTAGGATTATCTTTAACTGGGGGTAAGTTGTACTCTCTCTCTCTCCCTATAAATACCCCTTATAATAAATTAATTATTCCCAAATTTGCCCTTGCTTTATTTATCTCCGCGACAATATATTTAAATATTTTTTTCTTTACGTACGTGGTTGGGTTTTATTGATTTATCAAGAAGTTGTGTTGACCAAATATTATGGAACAAACCAATATCAACGTTTAGTTTATTTTTGTTCCACTAGATGGCGCTTTGCTATATAAATTCCTCATGTGAGCTGTCAGAATATGTACTTTTTATATATATATGTGAAAAAACAAGAAAAAAGGTTAGCTATTGATAATAAAAACCAAAGAGGCATATCCTGACTACTTATATGAGAAATCTTTTAGATGGCGCGCGCATAGCGCCATCGTGAACGAGAATAGCGTCAGGTCAATCTTTTACACAAAACAAAATCTGAATTTTATTAATTTAATTTTTATTTCAATAAATACACACAGGTCTCTTTAAAAGCATGATCATCATATCACTAATTGCTCGAAATTAAATCACATAAAGTTGAAATTTTAGAATAATATTTTTATTTTTATCATTGTTCACTCCTGCTAGCTGAAAAATAGATTTTTAAAAATCCTTTTAATATATTGTAACAAAGTATTTATTAATTTTATTATTTTTATTAACAGAGTGGTCATTTTTATGTTTATATCTTGCTACTCTGTAAATTTCCCTCGTGGCTTATCTTTTGTTTACCATTCATAGTTTGTCCTTGCCTGAAATAAATTTTGTTTCCTCCTGAAGTTTTTGTCTTCCCTAATTTTCCACGTGGCAATATTTTAAATAAAACCTTGTACTTAATTATTATAAGAGAAATATTTTTATAACCCAGGTTTTCTGGAGAGCAGAACGCAAACTACCTGGGAATAATTATTATAAAAAAATGATCACTTAATCTAATTAAAATATTTTTAAAATATTAAAATAAAAATTGTACATATTTCAATTGTGTTGATATTTTTTCTCTTTTCATATAACTAAAACTTGCATACTAATTCTTGTACGTATTTCAATTGATCTTTCTTTCTTTTCTTTAATAGTTTAGTTTAACTTTATAGTGTAAGTGTCCCTAAGGGGACATAGCGCTCTAAGTCAAAATAAAATAAAATTAAAATGCTATAGACAGAGTATGTATCTCTAAAATGAAAGATATATATTGCGTATGATATTGTTTTTTACAGCACAATACAACAATGTTGGCAAGTTTCTCTAGAGTGGAATGTCGAGGTGATAGAGAAAAACGGAGACAACATTTATAGATTCTTATTAGACGAAAAACATGGTGACGGAAGACGAGTTTCTTTTATTAATGCATAGGTGCAAGCTTTCGGGTAAAAACCCTTCAACAGGCGAGCAATGAAGCGCGACTTATAAGAACTATGGTACAAATGGTAGGAAGGAATATATATATAAAAAAGGAAAGTTTTAAACTATTTATATAGGTTAATATTAACAGAAGACCGATTTTAAGAAAAGTAAATATTAAATCTGCAGTCTTCCTTCACCATGTTTTTCGTCTAATTTCAATTCAGGAAGAATTCTTTATCTATATTTATAGATTCTGCACATTAAAATCACGTAAAAACAGGCCTAAAATAACCGGCAACAAAATATGTGTTGGAAGTATAATCTATAGAAATAAACAAAATATTGAGAGAATAATATAAATTAAAATCATTAATTAAAATAATGTAAATTTTTAATTCTAAGTTTTAATTTTTTTTGTTTGTTTCCTTTGTAATAGGCGCAAATATTTCAAAATCTCGTCTGTTTGATACACATGTAAGACACACTTTAAAATGTTATAATACCTTGATAAAAGTTGGCGTTCAGCCAACTGAAATATTGGTAAAATGAATGATATTTTGATCCAATATATGCCTTTTTATTTAAATAAAAAAAAACATAAATAATATTTTTTTCTTATATATATATAGTGTAAAAACTATATAACAAAAATATAATAGTGATTCTATATTTAAAATTTAATGAGTAAACTGATAACAATGATAATTTATATCAAGTAGATTCTCTACTAAATAATAACAATTTACAAATTTTATAATTTGAATTTAAATAATCAAAATAATAAAGATAATTTTAATACAAAACTAAATAGAATTATAAGTTGTTTTAAAAGTTCAGATATATATAACATCGCGGATGGCAATCTAAAAGAAAATTGAAGAGAGATACGTAAAATATTTTATAAATCAAATTATGAACAATTACTAAGGCTATGCAAAAGGTTGGTAAAGAAAGGCTTCACCTTGAAAAGAAATAGGGCTAGTTTTTTGTCGGTTGAATGAGAGAGAGTAGGGCGTGACTGGATGAATCAGTTTTTGTATAAAGGGCGACATCATCGTCTGCTTGCCTTGACTTTCACTTCGGCCATGTTGACCTCGCTGGTAGGTATCTTCTGCATGCTTCTTATGCCATTATACCTTGCAGTCTTATAAAAAATTACCCTCGATTAAAAATTTAAATACACCACACATACATCATTTTCAAATATAGTCGAATATAAATACAATAATTTTTAAAGTATATATTTATAAGAGATAGTTATTAGATAAAATTCACTGTTTGTTGTGTGAAGTTTGACGTGATTTTAATCGATTGAAATGCATACAGTAAAAGCATTTGATTTGATAATATGTTTAATATTTTTATAAAGTGATCAATATTTAAATTTATATGCTTATCTATTTTAAATATTTTTATATATACACCTATCCCCCGATTTACACAGTACTTTTTTTACACGTTTTCGCTTTTACACGGTTTTCCAAATAAGTTTTTTTTTTTTTCTGTTTTATCGCACTATACTAAATGCTACTGTGATTGAACACATGCGCTGTGTACACATCTCACGAGGAATCCCGAGCTTATGTGCTGACTACATATTTTAACCTGTCAATGCATTTTATTTCTGTGTACACCTATCCCCCGATTTACACGTTTTTCTCAGGAACGTATCTACCGTGTAAATCGGGGGATAGGTGTAATATCTTTATTAAAAAAATAGTTAATTTTTAATATCTTTTTCTTATCAAGTAATAATTTAAATATAAAATTATACTTTTTATTTACTTATCACACACTATAAAAATAAATCTATAATATTTTTAAAATAATATTTCGTGTGTGTGTAAGGGTTATTTTCTTTTCACACAGTTTTATTATTAAAGACTATATTTTTAAATAACATCGTAAATGAAAATATATATGTTATGAATATTTTGTTGTTGTTGTTAGATAAAGGGTTGATAAGACAAAGGATCGATAAGATAAAGGGTTGAGGTGCAGTCGTGATAAGAAAAAGATAATTATTTACCGTCAAGTAGCTTTTATTTTCAATTACTTGAGGAAATATTACACATGAGTTATTTTCACATTATATAGAATTTATAAAGTTAATCCTATATTAGTGATTTAAAATGATAGATATGTTAACTACGCATATTTACAACAAAACTGAAAATCTTTCTAAAAACGATGATAACAAAAGTAAAATTATCAGTGAATAAAATATATATTTTTAAAAATATAGAAATATTCGAATTTTTAGATTATATAATATATATTTTTAAATTTATCATAACGATACATTTTTTTCTATGTAAGATTATTTCAATATCCTATTTTTTAAGCAAAAAATACTTATTTAATAAAATAACGGTGCTCTGGTGAGGCCTCTGAAAACATAAACAACTTCACAATTTTTTAGAGTTGAGAGAATTTCCCAAATATAAATGAATTTTATTAATAATAAAATTTAAAACGCTTTATTTAGAGAGAGAAGAGAGAGAGAGAGAGTTCATATATTATTTATTTATAATATAATTTATTTATTTATTTATTTTTAAAATTCTCACAATGATTTTTTATTATTAGAATTCGAGATATTATTACACTTAATATATGAATAGTGATGCTAGTAATTCATAATTATATATCATCAATACCATTATCATAATTTTCTCGATCCCTAAATATGCAAATTCGTTCGGTATTGAGCCAATTTTGTTTAGGCTTTGAATAGCCTATATGATATAGAATCACATGTATATATCTCTCTATATGTGTCAATTTTTAGGTAATAAAAAAGGAAATTTTGGTTCGAATATAAAAATATTTATTTGCCAATATTTTTATTCAATCCAATATATGCTTGTAGAACGATGTTTATGCTTTTTATTACCTAAAGATTTAAATATGGATTACTCTATTTTTTTAAAACGATATATGTCAATGTATGTTTGTTTATTTATTTGTTCCTTTTATACATTTCCTCAATATTTTAACAGCATTTTAACAGCATATAGACTAGAACAACTATAACACTATAACATTAGCTTGTTCTATAAACATGTCTAACCACAGGAATTTCAATGCCTTATTAATATTTACCTTAACCCTAAAGCGCTAAAAAAATAAAGTATGAGGCTGTATTTTTCTCACTATTGAATTTTTAAAACTCTACCAAACGTAAATAAAAAAAAAACTGATTATCAAGATATAAATTTTACATAATTATTTTATCTATTCTCCCAATATACCCTCATAATTTATTTGTTATATAGGTTCTTAAGTTTTAATTAGACAATTTAAATTTATATTTAGACATTTTTCATATTTTAATTTAGACACATCGACTTTTCTATAAAAAGTCCATGTGTCTAAATTAAAATGAAAAATGTTTAAATATAAATTAAAATTTTCTAATTAAAAGTTAAAAACCTATATATCTTATTATCATTCTGTAGTTAAAATAAAAATGAAACACAAAATGATGATATTGGACGATTAATTGAATGATAATTAATTGAAAACACCTAATGACTACAAATTAGAGTTATATATTGTTGCATCATGGATAACAAATGCACCTATTTTATTTTAATTTGTAATATTATTTTTTCATATATTATAAATTCAAATTGATATATATATTTTATATTTATTAATTTTATTAAGTAGAATATATATATTATACAAACAGATTTATTTTTAATTAAAAAGGCATATATTGGATCAAAATATAATTTATTTTACCAATATTTCAGTTGGCTGAACGCCAACCTTTATCAAGGTGTTATAACATTTTAAAGTGTGTCAACAACAAACTCAGCGCCACATAACGTCAACAGAAGGCGCTGAGTTTGTTGTTGACACACATTAAATATGTTATAATACCTTGATAAAGGTTGGCGTTCAGCCAACTGAAATATTGGTAAAATAAATGATATTTTGATCCAATATATGCCTTTTTAATTAAATATTTATTTATGGATTGCTCTATTTTCAAAACAGATTTATGTATTGTACTATAAAATCACCATTTGTATTTTGGTATACTGTGTGACTTTACAGCTTTCTTAACTTTAATGTGAGAAATAAATAAATTATTCTCTGGAGGCTACTAAAAATAGTTATCTCATTATTCACTTATATAAATTGATAGGATGGTTGTAACACCTTCTGGAAAGATACAAGACATGTCTGAGGAAAGAATCAAGGCTGAAGATTCTGCCAAACACGGCAACCAGTGTAACAATATAACGTACAGTAATAAATTACATTTGTTAACACAATATTCGTCTGACAAATATTCACTAAGGTAAAAGCCGGGTCATTCAGTTAGTATATTGTGGGCGGCATGGAATTCTAGGCGGAGTCAGATAACAAATTATCTATTGTAAAATCAACTTTTAATTACATTTATTTAATACAAATTATCAGAAGTATTGTTGTATACTACATGTTGAAGTTCTTTTTTGTATCTGTTTGTGTGGTCAAATATCATTTCTAGATTATAAAATGTTAGATATATGTGTTTAATAACTATTTAATTAAAATATTAAATTAAATTATCTTTTAAATATATAATGCTCATAAAATATACTTTATTAAAATTAGCCGCTACAATATAATTATTATGATCATTCTATGACTCCAGAATATGCAAAATAGTTTGTATTTTGGGATTTGCATAACTTATATGTTAACCTGAATATTCAGCTATATACAAGTATATACAAAATTTTCCAATAGTAATTCAGCAGTAGAAAAAAACATTCGAATTTTAGCAAGATATATTATGTAATTTTAGTATTAATATCGTAAAAATATGATAAATTTGAACAATATTTATTATTATTACATCTTATATATTATCACTCTATTTTATCTTTTATTATCACTCAGAACAAACTGAATTGATACCACCAAGAAATGGAACAACTCACCTCTCAATGAACTAAAGCCAAAATACCACACCCATGATTACAACATTTAGTGAAAATCGTAAATTAGCTTTTAATGAGAATATATTTTAGTTTACATTAAACCACATTATATATGTAATTCTACTGTCCTACGTTTTAAATACCTTAAATAAGATTCCACCATTCAGTGTCACATATACCCATGGACAAAACATGAGAAAGTGGACAATCTTTCATGTATTCTGTCACCTTTTTTTGAAGAAGTAGACAGAAGAAATTTTGTTTACACTTGGTTATCTCATATATCTTCAATAAAGGTCACTGTAATATCTTTCAGTGTTATTGTCATAATCCCGATATACATGCTAAAAGTTACAACTTCCTTAAGTTTTGTCTCTATGAGTGTAATTCTACTGTCCTAAAAGCTTATGTCTATAGTTTACCTAAATACCATAATTAAGATTCCAACCTTCAGTGTAGCATATATAGGCAGGATTGTCCAATATAGTATTAGAGCTCAAAAGATGCGGTCTGATGAATTAAAAGTGTTGAAACCAAGCCAAAAGTTCTTCAAAGGACCAGATAAAGGACCGTCAAACTGACAAAACTTGTTTACAAGTAGGTTGTGGTGAAATTAAGTGAAATCGTTTCATTTGAACAGCTGTCATTAGTTGTGGTGTCTTGTCCACTTTTACATGGAAAGGGAGGTGCCATTGCCCCGTTAGTCAGCCACATTTCAGAGTTCCCTGTTCACGGTTACCGTAGTGGCTCACGACACCGTACTACAGGGCAGTCTCTTACTTGTGTTGCTTCTCCCGCCCGCCACATAGAGGAGGATTTCTGGGCGGGGCAGTCATTATTTGAATATGGGTTGACGAAGAACGTCAGATATTTGCATAAAGGCGTCATCATCCTTTACCGATAAAATTTCAAAAGTTACAGAAACTTCCTTCGTCATTTGAGAGGGGAATTTTTCTAACGAATAATTTCCTAAGCATCTAATTAATAAAGAATTCCCCTTATAAACCTCCTTCAAGAATGAAATAGATAAAAACCTATTAGATAGTAAAAAGGCAAATATTGGATTGAATAAAAGATTTATTTACCATTATTTATTTGACATTAAGGTTGGCGTTCAGCCAGCCGAAATATTGGTAAATATATCTTTTATTCAATCCAATATATGTTTTTTTATTATCTAATTACCAATTACCAATTATTTTATTTCCAAAGCGCTATATACCGCAAGGGATACTTGCGCCGAAAAAGGAGAAAAGTTTATTTACATAGGTTATTTACATTATTCAACGCATGAAAACATTAGAGATCCAGATTTTGTAGAAAGTTTAGAATGTACACCTATCCCCCGATTTACACGATACTTTTTTTACACGTTTTCTCTTTTACACGGTTTTCCAAATAAGTTTTTTTTTGTTTTTATCGCACTATACTACAGGGTGTACCAGGTAAATTGGGACTAACTTTGACAGTCCATAAAACAAAAACTACTTGAGATTAAAAACTTGTTTTTTTTTTCATTACGTAGCCATATTCATGTAAAATGCAACAGTACATGTGTGCGCAGTGTAGTGATGAAGAGTAACCGAGAATTTGAAAATCGAGCTGCCATCATCGTTGCTCTGCGCGCCGGAAGGAGCCCCAAAGAGATAGTGGATTTTCTTAAGTTGCCCAAAACCACTATTTATCGTGTCAAGAAGCAGTTTGATGAGGCCGACAGTAACAAAGAGGGGATAGCTACAAGGAAAAAGCACTCGCGTCGATCGGACAGGGTAAGAGGCGAAGAATTTGTCAAAAATGTCAAGGAGAAGATTGATGGAAACCCTGGGAAGAGCATGAGGGCCATAGCCAAGGAAATGGACGTTGGCTCTATGACAATTGTCAGAACTATCCATGAGGACCTTGGTCTCAAGTCTTATGCCCTTCGGAAAGGTCAGTTGCTGACTGAGAATATGAAGAATAACAGAAAAGGAAAGGCTGCTGCCCTCCTCAACAACCTGAAACACGACTCTTTTGGCATGCTAAGGTTCTTCTCTGACGAAAAGAACTTTGACGTGGACCAAAAGGTAAATCCCAGGAATGATCGCTGGATCTGTAAAGACCCCTCAGAGATACCTGTCGTGATGCACACGAAATTTCCTGCCTCCGTAATGGTCCTTGGCGTTATCAGCAGTGAAGGTGATGTCATGCCTCCCCATTTCTTTGAGAAGGGCCTTAGGATGAACGCTGACACCTACATCAATGTTCTGGAGACCGTTGTGAAGCCTTGGATGGACATGGTGGCCGCAGGAAGGAAGTATGTCTTCCAACAGGACTCAGCTCCAGCCCATAAGGCAAAAAAGACACAATCGTGGCTGACACTTAACGTCCCTAGTCACTGGGGTCCTGATATTTGGCCCCCTAATTCTCCAGATTGCAATCCCCTCGACTACTATGTATGGGGCGTTGTTGAGAGAGATGTCAACAAAGCTCCTCATACCACCATCCAGTCTGTCAAGAAAGCAGTTCACACGGTGATGACCCAAATGGACAAGGTCATCGTCGCCAAGGCCTGTGCTTCATTCCGCACTCGCCTCGAGACTGTTGTAGCTAATAATGGAAACTACATTGAATAAATAAAAACTATATCCTTTTATCTACTACTGTGTCAAATTTCATTCGGATATTTTAATTTTTACTTGCAAAAAATGTCAGTTAAAATACCATTGTTGAAATTCCCAATTTACCTGGTACACCCTGTAAATGCTACTGTGATTGAACACATGCGCTGTGTACACATCTCACGAGGAATCCCGAGCTTATGTGCTGACTACATATTTTAACCTGTCAATGCATTTTATTTTTATTTCTGTGTACACCTATCCCCCGATTTACACGTTTTTCTCAGGAATGTATCTACCGTGTAAATCGGGGGATAGGTGTATTTACAAAATCTAATGATTTAAGTATGGATTGCTCTATTTTCAGAATAAAAAAACTATGTGAAATAATTGAAATCTCTCTATTAACGGAAGGATATTGAGATCTATATAAAAAAAAAGATTTATTAGTTGGAAGTTTGTCTGTAAAATATATAGCTACATCTCAACCAATTATTTAATTTAATTCTCGACGTTTCAGTGGATTGATGTCACCTTCATCAGGATAATATAGGTAAAGAAGTTCACCTCTAACTTCAAAATAAACGCTAAAATAGCGCTTAGCGTTCGTTTTTGACGGGAGAGGTGTAGCGAAGGCTACCATCTACAAGTACCATCTTGGTCTTGAGTTGGTTAACGCCAGCCATCACCTCGACATGTCCACTTTGTGGGAAATAACTCTGACTGTCTATCTCTCCAATTTTAATGTATTTTTCTGTTAACTTTTTTTCATAATAATTTATTTGTCATTTGGTACTATATAACATTGTTGCGCTGTTGGTTGACAATTTCCGTGGGTACAAAGAATCTTTAATACTTTATTTAAGCCTAATCGATAAAAATAATTACAGAAGAATGCAAAAAAAAACAACAATAAAGAAAACAGCAGTTACAAACTCACCAACTGCAGCACAGTGAAGGAAAGCAGGAGCAGAACAGGAGACAGAAGTTCGTAGAACCTTCTAGAATCTTCCATGAAGTACACCGGCTTTGGCGGTAAGCAGCAGTCTGAGCTCTTGAGACAGCAGCTCGCGTTTGCTTGGAGTACACCACGTAGCTTCCTTTTTCTCCTTCTCGTCATGAGTTCCTCATCCCTATATATTCTGGAGTAGATCTTTCCAGAACGGTCATGGTTGGTCAGCCAATCAGAAAGCCGCCAGCACTAAGCCTTGCGCAATCGCTTTAGATTGGCCAATCAGTTGTTCCCCGATTTTTCTACATTATTCTTGAACGTTCTGAAACATTCTATTCTGGAATGTGCGTTCTATTCTACGTAACAATATTATTTCAAGTATGAACGATGTAATAAAAGTATATTTAATCTCAATCTCTCTTTGTGGCGGAGTCTTTCCCGCAATGGAAGATATTAATAAAGAAATTATACACACTCATGTACAAAACTTAAGGAAGTTATACCTCTTAGCATGTATATCGGGATTCAGACAATAACTCTGAAAGATATTACAGTGACCTTTATTGAAGACATACGAGATAACCAAGTGTGAACAACCTCTGTCTCCTTGTATATGCATGTATATCAGGATTCAGACAATAACTCTGAAAGATATTACAGTGACCTTTATTGAAGACATACGAGATAACCAAGTGTGAACAACCTCTGTTTCCTTGTATATGCATGTATATCAGGATTCAGACAATAACTCTGAAAGATATTACAGTGACCTTTATTGAAGACACACGAGATAACCAAGTGTGAACAACCTCTGTCTCCTTGTATATGCATGTATATCGGGATTCAGACAATAACTCTGAAATATATTACAGTGACCTTTATTGAAGACACACGGTACACCCTGTAAATGCTACTGTGATTGAACACATGCGCTGTGTACACATCTCACGAGGAATCCCGAGCTTATGTGCTGACTACATATTTTAACCTGTCAATGCATTTTATTTTTATTTCTGTGTACACCTATCCCCCGATTTACACGTTTTTCTCAGGAATGTATCTACCGTGTAAATCGGGGGATAGGTGTATTTACAAAATCTAATGATTTAAGTATGGATTGCTCTATTTTCAGAATAAAAAAACTATGTGAAATAATTGAAATCTCTCTATTAACGGAAGGATATTGAGATCTATATAAAAAAAAGATTTATTAGTTGGAAGTTTGTCTGTAAAATATATAGCTACATCTCAACCAATTATTTAATTTAATTCTCGACGTTTCAGTGGATTGATGTCACCTTCATCAGGATAATATAGGTAAAGAAGTTCACCTCTAACTTCAAAATAAACGCTAAAATAGCGCTTAGCGTTCGTTTTTGACGGGAGAGGTGTAGCGAAGGCTACCATCTACAAGTACCATCTTGGTCTTGAGTTGGTTAACGCCAGCCATCACCTCGACATGTCCACTTTGTGGGAAATAACTCTGACTGTCTATCTCTCCAATTTTAATGTATTTTTCTGTTAACTTTTTTTCATAATAATTTATTTGTCATTTGGTACTATATAACATTGTTGCGCTGTTGGTTGACAATTTCCGTGGGTACAAAGAATCTTTAATACTTTATTTAAGCCTAATCGATAAAAATAATTACAGAAGAATGCAAAAAAAAAACAACAATAAAGAAAACAGCAGTTACAAACTCACCAACTGCAGCACAGTGAAGGAAAGCAGGAGCAGAACAGGAGACAGAAGTTCGTAGAACCTTCTAGAATCTTCCATGAAGTACACCGGCTTTGGCGGTAAGCAGCAGTCTGAGCTCTTGAGACAGCAGCTCGCGTTTGCTTGGAGTACACCACGTAGCTTCCTTTTTCTCCTTCTCGTCATGAGTTCCTCATCCCTATATATTCTGGAGTAGATCTTTCCAGAACGGTCATGGTTGGTCAGCCAATCAGAAAGCCGCCAGCACTAAGCCTTGCGCAATCGCTTTAGATTGGCCAATCAGTTGTTCCCCGATTTTTCTACATTATTCTTGAACGTTCTGAAACATTCTATTCTGGAATGTGCGTTCTATTCTACGTAACAATATTATTTCAAGTATGAACGATGTAATAAAAGTATATTTAATCTCAATCTCTCTTTGTGGCGGAGTCTTTCCCGCAATGGAAGATATTAATAAAGAAATTATACACACTCATGTACAAAACTTAAGGAAGTTATACCTCTTAGCATGTATATCGGGATTCAGACAATAACTCTGAAAGATATTACAGTGACCTTTATTGAAGACATACGAGATAACCAAGTGTGAACAACCTCTGTCTCCTTGTATATGCATGTATATCAGGATTCAGACAATAACTCTGAAAGATATTACAGTGACCTTTATTGAAGACATACGAGATAACCAAGTGTGAACAACCTCTGTTTCCTTGTATATGCATGTATATCAGGATTCAGACAATAACTCTGAAAGATATTACAGTGACCTTTATTGAAGACACACGAGATAACCAAGTGTGAACAACCTCTGTCTCCTTGTATATGCATGTATATCGGGATTCAGACAATAACTCTGAAATATATTACAGTGACCTTTATTGAAGACACACGAGATAACCAAGTGTGAACAACCTCTGTCTCCTTGTATATGCATGTATATCGGGATTCAGACAATAACTCTGAAAGATATTACAGTGACCTTTATTGAAGATACACGAGATAACCAAGTGTGAACAACCTATGTTGAGGTGTGGGCCACATGGTCTCTCCATATCTCCCTCCTTCAATGACTTCCTCTACTGAGGGTGGGCCACATGGTCTCTCCATATCTCCTTCCATCAATGACTTCCTCTACTGAGGGTGGGCCACATGGTCTCTCCATATCTCTCTCCTTCAATTCCTTCCTCTATTGAGGGTGGGCCACATGGTCTCTCCATATTTCCCTCCTTCAATGTCTTCCTCTACTGAGGGTGGGTCACATGGTCTCTCCATATCTCCCTCCTTCAATGCCTTTCTCTATTGAGGGTGGGCTACATGGTCTCTCCATATCTCCCTCTTTCAATGCCTTCCTCTATTGAGGGTGGGCCACATGGTCTCTCCATATCTCCCTCTTTCAATGCCTTCCTCTATTGAGGGTGAGCCACATGGTCTCTCCATATCTCCCTCCTTCAATGCCTTCCTCTATTGAGGGTGGGCTGTCAAATTATATTGACAAATATTTGCAATCTTATCATATCTTATCTCAGGTTTTAGTGGAAAGAATTTGTGTTTTCGTTTGTTTGTGAACAAATCTCTCCCGCCTTCTCATTGGACGAATGTGGCCATGTTTGTATATAAAGGGGGCTATGGTATGAGTCGATGCGAGTGTGGTGGATTATCGTGTGGGGACGCTTAAAGTGTTCTCTGCGTGCTATATCCCTGTCTGGCAATCTCGGCGCATACCTGTGTAACCCCGGTCCGATCCCTACCTAAGCAGCAATAAAGCTAAGTACTGTTTTTTATTTTATTTAACAAATTGTGATTTATTATTTACTTTTTTTTTGTGTGTTGTACTTTTGAGTCCACGATTTTTCTGTGTTTAAGTTACTCTTACTGTAGGCCCTAGTATATTGTATTTGTGTGTTAACCCGTACAAAGTAACTTTTGTCATTGGCGAGCCCTGCCAGGATTACTGGTGTTTTGCACGTGTAAATTCCCGTAATTTTTACGTGCGTTTTTTCTTTGATTGTGTGGTTTATTATTATTTTTGTACTCCATCATGTTCGCGAATTCTATGCTCAATTTGTCAGTGTTTAATGGGGTTAATCTCGAATCTTTCATTCGGGAAGTCGAGCTTAAAGCTCGAGTAGGCAAATGGGATCCTGAGGTCAAAGCATTGCTCATGTTCGAGGCTTTATCCCCTGAAGTTAGGTTGAGCTTAGAGGAGATGGGTATCCGTAACGATAGCAGTTTCAAAAGTATTGCTAGTAAACTGAACATATTGTACCCTAAGAAAGCGCGTGGTATTAGGGAATGCCTTAAATTAATAGAAGGTCTTAAGCAGAGAGTTGGGGAAAGTCCTATGGTTTTTAAAGAAAGATTCCTGGCCATTAGAGATAAAGTAGAGTACAGTTTTGACGATAGCCTAGTGTTCGAAATTTTCCTCGAAAATATGCTCGATAAGTATAGAGAGGCTATTGTTCGTAGTGAGGCTAAATCAATAGACAAAGCAGTCAGTGTCATGGCCAAGGAGGATAGTGTAGAACACCGTTGCAGCTTTATGAAAGGGGTATGCTCAGTAGAAGGGGTTGAAGAAATAAATAGCATTAAGAGTGAGATGAAGATGCTTAGTGCCAGTGTAAACAGGATGAAGCACGAAAATGAGCAGTGTATTACAGATCTTAGAGGTGAGATAGAAAAACTGACTAAATTGTTGGGCAAAAACAGGCTGAGTCCACCTGAGTGTAGCTTAGGACATATAGCTAGTGATTGCTCAAGACAGTCTTCTATGTTTTCCAACTGCAATACTTTTGACAATGCTGAGATAGTGAACATACGTTCATATGGAGGAGATCAGTTTAGAAATCTGCCAATAGTTAAGGTGAATATTAACGGCAATATGTGGAACCTGTTATATGATACAGGAAGCCAAGTCAGTATCATTGATTCCGAAAAGTGTAATGTCTTGAAGGAGAATTGGGACGATGCACTTAAAACTTTACGTATAGTTTCAGTGACAGGCCACGAGCAGACACTTACACGTGTTAAAACCTGTAGAGTTGGTAACGAAAACGGCAGCCAGCTGGGAGAGATAAGATTCTGGTTAATGTCACTCGGAGATAAAGGCTACGACGGGATTCTGGGAATCAATGATATAAGGAGATTGAAAATCCAGTTGCCTCCCGTACGGAAACGTTGCAACATGATTTCCTTGAAACCAGAAGACCATGATTATGTAGACCTTAGCTGCGTTGCCAGTGAACATAGACCAATGGTTTCAAGCTCCATAGATGAGAAATCAGTGAGACGCATTGAAAACGAGGCTGTAAAGTTGCCACCTACTGAGTTTAACAGAAGCTGTGAGTGTAGCGCTGGGTCTGTTAATAGTTTTAGAAAGCCTACTTGTAGTGAGAGGTTAAGGGTGATGCGGAAAAAAAAGGAGACTGTCAGACAGTTTATGTCAGGTAATTCTGCTAAAAAGCTTATGAATCCTAGGCCACCTTATACCAAAGGTTTCGACCGAGGAGATCTGGTAATGCTAGCTGTTCCTAAGACTGAAGGTTACTCCAACGTCTATGGGCCTTTCCGTGTGGAAGCTAGGGTCTCCGATGTTAACTTTAGAGTAAGAGGGGTCACCATGCACGATGTGAAAGTTGTACATGTCGATAGGATGAAAGCGTTTAGAAACAGACGTTAAGAAGAGCTTTTAGCTCTTGGACTTGAGAGAACTGAATGGAATTGGATCGTTCGGTTTCTCATCAAGTGAGCGTCTGTCAGTACCCAATGTCTCTACCTAACATGCCCAGCCGGTCCCAGATGAGAGCTTATTTGGTCCCCCATTAAACTCTGTCTCCTAAAGCATAGTATACATGTGTGTTCTTGGTAATCACTGATGGTAACTCACCTAGTTTGCGCAGATTTTGTTTTGAAGTTTCTGTTGGGAGGAACAAGATGGAAGGTACCTTTATGGAACGACCCGGATGTCTTCTACTCCTCTCTTTAGTTTTTTTTGTATCTTTATAACATGGCTCCCGTGAGCTTTTTTCCTCCCGAACAGCGGGAGGTTTTCCTTACGGGACAATGGGAATGTTTGGGAGATTTGTTAGTTTTTTTTTTTTTTGGAAAGATACCTTTTGTCAAATTATATTGACAAATATTTGCAATCTTATCATATCTTATCTCAGGTTTTAGTGGAAAGAATTTGTGTTTTCGTTTGTTTGTGAACAAATCTCTCCCGCCTTCTCATTGGACGAATGTGGCCATGTTTGTAGGGCTATGGTATGAGTCGATGCGAGTGTGGTGGATTATCGTGTGGGGACGCTTAAAGTGTTCTCTGCGTGCTATATCCCTGTCTGGCAATCTCGGCGCATACCTGTGTAACCCCGGTCCGATCCCTACCTAAGCAGCAATAAAGCTAAGTACTGTTTTTTATTTTATTTAACAAATTGTGATTTATTATTTACTTTTTTTTTTGTGTGTTGTACTTTTGAGTCCACGATTTTTCTGTGTTTAAGTTACTCTTACTGTAGGCCCTAGTATATTGTATTTGTGTGTTAACCCGTACAAAGTAACTTTTGTCAGGGCCACATGGTCTCTCCATATTTCCCTCCTTCAATACCTTCCTCTACTGAGGGTGAGCTACATGGTCTCTCCATACTTCCTCCTTCAATGCCTTCCTATACTGAGGTTGGGCCACATGGTCTCTCCATATCTCCCTCATTTAATGCCTTCCTCTACTGATGGTGGGCCACATGGTCTCTCCATATCTCCCTCCTTCAATGCCTTCCTCTACTGATGGTGGGCCACATGGTCTCTCCATATCTCCCTCCTTAAATACCTTCCTCTACTGAGGGTGGGCCACATGGTATCTCCATATCTCCCTACTTCAATGCCTTCCTCTACTGAGGGTGGGACACATGGTCTCTCCATACTTCCTCCTTCAATGCCTTCCTCTACTGAGGGTAGGCCACATGGTCTCTCCATACTTCCCGGTCCTCCGCCTCCCAGAAATGGGTGGTACTGGGGAAATACCCGGGGTGGACCAAAGACTGGCAGGTTCTTGGGTCACAGTAACAGCCCCAGACATGGTATTTGCATATAACGCGGTGTTGATGTTCCTTGTTCTGTGGCAGGTGGTCATCCTGCTGTGTGTGGGGACGGCCCTATCCGCTCCAGTGCCCGAGCTGGATGTCCGCTCGGATGGAAGCTATGACTTCCGTTATGCAACTGGACCTGAGGCTGGAGGACTCTTCAGAGAGGAATCCCGTTCTTCGGATGGCGTAGTGCACGGCAGGTATTCCTATATCGATCCTACTGGCGTCATGCGGACTGTACATTACCGCGCGGATGAGGAAGGTTTCCATGTTATGGAAGAAAAAGGCGATCCATCACAGCCTCCTCCCCATAACCCGCCACACCATCCACCACATCACCCACCCAGTGGCCATCACCCAGAGGCGGAGCCTGAAGAACCGTCTCACCACCATCCCGGCCATGGAGAAGAGGAATACCCAGAAGTTGATCACCGAGATAAGATTAAAGGTCACGACCGCCTACTGAAGACTTCAGGAAGCCGAGACTCCACCCACCAACTCAACAGTAGGGGAGAAGTCCGTCCAACTCTCACTAAAGACCACGATCCAGAAAATCCATTCAGTAACTGGTCAGGAACATTCAGAAGACGATTGGGTGATGCTGTAGAGACAGAAGACATCCCTGATGATGGACCTAGTCACGATCCTGAAGAAGGAAAAGGAGAAGAGGAAGGAAGAGACAATCCACCCCACCCCTCACACCCCTCAGCACCACGCTCGCCCGAACCCCCAGTCTTCTACAACCCTAACACACCCCAAGCTCCTAGGGGACCATCAATGCCAGGCTTCCCACAACATCCACAAGGCCCTCCTTTCAACTTTGGAGGCGGCCAGGGACCTAACTATGGGGGTGGATACGGACCCCAATACCCTGGAAACCATGGATTTCCCTACCCTGGGGGACAGCCACAGTACCCTACAGGACCTCGATATCCTGGTGCCCCCCAATACCCCCCAAACCAGAACCACCCTGGACAGAATCCTGGTGGATTCCACTATAGCTTCAGCTATTGATTTTCTACCCTTTCCCTTAATACTTCCATCTTCTTATGTGATAGCCATCACTTTCATTGTTATCATCAACCGAATAAAATAGGAAAATATGCAATGTTATCAACACGATAATAAGAGAATTAACCAAATTGAAATTTGAAAAAAAATAATATATATCAATTTATATATGTAAAATATAAAATTATTATTAATATTTTTGGGAAAGTGCAAAATATTATTATATTAAGATTAATTCATATATAGTAAATAATTTTAAAACATGCAATTATTATATTTATTTATAATTCTATTTATATGAAGAAATTTCATTAATATTTTTTTAAAATTCTCATTTTCGCGCCATTTTTCAACTTATCGTCTGCATTTTTATTTATTCTTTTGATAAATAGTATCTTTGATCAACGTGGGATTTAAGGGCTTTAATTTTTATTTCCATTATAATATTTTTTATTAATTATTCTTCGTATGTGCCATTTAAACATATTTCTTGTGTTTTTTATTCATTTAGTTGTTTTTTTTAACACCTTTGTATATATGGGTTTCCTGCATACATAAAGCAGCAAAATCTAATAGGATCCCATATATGTAATATTTCAGTATTAATTAAATACACATTACTTGATAATAAAGCTTGTTTTAGTGCAATATTGTAAGCTTCATTATTTAATCTATTAATTATGTTATGTATAACCATTTTTGTGTGTATGTGTGTTCTGTCCTTCGACACGTGAAAAATGTTTAACCGTTTCACCATTTCAAGAATGTACAGAAAATGCTAATCATGCTGTTTGCTTTTGTGTTATAGATTTGATATATATATATGGTATTATATAAAGTGGGAAGAGAAATAATCACATCACAAGTTGAAAGAGGAACCTAGGCAACCAGAGAGAGAGAGAGACGGGACCGCCACAGCTGGGCGGCTGTTCGTGTCGCATACAATCCCCAACTGTCTTCATAGTCCCAAGGTATTAACTGACGGACCCCTTGGAATGTCGCTGGTGTCTCTAGTGACCGGACTTTACCCGCCCATCTCTGTCTGGGTTGTCTGTAGGTTGGCTTTATTGGTAGAATACAATGTACATATAAAAGGGGAGGTTTTTTATACTACATATATATATATATGGAAAAATAATAATAAAAAAAATATAACAAAATTTGGTCGCAGTGGTACAGCTTACTCCACGCTGACGAGCGCCAACAGCACGAAACGAATTCGTGTATGACTTTTCTTGATTTATCAAAAAATTGGGTTGGCCAAATATCAAGGAACAGGCTAAATCAATGTTTAGTTTCTTTCTGTTCCATTAGATGGCCTTCTGCCAAAGCTGATATTCTGTTGTCCGCTGCTGGTCGTAAAACTCACTAACGACTTGTGGAAGTTCTCCAGGAGGAAATGACAAAATTTCGACGAAAATGGACCTCACCCTGCCTTGGGCGTGGCGGACTCTCAATAAAACTTTATTGTTTTGTTTGTGATTACACTATATCTCAAAGCTGACGTGATGTTTATCTACATTTAAGGGCTGTTACACGATTTATAATTATGGTACATATGCAAATCTTGTATATATTGACATATAATACTACATCCATATCTACCTAAGGAGGCACCTCTCCCTTTATAATGCACCAGAACGCTGCGTTAGGTTTATCATCATAGTAAAAACTTTACTAGTTTTTTTGTGCTTATCCCTAGTACACGTAGTACAGGTCATGATAATCATGGTGAATATAAGAAGGCGACTGCTTTTACTGTAAGTGCACCACATGTCTACACACGTGAAAAGCAGTTCGACTTTGCACTTACAAATGTACCAGAGCCCCGTTTGGTTACTTGCACTCGTTGAATAACAAAAAAGTCGGTGGACGAGTAGGTAACACCCTCGATTCCCGACAGTCATGAACCGGGATTGTATCCCGTGTTAACATTTTGTTTAATATGCGAATAACCGTTATATATTATTCCCTGTTTCAATTATCATAAACTAGGTTGCTCTTTTTTAGCGATACCTAATAAAGTGATTTTGAACCGGTTGCACTCGTTGGTGGAGTTGGACTTTTGCAAGAATAGGGGGATATTCGAGCATTTTTTTTTATCAGAAAAAAAGTGCCCAATGCGGGAATCGAACCCGGGTCGTAGCGGTTGTAAACAAACGGTTTATACCATCCTTCCACCGACCCCCCCACTTCACTAGTGAGGATAAAGAATGAGCTACAACACCAGTTTAAGAAAATTCAGATCTGTTGAAGAGTAACGTCGCACAATCAGCCGTTGCCATAGCAACGCCAGCTTCCCCCAGACATCACGTGACCTGGCGCCGCTCTGACCGTCTGTACCTGTAGTATAAGTTTCAGTTTGCTTTGTTGTCTGCCCCTACTGCGCTTGCCTTTTGTGACTCTCTTTGTTTCTCCTTGTCATATTAATATAATATAATTGTTATAAGATCAAAAAACTTGCGCATAAAATTAAATCCAAAAGACAAAAACCTCTCGCAATCAGTATCTTTTATTATTACAAATAACGGACAAATTGCTAGGCGTCCGTTATTTGTAATAATAAAAGATACTGATTGCGAGAGGTTTTTGTCTTTTGGATTTAATTTTATGCGCAAGTTTTTTGATCAGCGTCCGTTATTTGTAATAATAAAAGATACTGATTGCGAGAGGTTTTTGTCTTTTGGATTTAATTTTATGCGCAAGTTTTTTGATCAGCGTCCGTTATTTGTAATAATAAAAGATACTGATTGCGAGAGGTTTTTGTCTTTTGGATTTAATTTTATGCGCAAGTTTTTTGATCAGCGTCCGTTATTTGTAATAATAAAAGATACTGATTGCGAGAGGTTTTTGTCTTTTGGATTTAATTTTATGCGCAAGTTTTTTGATCAGCGTCCGTTATTTGTAATAATAAAAGATACTGATTGCGAGAGGTTTTTGTCTTTTGGATTTAATTTTATGCGCAAGTTTTTTGATCAGCGTCCGTTATTTGTAATAATAAAAGATACTGATTGCGAGAGATTTTTGTCTTTTGGATTTAATTTTATGCGCAAGTTTTTTGATCAGCGTCCGTTATTTGTAATAATAAAAGATACTGATTGCGAGAGGTTTTTGTCTTTTGGATTTAATTTTATGCGCAAGTTTTTTGATCAGCGTCCGTTATTTGTAATAATAAAAGATACTGATTGCGAGAGGTTTTTGTCTTTTGGATTTAATATAATTGTTAATTAAACAATACTTTTCTGAGATCCAGCCTCTGATTCTCTTACAAGATCAAAAGCCAAATATGGTTTCGGGTTATACAGGTTAACTTTTTGTTTGTCTGTAATTAAATTACATTTTTCAAGAGTTTAGTTTCAGTTTCGGTATAGAATCTGAACAGCCTAATGCAATATTACAACGTTATGGTAGATTAAACTGTATATGAACAAGTGAAAGTTATATAAGCTTATAATTTTGCTTTGTTTTAAAAATGAATCGATGTTGGTTCCATATGTTTAAATTGAATATTACACCTTAGTTCTATATGTTTTATTGCTTAAAAAGGAACACAACAAAAAAGAAACTGCAATTGCAAATAATTTGATAACTAAAGAGAAAAAAAAACAATAATAAAAATGATGATGATAAAAAAATTGAATATGTCTGCCAGAAAAATTGCTTCTATGAATTAAAAAATAAGAATAATTATAAAATTAAACTTCAAACAAACTGAATAAAATTTTCAAAAAAAAAACTGTCTGAACTAAAATATACTTCCAATAGGTAGGGAAAAAAGTTTATCTGATCGCATATTTAATATTTTGTTACTTTATTTTGAGAAAAAGCCAGAGCCGAAAGCTCCGAATAAAAATAACTTATAAAAGTGTAGAAGAAATTTTTAACAATCTTTTTAAACCATTTTGTAACCTGGAAATACCAACCTTATGTATTATAGTACAGTTAAACCTGTCTATAGCGCCTCTCCCTCTTGGGACTCACCAAAATAGGGTGCTATAGAGAGGGGGTGCTATAGACAGGTCACTTTTAATGTAAATCGCTTCATACTACGTATTTAAAATCGGGCGCTATAGAGAGGAAGGCGCTATATAGAGAGGCGCTATAGACAGGTCGCTTTTAATGTAAATCGCATCGTACTACGTATTTAAAATCGGGTGCTATAGAGAGGGAGGCGCTATTTAGAGGGGGCGCTATAGACAGGTCACTTTTAATGTATTTCGCATCGTACTACGTATTTAAAATCGGGTGCTACAGAGAGGAAGGCGCTATTTAGAGGGGGCGATATAGACAGGTCACTTTTAATGTAAATCACATCGTACTAAGTATTTAAAATCGGGCGCTATAGAGATGGAGGCGCTATTTAGAGGGGGCGTTATAGAAAGGTTTAACTGTATTTGATAGTTATAAAGTTCTATAGCCATGTTTTTCTTTTATGATGAGATTCTAATCAGTTGAACTGGTATACGCTTTGCGTCGGGGTTACGTTCCAAAAAAAACTCGACGCAAATTGAAACGACGCAAAGTGAAAATATGTGAAGGCGCAATCAAAAACAAAGGTGTTGCCATATTCTAGGAAAAAAAATTAAAGACTCGAATCCAAAACAACGCAACTTCGAAAATCTAACGACGCACAGTGAAAAGCAGTAAAAATTAAGCAGCGACGCAACTTCGAAAAAAACGCAAAACGAAACGACGCAAAGCGAGGTATTGGTATATATATATATATAAAATATAAACGGTAGCAATTCGTGAAAATTACAAGCTTTCGAATCTTTATAATCTTTCCACAGGCATAGCTATAAGTTGAGAGAATGATTATATGTAAATAATATTGTATATTTACATATAATCATTCTCTCAACTTACAGATAGGCCTGTGAAAGGATTATAAAGATTCGAAAGCTTGCAATTTTCACGAATAAAGAAATGCTTTGCTACCGTTTATATTTTATAGCAATTTTATTTTTTAATGGTATCTCTATATCGAATATATGCTCAATCAAATAAACATTGATTTAGCCTGTTCCTTGATATTTGACCAACCAAATTCCTTGATAAATTAAGAAAAGGCAACCTATCGTATCGTCTGATATGGAATTGCTAAATCAAAACCGAAACTAAATTATTTCTCTATTAATATCATCAATTTTTAAGTATTTATTTTGTAAATTTGTTTTAAACAATAATTTTAATCGAGAATATTAAGTGTGTTTAGATATGTATATAGATATTTGCAAAAATATAATAATTTTAACATAAACTTATTAGTGTTTAGTATATATTTATTATAAACAGATATTTTTAAATTTAACTATATTGAATTATGGTCTTTTATGTAAATAAGTAATTTAATAAGTAAAATAAGGTCATGTGACGTCTAAAGGTGTTTAAATTTTGTAATTCATGTAATGGCAGAGTCTAGGTCAACCGTAGCGACTGAGGTAAACAAATTGATGCGCAGTAAGTTACTGCGCAGGTCAACCAAACGAACACTCCATCGACCTTAGAGGGAATACTCGTCTGCGACTGTTCTAAGGTACAATTTTAACCCTAATTTTATTGTTATTATTTGTTTTTATGGACTTATAATCATTTTTATACAATTTTCTTAATATTTAATCTTTTATCTTTGCAAATATTTCCCTTTTTTAATGTTATAAAGCTTAATCTTCTGTTTAAAAAAGGGTTAAACACATTTAATGCAAGTTTAGTTTCGAAATAGGTGGAGAAAATATTTTAAAATAAAATAAAAAATATGGCCATTCAATTTTTAAGTATTAAAACACATAAAATTTTATTGTTTATCATTAATTAATTGTTTATCATAAATATAATTTAAAAAATATATATATTTTTTGACGCAATAGAGTCAATACAGAAATCTAAATTAGTAGATTTTTTATAAAATCTGCTACTGTTAAGTTTATTATAGTTTGACATTTTACATAATTAATATAATTTGTTTAACTTAAAATAATTAATACTGAGAAATTAAAGGTAATCGTAAATTTAATTGTTATTTATACATTAAAATGTGTTTTAAAAAACTATTTAAAGACTTTTCCATACCTTTTTATTATATTTCAAGGATATTAAGTTCAGTAATTAAGTTTATCTCTGTTTTAAGAGCAATAAATATACTAAAAAACACAATTTTAATGACAATATATATATACTCATGGGGACAAAGCTTAAGGAAGTTGTACTTTTAGCATGTATATCGGGATTAAGACAATAATTCTGTGAAAGATATTACAGTGAACTTTATTGAAGACATGCGAGATAACCAATATACACTCATGAACAAAACATAAGAAAGTTATACCTTTTAGCATGTATATCGGGATTCAGACAATAACTCTGAAAGATATTACAGTGACCTTTATTGAAGATACGAGATAAGTGCAAACAAAATCGTCTCTGTCTTCTTTATATAAAAAAAAAAAAAAAAAAACAGACGACCGTCGACATCAAAGACTTTTAAATTCCTTAATTTTTGTCTATGAGTTAATATTGTTTTTTTACGAAATGTATCAGCTGTCAGAAGAAGGGGTAAGAGGTATATATACCATTGACAATTTTTTGACAATTAGAACACTTTTAATTGACTTATTATTCAATATTTACATGAAAAAGATCAAGAAAACTATATATACAATGGTATATATACCATTGACCATCTTTCATAGGGACAACTCTCTTTCCTGATGCCTTTAATAAACATCTTGAAACTGTTGTTCCAGAGATACATGAAATCATGTTTGCGGAAGAACAATTGCTCGAATAGCATATTATATAACAAATGAAGACATTAAGACGCGAATAATTCTTTTCAAGGGGTCTTTGAGATAAAAGTCGGTGGATGAGAGGGTAACACGCTCGATTCCCGACAGTCATGAACCGGGATTGAATCTCGCGTTAAAAATTGTTTAATATGTGAATAACTTTCACATATTATTCACTGTTTCAATTATAGGTTGCTCTTGTTGAGCGGTACCTATTAATGTGATTTTGAACCAGGGGTCTTTGAGATGGTCCACTGGATCGTCAAGGTGGAGGGCAAGTGGAAGGAGCATCCACACGAATGCGCCGTTGACCTCTGTCATCCCCTGCATGCCGCTGTCCTCAGTTATCCGGTCGACTTTCTGTTATATTGTTTCAAATATGATCCTGCCGACGTATGGATAAGCTGGCAGTCGTGTACGTGAGGCGACTTCTACTGTCCTTACTGTGAGGAAAAAATATTGGGAGGGCTTTGTTCATTAGTGGTGAACCCTCCCAGCAGTTTCACCAAGTTAATCAACCAGACTGCTTCTTTAGAGCTCCATGTATTAGATCATTCTGCTTTTATATTTATTTATTTATTTATTTCAACACACAAACGCGATATCCCGGCTAGGGATAATTGCGTCGATTTACATTTTTTTTTAAAACAGAAACAGTTATAAAATTTTAACAAAAAAAAGTAATCGAAATAAAAAGAGAAAAAAATATATATATATTAGGAACCTGAACCTTTCAGATTTGAAAGAAAATCATGGATATATTTACAAAAATAATTAAACTTATGATAATTCTCTCTGCTATTTACAAATTGATATAGATCTACAACATTATTTATTGTCTGTTGTCTAGCGGTGAAGAAGAGTGGACATTCCAGCAGTAGGTGTCTCGAGTCCTGGAATTCGTTGCCACAATGACAGCTAGAGTCTTCACTCGCGCCAATTTTTGATAAAAATCCCTTAAAATTTCCATGGTTCGTTATAAATTGTGAATTATAATAGTTTGGTCGAAAATATTTCGGAATTGCATAAGGAAAGAAACTTTGAAATGTTTGATTAGTATTCTTTTTCAGTAAATTAATCCTTGATATAATGAAATCTTTGAGTATACCTGGAATATACAAATCATAAAATTGTTTATCTTCTGTTGATAAATTATTCAACTCATAACCTATAATTCTAGATTCCATATAATCAGTGATCAAAGGAATATTGGCTAAGGTGTGAACACAGTTATAACTGGTTGTTTTATATGTTTGGGTACACCATAGCAGAATTTGATATTGCATTGAGTTCAGCTTGTACTTATATTTTTTGCTAATAAATTGAAACCATATTTCTGTTCCGTAAGTTAACGTTGGTCTTATTATAGATTTATAAAGTGTAAGCCTTTTTTGGGTGCTAAGACCCCAAGATTTTCCACATATTGAAAAAAGAAGGTTTTTCAATCTTTGGGTTTTGTTTAGTATAATGTTAAGGTGAGGGCCAAAATTCAATTTGTTTTTCCATCTATGATTCGCAATCGTAATTCCAAGAATTTTAATTTCTTCTACGGGCATAATAATATTGTCTCTAAAATTAATTGAAATTTTGTCTTTATTGTGCAAGTGTAAAATACTAGTTTTATCAAGATTGATATTCAGCTTATTATCATTACACCATTGATCTATCTTTTCCAAATTAAACTCAATCGACTTTTTTAGATTTGTTAACCCATTATTCCAGCATATAATAGTTACATCATTTTATATGCTACACTGAATGGTGGAATCTTAGAAATGGTATTTAAGCAAACTATGGACATAAGAATTTAGAACAGCAGAATTACATTTAAATATTTGCATCGAGCAAAGCTCTTCCGCAAACAATAAGGACAAGTTATGGCATGTTATTGCTTTGTATTACATATTATATATTTATAAATGTATGTATTTATCTCTCACTGCTTGGTCCCCTTAACGCTTATATTCATAGTTTATTTAAAATACCATTTCCAAGAGGTCAGCTTCAGTATCTGTATGAAAGGAAAACAGATAAATGTGCATTATTACAGCGGTATTGTAGATTAAACTGGCGAAACCTCTAGGAGGGTTCACCACTGATGAGCCATACCACGAAAAAAACATCCTATTGTCCTTACTACAATAAGAAAAATATTGGAAGGATTTGGCTCATCATTGATGGACCATCCCAGCGGTTTCGCCAGTTTAACCTACAATACGGTTCTACTATAAACAGTTTTGCTTATACACTTATGGACAAAACTTAAATAGGTGGAAAGTCTTTGATGTCGCTGGTCGTCCGTTTTTTTTTTCTTTTAAAGGAGGCAGAGGTAATTTTGTTCAAACTTGGTTATCTCGTGTGTCTTCAATAAAGGAAACTGTAATATCTTTCAGAGTTAATATCTGAATCCAGATATACATGTTAAAAGGTACAACTTCCTTATGTTTTGTCCATGAATGGATATATATAGGAGACAGAGGTTGTTCACACATTGTTATCTCGTGTGTCTTCAATAAAGGTCACTGTAATATCTTTCAGAGTTAATATCTGAATCCAGATATACATGTTAAAAGGTACAACTTCCTTAAGTTTTGTCCATGAATGGATATATATAGGAGACAGAGGTTGTTCACACATTGTTATCTCGTGTGTCTTCAATAAAGGTCACTGTAATATCTTTCAGAGTTATTGTCTGAATCCTGATATACATGTTGAAAGGTACAAATTTCTTAAGTTTTGTCCATGAGTGGATATATATAGGAGACAGAGGTTGTTCACACTTGGTTATCTCGTGTTTCTTCAATAAAGGTCACTGTAATATCTTTCAGAGTTATTGTCTGAATCCCAATATATATGGTAAAGGGTAAAACTTTCTTAAGTTTTGTCCATGAGTGTATTTATGCTCAGTTTTGTCAACACAAAAATCTTGACAATTTCTCCTAAGTCACTAGCAATTAGGAGAAAATAAAAAATAAAAACTACCATTTTTCTAGCCCTAGAAAAAGTTGCGAAAACGCCCTTTGTAAATTTAATTAGATAAGGTAGGGAGCAAGCTTTATGAATATGCAAATTAAATAATTGGGGGCGTTGAAATTTGAATGTTTTGTAATTATTTCGTAACGATTACGTATTCTTTTTTATCATCATTTCTTTTATGTCCACACACACACACACTCCCTAGAATGAATTAAGAGATAATAATATAGAACGTGGATTGATGAAGCAATTTCTGGAGAGTAGAGTGGATGGAATAAAAACTGTAGGAAGAATTGGACTGATGGACTGGATGGGAAGTTATGAAGAAATAAAGAACTCAAGATAGAGAAGTCACTGGAGACAAGAACAGAGAAACTGAAGAATCGGACTGATGGACTGGATGGGAAGTTATGGAGAAATAAAGAACTCAAGATAGAGAAGTCACTGGAGACAAGAACAGAGAAACTGAAGAATTGGACTGATGGACTGGATGGGAAGTTATGAAGAAATAAAGAACTCAAGATAGAGAAGTCACTGGAGACAAGAACAGAGAAACTGAAGAATTGGACTGATGGACTGGATGGGAAGTTATGAAGAAATAAAGAACTCAAGATAGAGAAGTCACTGGAGACAAGAACAGAGAAACTGAAGAATTGGACTGATGGACTGGATGGGAAGTTATGAAGAAATAAAGAACTCAAGATAGAGAAGTCACTGGAGACAAGAACAGAGAAACTGAAGAATTGGACTGGATGGGAAGTTATGAAGAAATAAAGAGAAATGCTTGAAAATAAAAATGATAATAAAGTTGCTGATGGCTTGTGCCATCTATCGAAATAAATATCAACTATTCTCGTTGATTTTTTAATTATTCCAGAATTGGCCAAATACCCATTCTTGATTAATCAAGAAAAAGCTAACAACGTACACGTTTCTGGCTATTGGCCCTCATCAGCGTGGTGCAGGCTGTACCTCAACGACCAAAAAGGCTGGTCTTTGAGGCATCCTGAAAATAAGTGAACGTAGAAACTAAGTCGTTAGAAATACAGTTAAACCTGTCTATAACGCCCCCTTTCTTGGGACTCACCAAAATAGGGTGCTATAGAAAGGGGGTGCTATAGACAGGTCACTTTTAATATAAATCGCATCATACTACGTATTTAAAATCGGGCGCTATAGATAGGGAGGCGCTATTTACAGGGGGCGCTATAGACAGGTTTAACTGTATATTTAAATGAATAAAAGTGTTAATTAATGACGTCAGCATATCTAGACAACAATTATATAATTAATTATTTGCAGCCAATTACAGAGATTATTGGAATATAATGAATTATTAAATAACTGATGACTAATTAATACTTAATATGAATAATTATTCTCTTTAAATGAATAAATTAAAATAAATTTATTCGCTCCATATTCACTCTTTTGCTCGACTAATTGGCCATTAGAGAATGGTCATCTAGTCATACCAACGGACTGTACCAAGAAGAACGATCACTGTGGCAATGAACCAAGCAGGACAACAGAGCTGTAACACATGTAAGTATCCCCGGGTCAGGGATAAAACGGCCGGGTATCGAACCCGGGTCAACTGTTTGGAAGAGAAAGATGGAGATGCTTCGCTCCATACAGTACTCTATGACTAACCTTCATCAACGAGAGAGAGAGAGAGAAATAAGAATAACCCAGGCCCCTGGAGCGTAAAAAACGCCAACTGCCCGGGCTGTCCAGCTAACTAGTAGAAACCAGTTACTCTAGATTATATTTACATAGAGCCAAAGCCGAACCAGCTGGTCAGGAAGTTCCATGCTTGCAGAGAACCCGGGAGTCCAGCCAACGAGACTGGGTCGAAGGAGGTCTTCCCAAGCAGCAGGGCTGTCTGCATTCTGTGACGCATGAAAGCAGGGCATCTGAATAGAAGGTGGTCAACAGTCTGTTGTTCCTCCATACAATGTGGGCAAGATGGGTCTTCCCCAGGATGCCAGAGAACCTAAATCAACGAAGTATTCTCATTGGTTTAAATAGATATTTATACGCTGCATTACCGCGCCATCTGTCATGAGAAAATTAAACTATTTTTGACGCCTATATTAAATTAAACTATGTCCAGGGTAGCCTAGTGGACATGGCATTTGCCCGGTAAGCGGAACACTGTGGGTTCGATTCCCATCCCTGGATACTTTTATTTTTCCGTTTATTATTACTCTTCACAATTCATCCTTCATCCCTAAGGATAGAAATAGTCGTTATTTCTCCTCAAAATAAATTACGATTTTTCGTTTAAATATCCTGGACATAAACAATACCACAGGTTTCTGGAGATGTTTCATCCTAAACCAAGTCTCTCCTGGAGATGGTTTCTCATTAGAGACTCTTGTCTAGAACCCCTCATTACTAGACCTAACAATGTAAGACTACTCAATGGATTTAAATCTCCTGGACATAAACAATACCACTGGTTTCTGGAGATGTTTCATCCTAAACCAAGTCTCTCCTGGAGATGGTTTCTCATTAGAGACTCTTGTCTAGAACCCCTCATTACTAGACCTAACAATGTAAGACTACTCAATGGATTTAAATCTCCTGGACATAAACAATACCACAGGTTTATGGAGATGTTTCATCCTAAACCAAGTCTCTCCTGGAGATGGTTTCTCATTAGAGACTCTTGTCTAGAACCCTCATTACTAGACCTAACAATGTAAGACTACTCAATGGATTTAAATATCCTGGACATAAACAATACCACAGGTTTATGGAGATGTTTCATCCTAAACCAAGTCTCTCCTGGAGATGGTTTCTCATTAGAGACTCTTGTCTAGAACCCCTCTTTACTAGACCTAACAATGTAAGACTACTCAATGGATTTAAATATCCTGGACATAAACAATACCACAGGTTTATGGAGATGTTTCATCCTAAACCAAGTCTCTCCTGGAGATGGTTTCTCATTAGAGACTCTTGTCTAGAACCCCTCTTTACTAGACCTAACAATGTAAGACTACTCAATGGATTTAAATATCCTGGACATAAACAATACCACAGGTTTATGGAGATGTTTCATCCTAAACCAAGTCTCTCCTGGAGATGGTTTCTCATTAGAGACTCTTGTCTAGAACCCCTCTTTACTAGACCTAACAATGTAAGACTACTCAATGGATTTAAATATCCTGGACATAAACAATACCACAGGTTTATGGAGATGTTTCATCCTAAACCAAGTCTCTCCTGGAGATGGTTTCTCATTAGAGACTCTTGTCTAGAACCCCTCTTTACTAGACCTAACAATGTAAGACTACTCAATGGATTTAAATATCCTGGACATAAACAATACCACAGGTTTATGGAGATGTTTCATCCTAAACCAAGTCTCTCCTGGAGATGGTTTCTCATTAGAGACTCTTGTCTAGAACCCCTCTTTACTAGACCTAACAATGTAAGACTACTCAATGGATTTAAATATCCTGGACATAAACAATACCACAGGTTTATGGAGATGTTTCATCCTAAACCAAGTCTCTCCTGGAGATGGTTTCTCATTAGAGACTCTTGTCTAGAACCCCTCTTTACTAGACCTAACAATGTAAGACTACTCAATGGATTTAAATATCCTGGACATAAACAATACCACAGGTTTATGGAGATGTTTCATCCTAAACCAAGTCTCTCCTGGAGATGGTTTCTCATTAGAGACTCTTGTCTAGAACCCCTCTTTACTAGACCTAACAATGTAAGACTACTCAATGGATTTAAATATCCTGGACATAAACAATACCACAGGTTTATGGAGATGTTTCATCCTAAACCAAGTCTCTCCTGGAGATGGTTTCTCATTAGAGACTCTTGTCTAGAACCCCTCTTTACTAGACCTAACAATGTAAGACTACTCAATGGATTTAAATATCCTGGACATAAACAATACCACAGGTTTATGGAGATGTTTCATCCTAAACCAAGTCTCTCCTGGAGATGGTTTCTCATTAGAGACTCTTGTCTAGAACCCCTCTTTACTAGACCTAACAATGTAAGACTACTCAATGGATTTAAATATCCTGGACATAAACAATACCACAGGTTTATGGAGATGTTTCATCCTAAACCAAGTCTCTCCTGGAGATGGTTTCTCATTAGAGACTCTTGTCTAGAACCCCTCTTTACTAGACCTAACAATGTAAGACTACTCAATGGATTTAAATATCCTGGACATAAACAATACCACAGGTTTATGGAGATGTTTCATCCTAAACCAAGTCTCTCCTGGAGATGGTTTCTCATTAGAGACTCTTGTCTAGAACCCCTCTTTACTAGACCTAACAATGTAAGACTACTCAATGGATTTAAATATCCTGGACATAAACAATACCACAGGTTTATGGAGATGTTTCATCCTAAACCAAGTCTCTCCTGGAGATGGTTTCTCATTAGAGACTCTTGTCTAGAACCCCTCTTTACTAGACCTAACAATGTAAGACTACTCAATGGATTTAAATATCCTGGACATAAACAATACCACAGGTTTATGGAGATGTTTCATCCTAAACCAAGTCTCTCCTGGAGATGGTTTCTCATTAGAGACTCTTGTCTAGAACCCCTCTTTACTAGACCTAACAATGTAAGACTACTCAATGGATTTAAATATCCTGGACATAAACAATACCACAGGTTTATGGAGATGTTTCATCCTAAACCAAGTCTCTCCTGGAGATGGTTTCTCATTAGAGACTCTTGTCTAGAACCCCTCATTACTAGACCTAACAATGTAAGACTACTCAATGGATTTAAATATCCTGGACATAAACAATACCACAGGTTTATGGAGATGTTTCATCCTAAACCAAGTCTCTCCTGGAGATGGTTTCTCATTAGAGACTCTTGTCTAGAACCCCTCTTTACTAGACCTAACAATGTAAGACTACTCAATGGATTTAAATATCCTGGACATAAACAATACCACAGGTTTATGGAGATGTTTCATCCTAAACCAAGTCTCTCCTGGAGATGGTTTCTCATTAGAGACTCTTGTCTAGAACCCCTCTTTACTAGACCTAACAATGTAAGACTACTCAATGGATTTAAATATCCTGGACATAAACAATACCACAGGTTTATGGAGATGTTTCATCCTAAACCAAGTCTCTCCTGGAGATGGTTTCTCATTAGAGACTCTTGTCTAGAACCCCTCTTTACTAGACCTAACAATGTAAGACTACTCAATGGATTTAAATATCCTGGACATAAACAATACCACAGGTTTATGGAGATGTTTCATCCTAAACCAAGTCTCTCCTGGAGATGGTTTCTCATTAGAGACTCTTGTCTAGAACCCCTCTTTACTAGACCTAACAATGTAAGACTACTCAATGGATTTAAATATCCTGGACATAAACAATACCACAGGTTTATGGAGATGTTTCATCCTAAACCAAGTCTCTCCTGGAGATGGTTTCTCATTAGAGACTCTTGTCTAGAACCCCTCTTTACTAGACCTAACAATGTAAGACTACTCAATGGATTTAAATATCCTGGACATAAACAATACCACAGGTTTATGGAGATGTTTCATCCTAAACCAAGTCTCTCCTGGAGATGGTTTCTCATTAGAGACTCTTGTCTAGAACCCCTCTTTACTAGACCTAACAATGTAAGACTACTCAATGGATTTAAATATCCTGGACATAAACAATACCACAGGTTTATGGAGATGTTTCATCCTAAACCAAGTCTCTCCTGGAGATGGTTTCTCATTAGAGACTCTTGTCTAGAACCCCTCTTTACTAGACCTAACAATGTAAGACTACTCAATGGATTTAAATATCCTGGACATAAACAATACCACAGGTTTATGGAGATGTTTCATCCTAAACCAAGTCTCTCCTGGAGATGGTTTCTCATTAGAGACTCTTGTCTAGAACCCCTCTTTACTAGACCTAACAATGTAAGACTACTCAATGGATTTAAATATCCTGGACATAAACAATACCACAGGTTTATGGAGATGTTTCATCCTAAACCAAGTCTCTCCTGGAGATGGTTTCTCATTAGAGACTCTTGTCTAGAACCCCTCTTTACTAGACCTAACAATGTAAGACTACTCAATGGATTTAAATATCCTGGACATAAACAATACCACAGGTTTATGGAGATGTTTCATCCTAAACCAAGTCTCTCCTGGAGATGGTTTCTCATTAGAGACTCTTGTCTAGAACCCCTCTTTACTAGACCTAACAATGTAAGACTACTCAATGGATTTAAATATCCTGGACATAAACAATACCACAGGTTTATGGAGATGTTTCATCCTAAACCAAGTCTCTCCTGGAGATGGTTTCTCATTAGAGACTCTTGTCTAGAACCCCTCTTTACTAGACCTAACAATGTAAGACTACTCAATGGATTTAAATATCCTGGACATAAACAATACCACAGGTTTATGGAGATGTTTCATCCTAAACCAAGTCTCTCCTGGAGATGGTTTCTCATTAGAGACTCTTGTCTAGAACCCCTCTTTACTAGACCTAACAATGTAAGACTACTCAATGGATTTAAATATCCTGGACATAAACAATACCACAGGTTTATGGAGATGTTTCATCCTAAACCAAGTCTCTCCTGGAGATGGTTTCTCATTAGAGACTCTTGTCTAGAACCCCTCTTTACTAGACCTAACAATGTAAGACTACTCAATGGATTTAAATATCCTGGACATAAACAATACCACAGGTTTATGGAGATGTTTCATCCTAAACCAAGTCTCTCCTGGAGATGGTTTCTCATTAGAGACTCTTGTCTAGAACCCCTCATTACTAGACCTAACAATGTAAGACTACTCAATGGATTTAAATATCCTGGACATAAACAATACCACAGGTTTATGGAGATGTTTCATCCTAAACCAAGTCTCTCCTGGAGATGGTTTCTCATTAGAGACTCTTGTCTAGAACCCCTCTTTACTAGACCTAACAATGTAAGACTACTCAATGGATTTAAATATCCTGGACATAAACAATACCACAGGTTTATGGAGATGTTTCATCCTAAACCAAGTCTCTCCTGGAGATGGTTTCTCATTAGAGACTCTTGTCTAGAACCCCTCTTTACTAGACCTAACAATGTAAGACTACTCAATGGATTTAAATATCCTGGACATAAACAATACCACAGGTTTATGGAGATGTTTCATCCTAAACCAAGTCTCTCCTGGAGATGGTTTCTCATTAGAGACTCTTGTCTAGAACCCCTCTTTACTAGACCTAACAATGTAAGACTACTCAATGGATTTAAATATCCTGGACATAAACAATACCACAGGTTTATGGAGATGTTTCATCCTAAACCAAGTCTCTCCTGGAGATGGTTTCTCATTAGAGACTCTTGTCTAGAACCCCTCTTTACTAGACCTAACAATGTAAGACTACTCAATGGATTTAAATATCCTGGACATAAACAATACCACAGGTTTATGGAGATGTTTCATCCTAAACCAAGTCTCTCCTGGAGATGGTTTCTCATTAGAGACTCTTGTCTAGAACCCCTCTTTACTAGACCTAACAATGTAAGACTACTCAATGGATTTAAATATCCTGGACATAAACAATACCACAGGTTTATGGAGATGTTTCATCCTAAACCAAGTCTCTCCTGGAGATGGTTTCTCATTAGAGACTCTTGTCTAGAACCCCTCTTTACTAGACCTAACAATGTAAGACTACTCAATGGATTTAAATATCCTGGACATAAACAATACCACAGGTTTATGGAGATGTTTCATCCTAAACCAAGTCTCTCCTGGAGATGGTTTCTCATTAGAGACTCTTGTCTAGAACCCCTCTTTACTAGACCTAACAATGTAAGACTACTCAATGGATTTAAATATCCTGGACATAAACAATACCACAGGTTTATGGAGATGTTTCATCCTAAACCAAGTCTCTCCTGGAGATGGTTTCTCATTAGAGACTCTTGTCTAGAACCCCTCTTTACTAGACCTAACAATGTAAGACTACTCAATGGATTTAAATATCCTGGACATAAACAATACCACAGGTTTATGGAGATGTTTCATCCTAAACCAAGTCTCTCCTGGAGATGGTTTCTCATTAGAGACTCTTGTCTAGAACCCCTCTTTACTAGACCTAACAATGTAAGACTACTCAATGGATTTAAATATCCTGGACATAAACAATACCACAGGTTTATGGAGATGTTTCATCCTAAACCAAGTCTCTCCTGGAGATGGTTTCTCATTAGAGACTCTTGTCTAGAACCCTCTATTACTAGACCTAACAATGTAAGACTACTCAATGGATTTAAATATCCTGGACATAAACAATACCACAGGTTTATGGAGATGTTTCATCCTAAACCAAGTCTCTCCTGGAGATGGTTTCTCATTAGAGACTCTTGTCTAGAACCCCTCTTTACTAGACCTAACAATGTAAGACTACTCAATGGATTTAAATATCCTGGACATAAACAATACCACAGGTTTATGGAGATGTTTCATCCTAAACCAAGTCTCTCCTGGAGATGGTTTCTCATTAGAGACTCTTGTCTAGAACCCCTCTTTACTAGACCTAACAATGTAAGACTACTCAATGGATTTAAATATCCTGGACATAAACAATACCACAGGTTTATGGAGATGTTTCATCCTAAACCAAGTCTCTCCTGGAGATGGTTTCTCATTAGAGACTCTTGTCTAGAACCCCTCATTACTAGACCTAACAATGTAAGACTACTCAATGGATTTAAATATCCTGGACATAAACAATACCACAGGTTTATGGAGATGTTTCATCCTAAACCAAGTCTCTCCTGGAGATGGTTTCTCATTAGAGACTCTTGTCTAGAACCCCTCATTACTAGACCTAACAATGTAAGACTACTCAATGGATTTAAATATCCTGGACATAAACAATACCACAGGTTTATGGAGATGTTTCATCCTAAACCAAGTCTCTCCTGGAGATGGTTTCTCATTAGAGACTCTTGTCTAGAACCCCTCTTTACTAGACCTAACAATGTAAGACTACTCAATGGATTTAAATATCCTGGACATAAACAATACCACAGGTTTATGGAGATGTTTCATCCTAAACCAAGTCTCTCCTGGAGATGGTTTCTCATTAGAGACTCTTGTCTAGAACCCCTCTTTACTAGACCTAACAATGTAAGACTACTCAATGGATTTAAATATCCTGGACATAAACAATACCACAGGTTTATGGAGATGTTTCATCCTAAACCAAGTCTCTCCTGGAGATGGTTTCTCATTAGAGACTCTTGTCTAGAACCCCTCATTACTAGACCTAACAATGTAAGACTACTCAATGGATTTAAATATCCTGGACATAAACAATACCACAGGTTTATGGAGATGTTTCATCCTAAACCAAGTCTCTCCTGGAGATGGTTTCTCATTAGAGACTCTTGTCTAGAACCCCTCTTTACTAGACCTAACAATGTAAGACTACTCAATGGATTTAAATATCCTGGACATAAACAATACCACAGGTTTATGGAGATGTTTCATCCTAAACCAAGTCTCTCCTGGAGATGGTTTCTCATTAGAGACTCTTGTCTAGAACCCCTCTTTACTAGACCTAACAATGTAAGACTACTCAATGGATTTAAATATCCTGGACATAAACAATACCACAGGTTTATGGAGATGTTTCATCCTAAACCAAGTCTCTCCTGGAGATGGTTTCTCATTAGAGACTCTTGTCTAGAACCCCTCTTTACTAGACCTAACAATGTAAGACTACTCAATGGATTTAAATATCCTGGACATAAACAATACCACAGGTTTATGGAGATGTTTCATCCTAAACCAAGTCTCTCCTGGAGATGGTTTCTCATTAGAGACTCTTGTCTAGAACCCCTCTTTACTAGACCTAACAATGTAAGACTACTCAATGGATTTAAATATCCTGGACATAAACAATACCACAGGTTTATGGAGATGTTTCATCCTAAACCAAGTCTCTCCTGGAGATGGTTTCTCATTAGAGACTCTTGTCTAGAACCCCTCTTTACTAGACCTAACAATGTAAGACTACTCAATGGATTTAAATATCCTGGACATAAACAATACCACAGGTTTATGGAGATGTTTCATCCTAAACCAAGTCTCTCCTGGAGATGGTTTCTCATTAGAGACTCTTGTCTAGAACCCCTCTTTACTAGACCTAACAATGTAAGACTACTCAATGGATTTAAATATCCTGGACATAAACAATACCACAGGTTTATGGAGATGTTTCATCCTAAACCAAGTCTCTCCTGGAGATGGTTTCTCATTAGAGACTCTTGTCTAGAACCCCTCTTTACTAGACCTAACAATGTAAGACTACTCAATGGATTTAAATATCCTGGACATAAACAATACCACAGGTTTATGGAGATGTTTCATCCTAAACCAAGTCTCTCCTGGAGATGGTTTCTCATTAGAGACTCTTGTCTAGAACCCCTCTTTACTAGACCTAACAATGTAAGACTACTCAATGGATTTAAATATCCTGGACATAAACAATACCACAGGTTTATGGAGATGTTTCATCCTAAACCAAGTCTCTCCTGGAGATGGTTTCTCATTAGAGACTCTTGTCTAGAACCCCTCTTTACTAGACCTAACAATGTAAGACTACTCAATGGATTTAAATATCCTGGACATAAACAATACCACAGGTTTATGGAGATGTTTCATCCTAAACCAAGTCTCTCCTGGAGATGGTTTCTCATTAGAGACTCTTGTCTAGAACCCCTCATTACTAGACCTAACAATGTAAGACTACTCAATGGATTTAAATATCCTGGACATAAACAACTAGACAAATGGCCCGGGCAACGCCCGGGTTTTACCCGAGTGCATATATATTTTAAAAATGTTTTAATTAAAATACTATTCGTTACAATTATAAATTGGCGCCGTGGATTTCTCTCTTGAGAAACGTCCCGCACCAAAGTGTTTGACTTGAAAATATAAAAATAAAAATGTGAACGGAAAAATATGTCCAGGGTAGCCTAGTGGTCATGGCATCTGCCCGGTAAGCGGAAGGTCGTGGGTTCGATTCCCATCCCTTGACACTTTTTTATTTTATCCATTCTGACCAAAATCTATCCATGAACTTCACACAGTGAACTTCACACAGAGAGAATAAGGCAATTATATAAGTAGATAATCCAAATTGTGCCTTATCACACACTATTTTTTTATTTGGCCTTATTACCTTGTGTTTAAAATCTATGACGTAATGCCGGCGGCGCGCTCCCGTTGGCTGCCAGCGAGCACGTGACCTCCCTGTGCGCGCGCATCCGTGACAGAACCGGCCAGCCCATGACGGTCGTGACTATATAAGTTGATGGATGGATAATAATAATAATATAATAATAATTGTGCCTTATCACACACTATTTTTTTATTTGGCCTTATTACCTTGTGTTTATAATCTACTAGACGAAAGCCCGGGCAACGCCCGGGTTTTACCCGAGTGCGTATATATTTTTAAAATGTTTTAATTAAAATACTATTCGTTACAATTATAAATTGGCGCCGTCGATGTCTCTCTTGTGAAACGTCCCGCCCCAAACTGTGTGTGTCTTGAAAATATAAAAATAAAAATGTGAACAGAGTAATATGTCCAGGGTAGCCTAGTTGTCATGGCATCTGCCCGGTAAGCAGAAGGTCGTGGGTTCGATTCCCATCCCTTGACACTTTTTTTATTTTATCCATTCTTGCCAAAATCTATCCGTGAACTTCACACAGTGAACTTCACACAGAGAGAATAAGGCAATTATATAAGTAGATAATCCAAATTGTGCCTTATCACACACTATTTTTTTATTTGGCCTTATTACCTTGTGTTTATAATCTATGACGTAATGCCGGCGGCGCGCGCCCGTTGGCTGCCGGCGAGCACGTGACCTCCCTGTGCGCACGCATCCGTGACAGAACCGGCCCATGACGGTCGTGACTATATATGGATAATAATAATATAATAATAATAATAATTATTATTATTATTATTATTATCATTAGATAATGACAATGATCATAATGATGATGCGCGCGCATCCGTGACAGAACCGGCCCATGACGGTCGTGACTATATATAGGGATATACGATTGACCCGGGCAACGCCCGGGTTTTACTCAATTAAATGCTTTTATTCAAATACTATTCGTTACAATTATAAATTGGCGCCGTGGATGTCATTCTTGTCTATATATATAAAAATGAATGTATGTCTGTTTGTCCTTTATGCCTGACCAAACCACTCATTGGATCGCCATGAAACTTTGGGAAGTTATTTAGTATAGTACTGGGAAGGTTTCTAGCAAATAAAATTTTTGAAATAACTTTTCGCCTAGATATAATCAAGATAAATATTCGAATTTATCTGTTATAATTCAACAATCTGCTCTAAATATTATCATGATGATACGATGATTTTGTAATGTAGAAAATTAGGAAAGACAAAATACAGGATGATACAGCAATTTATTTGAGACAAGAATAATGATACAATTCCAAGGCAAGATACTATTCCTTTAAATTCCAATTACGGAGGGAACAAATTAATAATGATTTTATTCAACTTATCGAGTATTTTTCAAGGGACCGGGAAAAAATGTTCACTTTATCGAGAGATTCGTTAGACAAACCTTTACTCGGGTAAAATCCGGGCGAAGCCGGGAATATCCATTTCGTAGCTACACCGTCTCTCCAAGAGGCAGTCTCTTATTAAAGGTCTATTAGAGATTCTTTAATAGCAATTAGAATCTTCAATGAGAGACCACCAACAGGAGAAACAAGTTGATTCATGTTTTTAGGTGGTCTTTCTTAAGAGACTCTATTTACATATTTAAAATATGAAAAAATTAAAATATTTTAAAATTAAAATATTTTAAAATCAACATTTTCTTACTGTTACGTTTAATTACTGTTAATTAAAATATTTTAAAATCAACATTTAATTACTGTTACGTTTAATTACTGTTAATATATATATATATATATATTATATATATATATATATATATATATATATATCTATATATATTAAAATGAATGTATGTCTGTTTGTTTGTCCTTTATGCCTGACCAAACCACTCATTGGATCGCCATGAAACTTTGGGAAGTTATTTAGTATAGTACTGGGAAGGTTTCTAGCAAATAAAATTTTTGAAATAACTTTTCGCCTAGAAATAATCAAGATAAATATTCTAATTTATCTGTTATAATTCAACAATCTGCTCTAAATATTATCATGATGATACGATGATTTTGTAATGTAGAAAATTAGGAAAGACAAAATTCAGGATGACACGGCAATTTATTTGAGACAAGAATAATGATACAATTCAAAGGCAAGATACTATTCCTTTAACTTCCAATTACCGAGGGAACCAATTAATATTGATTTTATTCAACTTATCGAGTATTTTTTCAAGGGACCGGGAAAAAATGTTCACTTTATCGAGAGATTCGTTAAACAAACCTTTACTCGGGTAAAACACGGGCGAAGCCGGGTACATCCATACAAGAATAATGATACAATTCCAAGGCAAGATACTATTCCTTTAACTTCCAATTACCGAGGGAACCAATTAATATTGATTTTATTCAACTTATCGAGTATTTTTCAAGGGACAAGAAAAAAATGTTCACTTTATCGAGATATTCGTTAAACAAACCTTTACTCGGGTAAAACCCGGGCGAAGCCGGGTACATCCATACAAGAATAATGATACAATTCCAAGGCAAGATACTATTCCTTTAACTTCCAATTACCGAGGGAACCAATTAATATTGACTTTATTCAACTTATCGAGTATTTTCAAGTGACCGGGAAAAAAATGTTCACTTTATCGAGAGATTCGTTAGACAAACTTTTACTCGGGTAAAACCCAGGCGAAGCCGGGCGGGTCCGCTAGTATCTATATATATAAAAGTGAATGTATGTGTGTCTGTTTGTTTGTCCTTTATGCCTGACCAAACCACTCATTGGATCGCCATGAAACTTTGGGAAGTTATTTAGTATAGTACTGGGAAGGTTTCTAGCAAATAAAATTTTTGAAATAACTTTTCGCCTAGAAATAATCAAGATAAATATTCTAATTTATCTGTTATAATTCAACAATCTGCTCTAAATATTATCATGATGATACGATGATTTTGTAATGTAGAAAATTAGGAAAGACAAAATTCAGGATGACAAGGCAATTTATTTGAGACAAGAATAATGATACAATTCAAAGGCAAGATACTATTCCTTTAACTTCCAATTACCGAGGGAACCAATTAATATTGATTTTATTCAACTTATCGAGTATTTTTCAAAGGACCGGGAAAAAATGTTCACTTTATCGAGAGATTCGTTAGACAAACCTTTACTCGGGTAAAACCCGGGCGAAGCCGGGTACGTCCGCTAGTAATATATAAATGAGTTTTAAAATTTGTAAAAAAAAAAAAAATGCATCGGCCGGGAATCGAACCCGGGCTGCCCGCGTGGCAGGCGAGCATTCTACCACTGAACCACCGATGGTTATGAAAATTTCCATCCGTGAGCTTCAGACAAACAAACAGACAGAATAAGGCAAATATATAAGTAGATATATAGATAATCCAAATTGCAACTTATCATTAGATTAGGTCTTATTACCTTCTAATCTATAATCCAAATTGTGCCTTATCATTAGATTTGGTCTTATTACCTTCTGTTTCTAATCAATATTCCAAATTGTACCTTATCATTAGATTTGGTCTTATTACCTTGTGTTTATAATCTAATATTCCAAATTGTACCTTATCAGTAGATTTGGTCTTATTACCTTCTAATCTATAATCCAAATTATTTGGATAATGATAATGATCATAATGATGATGCGCGCGCATCCGTGACAGAACCGGCCGGCCGGCCGGCCCATGACGGTCGTGACTATATATGTTGATAATAATAATAATAATAATATAATACTAAATTTATTTTCCAAAAGGTTACAAGTTTTTCTCTAAAAAGTGTAGCGAATGGTCAGTCTATTTACATATTTTTATTTACAACTTCAATAAATGACAACAGTAAAAGTAAGCAAAGATATTTACATTTGCTATCATGACTCCTGGTCAGTGCTGTGGCCCTTGCCGTTATGGTCCCCTGATGTCCTGCAGCTCTCCAGCAGTCTTTCTATGGCCTCTACTAGTGGCTCCTCGATAAGATGGTCCCCTGGCCTTGATCCATTCTTGTCTGTCAGGTCTCCTGTCATCTGCTCTAGGTCGTTCTCCTGGATCTCTTCTATGGTCGTCGTATCCCTGTGCTCCATGTCCGGTGTTCCACCTTCCTCGTCATCACATGCCAGCTCCCTACATCGTTCCAACAACCTATCCATGGCTTCCATTTCTTTATTTCTCTGTAACTTATCGTAAGGTTCATTCTTCTTTTCTGTTGAAATAATTTCCATCGTCTTTTTTAGCACCAGGGATTGAATATATGCAAAGTCTCTTTTTCTTATGTTTATTTCCTTCCTGTATTGTTTGTTATATTTGGTTACTATTCCATCCCATGTTAAGACTATCGGCACTACTTTTACGGGCATTTTTTCAGTTTGGGCCATTTCCCTCGCCAGTAGCTGGTATTTTCTTTTCTTTGTCAGCTCCGTAGTTTGGATATTGTCTTGGGAGGTAACCCCTATCTCTATGATCGTTATGTCTTTTTTTATTTTGTCATATACTATTATATCAGGTTTGTTAGCTCTGATATTGATATCGCTTATCATTGGCAGGTCCGTTATTATCTTGGCGTATGAATTTTCATTCTTAGTCGTTATTTTGTGGAGCTTTATCTTCTTGTTCTCTGTGAAATTATATTTTCTTGCCAAGTTGAAGTGGACGCATCTCACTACTTCATTATGCCTCTCAGTGTAGTCGTAAGGAAGCAATCTTCCACAGTTTGTAGCAAGGTGGTCCACCGTCCTCTGTACCTTTTCACAGTGAGGGCATTTCAGGTTCTTATCCTTCGGGAACACGTTTCTATCTTGTATGAACATGTAGAATCCTTCATTTTGTGGTGTGTTGTTTCCCGTTTTGAGCCACTGTGAGGATTCTATCATGTCCAATAGCGGTTGGTCTTCATTTTTAAAGAATGCTCTGTGGATTATTTTCTGGCCAATGATTTCTCTTAGATTTTCAATCTGTTTTTCTTTCAGAGTTTTCATTGTGATGTTTTGGGCTTCTATTTTGTACTTGTTTTCTATAATTAGTTGGATGTGCGTGAGCATTGTGTTTTCGCCCTGTTCACACGCTTTAATGGCTTCCTTTCTTTTTGTTGTCTCCCCCCCAAATATATACTTGTAGAGGCTTAGCAGAATTCTTTCGTTTTTTTGGACCAAGTTCACCAATCCTCTTCCCATTTCTTCGCGTTGAAGCTATAATCTTTCTTTATTTGCTGGCTTAAGATGGATTTTGAATTTGCTCAGCGTTGTTCTCACCTTTTGGTCCAACATTTCTAGTTCTCGCTCACTAAACTCCACGATTCCCACGTAGTAGTTTATGAGCGAGAGCGAAAATTCGTTAAAGCAGCGAAGAGGTTTTTAGCGTTCAGCTTGGTTTCCGCTAAAGATTCCATTCTGGATACTATTTCTCTTTTTATTCTCTCTTTATTTTCTGGGACGACTGCGCTGGTGTTATCCTCTAGAACACCTAAATATTTATATGTTTCTTTTTCTGCCAGTGTCCCAAATTCCTGAATTTCTGTGGAGTTTGTCGCTGTTTTTGTCGGGTTGATTTTGAAGCCTATATTATTCAAAAGCTGAGTTGTCTTGTTCGCTAAGAGCTCAAGATCCTTGTCGCTATAGGAAAATATTTTTATGTCGTCTATAAACAATAGGTGATTTATTTTAATTTTTTCCTCTCCCACTCTCATCTCCACTTGGGGACTGTCTTCTTTGTTGAGCTCCCTTGTTATCGGCTCGAGGCACATGACGAAGAATAGAGGTGATAGCCCATCTCCCTGCAATATTCCTCTTTCTATTTTCACTGTTTTGAGGCACTGCTTGCCATAGTACAACCGTGCTTGCCATTTGTCTAGGGCAATTTTTGCGAATTGTTGAATTTCTTTTGGAACTCTTGATGTTTCCAATATCTTAAGCAAGTATTTGTGGTCAATGCTGTCAAAAGCTTTCGCTATGTCGATCCACATGGTTTTCAGTTTATTTGCGTGTTCTTTGCATATAGCTTTGTTTAATAAGACCTGTTCCTTGGCGCCTTGAGTTCGCTGCGTCGTTCCTATCTGATTGATAGACAGATATCGTTCCTTATCTATGTATTTGTTCAGCTTTCTAGATAATATCCGCGTGATTAATTTGTACAGGTTGCTCATGCAACTTATGGGGCGGTAGTTGCTGGGGGTGTTCTCTCCTCCTTTAGGAAACAAGAAGGTTTTTGCAGTAAACATCCAATCTGGAATTGTTTCTGGATTCCTTATAGCTTGAACAACGGCTTTATATAGATCTTCGTGTAGCGGGGTCAATTTTTTAATAAAGAAATTATAAATTTTATCTATACCGCCTGCTTTCCAATTTGGCAAATTTTTCAATGTTTCCTCGAATTCTTCTTTTGTTATTTCTATTTGCTCGATAGGTTTGTTTGTTTTCTCAATATTCTGGATGAGGTATTCCGGAATATCGAGGTCTTGATTCTTCGCCCAAGTTTTGGACCAGATATTTGTTAAATCTTCTTCATTAATGGGGCCTTCATTTGCTTTTTGTGGCTTTAATTTTCTGTAAAATGCTCCCCTATTCAGTTCAAACATATAATTTGTCTTATTAAATTCACTTCTTTTTTCTGATACCTCTATTATTTTCTGTATTACTTTTATTTCTTGGTTTATTTTTTCTTGAACTATTTTTAAATCTGATATTTTCCTGGGGTCGCTTCTATATTTCTTGGCTACTTGTTTTACCATGTGGTTTTCTTTGCTGTTCATTTTTCCAGATTCTATTCGTTTTTCAATTATTTTCATCATATTTTCTTTCTCTTGGATTGATTTGTTCAATGGATATTTCCAGTCCCCCGCTCTTTGCGGCTTTTTGGTTAACTGTTCATATGCCATTTGCGCTGCATAAATAATTTTGCTGATTTTTTCCAAGTTCAGATTCCCCATTAGGTTTTCCTCAATGTAATTGTTAATTTCCTCTAGAATATGCTTTTTATATTTTACGTATGGGATTTTGAACGTCGATGTCCACTCATTAACTGGTTTGTTCGAGCATTCTTCTGTCGCTTTCTCCATTGCCCTTGTTACTCTCAGCCGCAATTCTATGTTTACTGGGTTATCGCTGTTTGCCTCTTCATTTGTTTCTTTTTCCTTATCTGGTTGGCTTACTAGTTCTGATGAATCCCTATCTTCCCTTTCGTTTGCTCTCTCACCTTCCTCTTGGCCTATTTGGTTATTGGTGATTTCACTATCGCAAGTTCTACTGTCACTGGTTTGCTCGCCGTTGTCTGGAACATTTGAGGTACTTTCTCTTTCGTCTTCTTCCTGGCCTTGGCTTACAACAGGTGCAGATCCGTTGGATGTCCCTCTGTATTCATTGACGATATCTATGTATCTTTCGTCCTTGATAAGCTTGTAAACCTTTATTCTTAGAGTACCAAGATTTATTGCGCGTCCAAATCGGCTTTTTCGGTATTCTTCTTGGATTTTAGGCCAAGAATTTCTTCCTGCCCTTCCCTTTCTATCGGCATATTTATAAAATGATTGGATAAGAAAGATATTCTCACTTCTCTCTATATCTTCATCTGACTGGCTGGAGTGACCATTCTGCCTCCAAGTTAATGTAGGATTCAAGTTGATATTTTCTTGAAGGTTGTTTTCAGCCATTCACAATCTGATAAAGAAGAAAAATGGAAATAAAATTTACACACACAAATCCTACCAACATGAACACAAAAAAAAAAAAAAAAAAATTCTAAATAAAATAAGGCTTAACAATACTATCACGTTTGTAAAAGCACGTGTTTGCAACTTTCTAAGACACTAATTGATCAAATTTTCGAAATTTCTCATTTTTTGATACAGATTTTTACCTTGCCCTTTACTATTTCGAAAATGTTTGTTTTTAATATTGAAAAATTATCACTTTGGCGCTATTTTTGATCAATTTTCCAGGTTTTATTGGGAGAGGGAAAAAAACGTGTTTACACTTACCCACGTCGTGATGATGATATTAATATAATACTACTAATAATAATAATAATTATTATTATTATTATTATCATTAGATAATGATAATGATCATAATGATGATGCGCGCGCATCCGTGACAGAACCGGCCCGACCATGACGGTCGTGACTATATATAGGGACTAGACGAATGGCCCAGGCAACGCCTGGGTTTTACCCGAGTGCGTATATATTTTAAAAATGTTTTAATTAAAATACTATTCGTTACAATTATAAATTGGCACCGTGGATGTCTCTCTTGTGAAACGTCCCGCCCCAAACTGTGTGTGTCTTGAAAATATAAAAATAAAAATGTGAACGGAAAAATATGTCCATGGTAGCCTAGTGGTCATGGCATCTGCCCGGTAAGCGGAAGGTCGTGGGTTCGATTCCCATCCCTTGACACTTTTTTTATTTTATCCATTCTGACCAAAATCTATCCGTGAACTTCACACAGAGAGAATAAGGCAATTATATAAGTAGATAATCCAAATTGTGCCTTATCACACACTATTTTTTTATTTGGCCTTATTACATTGTGTTTATACGCCTGCTTTCCAATTTGGCAAATTTTTCAATGTTTCCTCGAATTCTTCTTTTGTTATTTCTATTTGCTCGATAGGTTTGTTTGTTTTCTCAATATTCTGGATGAGGTATTCCGGAATATCGAGGTCTTGATTCTTCGCCCAAGTTTTGGACCAGATATTTGTTAAATCTTCTTCATTAATGGGGCCTTCATTTGCTTTTTGTGGCTTTAATTTTCTGTAAAATGCTCCCCTATTCAGTTCAAACATATAATTTGTCTTATTAAATTCACTTCTTTTTTCTGATACCTCTATTATTTTCTGTATTACTTTTATTTCTTGGTTTATTTTTTCTTGAACTATTTTTAAATCTGATTTTATTTCAAAAAGCCTACATTTTAAATAAAATAATATTTTTAATAATTTGCTACAATAATATAAAAGAAATGAAAAAAAAAAACACCCACGCTGAGCCTCGAACCTAGGTTGTGGGGGTACGAAGCTGTGTACCTAACCTATAGGCTAAGCTTGACGTTACAAATACGCTCATGCGAGGCTATTTCAGGCCATACGCCTGCCGCGAGGGGGCGCTGATTGCGTGTGAATTTACGTTTTATTGTAAATAAAAATGCAATGAAAGGTTATTTCTAAAGAGTAATTAGCCAGAAACCATCCCGGTAGTATACTAAACAACTTCCCAAAGTTTCATCACGATCGGTTGAGCGATGTAGAAGATTATCACTTACGAACGGACCAACAAACATTCATTTTTATATATATAGATGACGTAATGCCGGCGGCGCGCGCCCGTTGGTTGCCGGCGAGCACGTGACCTCCCTGTGCGCGCGCATCCGTGACAGCGGCCGATGAGAAATTGAGGAAAGACGGTCATGACTATATATATTAATAATAAAATAATAATAATAATATAATAATAATTATTATTATTATTATCATTAGATAATGATAATGATCATAATGATGATGCGCGCGCATCCGTGACATGAGGAATTGAGGAAAGACGGTCGTGACTCTATATGTTGATAATAAAATAATAATAAAATAATAATAATAAAAATATAATAATAATAATTATTATTATTATTATCATTAGGATGGTCGTGACTATATATGTTGTTAATAAAATAATAATAATAATATGATAATAATTATTATTATCATTAGATAATAATGATCATAATTATGATGCGCGCGCATCCGTGACATGAGGAATTGAGGAAGGACGGTCGTGACTATATATGTTGATAATAATAATAATAATAATATAATAATAATTATTATTATTATCATTAGATAATGATATTGATCATAATGATGATGCGCGCGCATCCGTGACATGAGGAATTGTTGACGGTGGAAAGATGGTCGTGACTATATATGTTGATATAGAAGAGATATAATTTTGTAGCTGATAATCAAACATGATATAGCAATATCGTCATCATCATTTTCTGAATAAAAATATATAGTTTTAATAATTGATTTATATATTTTTTAAAATAGACTATCGTCTTCCCCGTATTTATTTACCTACTAGACGAATGGCCCGGGCAACGCCCGGGTTTTACCCGAGTGTGTATATATTTTAAAAATGTTTTAATTAAAATACTATTCGTTACAATTATAAATTGGCGCCGTGGATGTCTCTCTTGTGAAACGTCCCGCCCCAAACTGTGTGTGTCTTGAAAATATAAAAATAAAAATGTGAACGGAAAAATATGTCCATGGTAGCCTAGTGGTCATGGCATCTGCCCGGTAAGCGGAAGGTCGTGGGTTCGATTCCCATCCCTTGACACTTTTTTTATTTTATCCATTCTGACCAAAATCTATCCGTGAACTTCACACAGAGAGAATAAGGCAATTATATAAGTAGATAATCCAAATTGTGCCTTATCACACACTATTTTTTTATTTGGCCTTATTACATTGTGTTTATAATCTATGACGTAATGCCGGCGGCGCGCGCCCGTTGGCTGCCGGCGAGCACGTGACCTCCCTGTGCGCGCGCATCCGTGACAGAACCAGCCCATGACGGTCGTGACTATATATAGATAATAATAATATAATAATAATAATAATAATAATTTTTATTATTATTATTATTATTATCATTAGATAATGATAATGATCATAATGATGATGCGCGCGCATCCGTGACAGAAGCGGCCCATGACGGTCGTGACTATATATAGGGATATACGAATGACCCGGGCAACGCCCGGGTTTTACCCAATTAAATGCTTTTATTCAAATACTATTCGTTACAATTATAAATTGGCGCCGTGGATGTCATTCTTGTATAATATATAAATGAGTTTTAAAATTTGTAAAAAAAAAAAAAATGCATCGGCCGGGAATCGAACCCGGGCTGCCCGCGTGGCAGGCGAGCATTCTACCACTGAACCACCGATGGTTATGAAAATTCCCATCCGTGAGCTTCAGACAGACAAACAGACAGAATAAGGCAAATATATAAGTAGATTTACTCTTCATTGTTGGCTTTTTATCTTACATTCATTCTTCATTTTTGGCTTTTTATATTACATTCACTCTTCATTGTTGGCTTTTTATCTTACATTCATTCTTCATTGTTGGCTTTTTATATTATATTTACTCTTCATTGTTGGCTTTTTATCTTACATTTATTCTTCATTGTTGGCTTTTTATATTACATTTACTCTTCATTGTTGGCTTTTTATCTTACATTCATTCTTCATTGTTGGCTTTTTATATCATATTTACTCTTCATTGTTGGCTTTTTATCTGACATTCATTCTTCATTGTTGGCTTTTTATATTATATTTACTCTTCATTGTTGGCTTTTTATCTTACATTTATTCTTCATTGTTGGCTTTTTATATTATATTTACTCTTCATTGTTGGCTTTTTATATTACATTTACTCTTTATTGTTGGCTTTTTATCTTACATTCATTCTTCATTGTTGGCTTTTTATATCATATTTACTCTTCATTGTTGGCTTTTTATCTTACATTCATTCTCCATTGTTGGCTTTTTATATTATACTAATGATGATGCGCGCGCATCCGTGACATGAGGAATTGAGGAATTGATGACATTGAGGAGGAAAGACGGTCGTGACTATATATGTTGATTATTATTATCCATCCATTATATATATAGTCACGACCGTCATGGGCCGGCCGGTTCTGTCACGGATGCGCGCGCACAGGGAGGTCACGTGCTCGTCGGCAGCCAATGGGCGCGCGCCGCCGGCATTACGTCATAGATTATAAACACAAGGTAATAAGGCCAAATAAAAAATAGTGTGTGATAAGGCACAATTTGGATTTTCTACTTATATAATTGCCTTATTCTGTTTGTGTGAAGTTCACGGATAGATTTTGGTCAGAATGGATAAAATAAAAAAAGTGTCAAGGGATGGGAATCGAACCCACGACCTTCCGCTTACCGGGCAGATGCCATGACCACTAGGCTACCCTGGACATATTTTTCCGTTCACATTTTTATTTTTATATTTTCAAGACACACACAGTTTGGGGCGGGACGTTTCACAAGAGAGACATCCACGGCGCCAATTTATAATTGTAACGAATAGTATTTTAATTAAAACATTTTTAAAATATATACACACTCGGGTAAAACCCGGGCGTTGCCCGGGCCATTCGTCTAGTAGGTAAATAAATACGGGGAAGACGATAGTCTATTTTAAAAAATATATAAATCAATTATTAAAACTATATATTTTTATTCAGAAAATGATGATGACGATATTGCTATATCATGTTTGATTATCAGCTACAAAATTATATCTCTTCTATATCAACATATATAGTCACGACCATCTTTCCACCGTCAACAATTCCTCATGTCACGGATGCGCGCGCATCATCATTATGATCAATATCATTATCTAATGATAATAATAATAATTATTATTATATTATTATTATTATTATTATCAACATATATAGTCACGACCGTCCTTCCTCAATTCCTCATGTCACGGATGCGCGCGCATCATAATTATGATCATTATTATCTAATGATAATAATAATTATTATCATATTATTATTATTATTTTATTAACAACATATATAGTCACGACCATCCTAATGATAATAATAATAATAATTATTATTATTATATTTTTATTATTATTATTTTATTATTATTTTATTATCAACATATAGAGTCACGACCGTCTTTCCTCAATTCCTCATGTCACGGATGCGCGCGCATCATCATTATGATCATTATCATTATCTAATGATAATAATAATAATTATTATTATTATATTATTATTATTATTTTATTATTAATATATATAGTCATGACCGTCTTTCCTCAATTTCTCATCGGCCGCTGTCACGGATGCGCGCGCACAGGGAGGTCACGTGCTCGCCGGCAACCAACGGGCGCGCGCCGCCGGCATTACGTCATCTATATATATAAAAATGAATGTTTGTTGGTCCGTTCGTAAGTGATAATCTTCTACATCGCTCAACCGATCGTGATGAAACTTTGGGAAGTTGTTTAGTATACTACCGGGATGGTTTCTGGCTAATTACTCTTTAGAAATAACCTTTCATTGCATTTTTATTTACAATAAAACGTAAATTCACACGCAATCAGCGCCCCCTCGCGGCAGGCGTATGGCCTGAAATAGCCTCGCATGAGCGTATTTGTAACGTCAAGCTTAGCCTATAGGTTAGGTACACAGCTTCGTACCCCCACAACCTAGGTTCGAGGCTCAGCGTGGGTGTTTTTTTTTTTCATTTCTTTTATATTATTGTAGCAAATTATTAAAAATATTATTTTATTTAAAATGTAGGCTTTTTGAAATAAAAATTAACATAAATAATTTTTAAATAATATTTATAACAAACCTAGGTTCGAGGCTCAGCGTGGGTGTCTTTTTTTTATTTTCATTTCTTTTATATTATTGTAGCAAAGTCTTTTTTACAGCATTATTATATTTTAATTGGTTTATTTTAAATATGTTTGTTATGAAGGCTCTATGTAATACTATTTAGAGCACATTTTACATTTTAAACACCTAAGCACCCCTCTTTTTAATATTGTAGCAAAGTATTAAAAGTATTATTTTATTTTAGATGTTTGCCATGAAACTTTGGGAAGTTGTTTAGTATACTACCGGGACGATTTCTGGCGTATTATTTTAAAATAATATTTATAACAATAATTATAGCAAATTTTAAGACATATTTTTAAATTCTGTGTTTGTGCATATATAAATATTTTACAAAAATTGTGAGAACGTTCTATTAGAATATCTCAAAAACAAAAAACAATACATATAAACAAGTTCACTGACATTTATTAATGCTAGCCCTTTATTGTAAATATTACAACTTAGCCACAGCAACGTGTGGCCGGGTTCGCTAGTCTCTATATAGTCACGACCGTCTTTCCTCAACAATTCCTCATCTCTGTCACGGATGCGCGCGCATCATCATTATGATCATTATCATTATCTAATGATAATAATAATTATTATTATTATATTATTATTATTATTAATATATATAGTCACGACCGTCTTTCCTCAATTACTCATCGCTGTCACGGATGCGCGCGCACAGGGAGGTCACGTGCTCGCCGGCAGCCAACGGGCGCGCGCCGCCGGCATTACATCATAGATTATAAACACAAGGTAATAAGGCCAAATAAAAAAATAGTGTGTGATAAGGCACAATTTGGATTATCTACTAAATAATTGCCTTATTCTGTCTGTGTCAAGTTCACGGATAGATTTTGGTCAGAATGGATAAAATAAAAAAAGTGTCAAGGGATGGGAATCGAACCTACGACCTTCCGCTTACCGGGCAGATGCCATGACCACTAGGCTACCCTGGACGTATTTTTCCGTTCACATTTTTATTTTTATATTTTCAAGACGCACACAGTTTGGGGCGGGACGTTTCACAAAAGAGATATCCACGGCGCCAATTTATAATTGTAACGAATAGTATTTTAATTAAAACATTTTTAAAATATATATGCACTCGGGTAAAACCCGGGCGTTGCCCGGGCCATTCGTCTAGTATCTCTCTATATATAAAAATGAATGTTTGTTTGTTTGTTTGTCTCTCTGTATGTCCGGTATACAAATTCGCAGTAGTTCACTAATTCAAACCAAAATTTCCATACATAGGTAAAAAAATACGGGAAGACGATAGGCTATTTAAAAAAATATATAAATCAATTATTAAAACTATATATTTTTATTCAGAAAATGATGATGACGATATTGCTGTATCATGTTTGATTATCAGATACAAAATTATATCGGGAAAAATTCCAAAAAGCAGAGACCACGGGTGAAACCAGTTCATTATTTTGTACGCAGGAACAAAATTCTAACAGAAAAACATTCATTCGAGCAGAAAACAAAAGCTAGATCATCTTTCTATAAAAATATCGCTTCTCAGACACAAAGTTTGGAGCGGGACGTTTCACAAGAGTGACATCCACGGAGCCAATTTATAATTGTAACAAATAGTATTTGAATAAAAACATTTAATCGGGTAAAACGCGGGCGTTGCCCGGGTCATTCGGCTAGTTCAATATATATATATAGGTGTGTGTAACAATATACCACCATAAATTTCACGACACCTTTATTGAAAAAATCCTTTCACAACCTCCAGCATTGTCGCATTTTTAGCCAAGAAAAATTGAAATTGACAGGTTCTGGGAAAAAATAGTTGTTTTTTAGTCTGAAAATGATGATGAAAATATTGCTGTATCATGTTTGATAATCAGATACAAAATTATATAGGGAAAAAATTCCAAAAGAGCAGAGACCACGGGTGAAGCGAGTTCACTTTTAGTATGCAGAAACAAAATTCTAACAGAAAACATGCATTCGAGTAGAAGACAAAAGCCAGATCATCTATATATATAAAAAATAATGTATGTGTGTGTGCGTGTGGTGTGTCTGTCCTTTATGCCTGACCAAACCACTCATTGGAACGCCATGAAACTTTGGGAAGTTATTTAGTATAGTACTGGGAAGGTTTCTATCAAATAACATTTTTAAAAATAATTTTACGCCTAAAAATAATCAAGATAAATATTCTAATTTATCTGTTATAATTCAACAATCTGCTCTAAATATTATCATACATATAGAAAAAAATGATTATATGCCTATTCTTTATGCCGGACCAAACTACTCATTTCATCGCAATATAACTTTGATAAATTGTTTAATATACTACCAGAAAGGTTTCTATCTAATTATTAGTTTGAAAAACATTTTTTTTTTGAAAAAATAAGGATAAATAATAATTAATCTGTTATATATTTTCAGCACTCTGATTTATTATCTCTGTATTATCTTTATATATATATAAATCAAAATTTGTCTGTCTGTTTATCGATAAACTCAGAAACTACTTAACCAAATGTCACCAAATTTTCCACATAACTACCAATGACCCTGAAGATGAAGAATTTACAATGCATTAAAATTAAGTAAAAGAAAATATTTTAAAATCTATATTTTATCTTTGTGTATAACTTTTATTTATATAGCCACTTGCTATTTGACCATTTAGAACTTTGGGGAAAGTTATAAAGCTATTTTTTGTCTGTTTCCTTTTTTCGTTTCGTTTTATATTTCTCAAATTCCATTAAAATTTTTATAAAAATATCATCATTATTAAGAAGGTTTTCAATGTGTCTGTATTCAAATTATTAATGACATTTTTGAAATTAAACAGTGCATACGGTATTAAATATGTATAATGGAACAATGGCTTAAATATAATAGAAAGTAAGCTGAATGAAGACAAAAAAAAATGTTAAGAATTCCCTATGAATTGAAATGAAGTGATTTTGCCTATAAAATATCAATAGACTGAATTGATACACATTTAAAATGGTTAAAATGGAATTTATTAAGCCAAACAGTGTGAAAAAGTAGATACACTAGAGCTTCCATTGAGAGGATGCCTAAAATCGTAGCTTAACCCGTCTCTCCAAGAGGCAGTCTCTTATTAAAGGTCTATTAGAGATTCTTTAATATCAATTAGAATCTCTAATGAGAGACCACCTACAGGAGAAACAAGTTGAGTCATGTTTTTAGGTGGTCTTTCTTAAGAGACTCTATTTACATATATTAAAATCAACATTTTCTTACTGTTACGTTTAATTACTGCTAATCTCTCTATATATATATAAATGAATGTATGTCTGTCTATATGACAATTATTAATTTGATTGAGCGAGTATTGTGAGTTTCATTATTCTATATGGTGTCTGGAAGCATATTAAAATTAAATATACAAGGATTATAAAAAGGAATTTTTCAATAAATGTTCAAGACATGGAAGGAATTATAAATCCAAATATTCAGATTCCTATCTAAAACGACCTTGGAATTACAAGCAGATAAATGAGAAAAGCCAACAAATATATTAATTTTATCTGTTATAATTTAGTCATCCTATTCCAATATCATCACGCATATATTTATATTCAATATTTATATAGGTGTGTGTAACAATATACCACCATATATTTCAAGACACCATTTTAACTGGGTTGTCAGGTTGTCCAAGAACGGACAAATTTCCAAATTTCCTTTCAAATTTTGTATATTTAATTTTATTTATTTTGTTTTGCCAATATCTCGCGAACCGTTCGTTTTAAGCGATTTTCCTTCGATTTCTCCTTTCTTGCTATACTTTTTACGCTCTTTCTAATGGTACCATTTTCATTGAGATTGGTTCACTTTTTTATTTAAAAGCTTTTATTTAACTTGCCTCCATGTCTGTCTGTCTGGATGTCTGGTTCAAATCACATTAATAGGTACCGCTCAGCAAGAGCAACCTAGTTCATGATAATTGAACAATGAATAATATGTGAAGGTTATTTCACATATTAAACAAATTTTAACACGGGATTAAATCCCGGTTCATAACTGTCGGGAATCGAGGGGGTTACCCACTCGTCCACCATTGTGTCTGGATGTCTGTCGCAAAATATTGTAATCAATTTTTATTAAAATACTTATAGGGCACCTAGAAATATGAAATTTGGTACATATGTTCAAACCTGATGACAATGCAAGCTGACCAATTTTCAGACTTCTGGGTTGTCAGGTTGGCCAAGAACGGACAAATTTCCACTCACAATACTCGCTCAGTCCAATTAGCAATGCAAGTGTACTAATTTTCAGACTTCTGAGTGGTCGGGAAGGCGGGAAATGAACCATTATCTATATTTCTTTTTTTTTTAATATTATGTGTTGCATTATATATACTCGGAAAATGCTGGAGGTTGCGAAAGGATTTTTTCAATAAATGTTCAAGACATGGAAGGAATTAGAAATCCAAATATCCAGATTCCTATCTAAAACGTCCTTGGAATTACAAGCAAATAAATGAGAAAAGCCAACAAATATATTAATTTTATCTGTTATAATTTAGTCATCTTATTCCAATATCATCACGCATATATTTATATTCATTATATATATATATATAGGTGTGTGTGTAACAATATACCACCATACATTTCACGACACCTTTTTAAATAGTTCCTCTTTTTCAATTAGTATGTTGCTACTTTTAACTATTTAATCAATTGTTTAATTATAATTCAAATTTTATATGTACCAATTATCCCCTAACAATAATCCACTGGGTGTCTCTAACTTTGTAATATAATTCAATAAATTTAGGGTTCCCAAAAGCAAAGAGACGCAGTTCTGTTAGTAATGGATTTTGCTTACGTCACTTCCGACCTCCTACGAGGAATTGACCAATCTGCTGCGAGCAGGCTTGCAGCTATTTAAGGCCGACGTCGTCTCAGTGATAAGCCTTTTTTTTGGACTGGCATATATACGACTAAAAATAGCGTGAATAATTAATTATAAAAAACACTTAAAAAAAAAGCTTTTATTTAAAATGCACTAAAAATAACAAAATAAATATTTCTGAAGTATTGCTTTTTTTTCTGAAGGTACCATTTAACAAATAAAATAATAGACTTAGAAATACTTCAGAAATATTTATTTTGTTATTTTTATTGCATTTTAAATAAAAGCTTTTTTTTTTTAAATGCTTTTATAATTATTTATTTTTATATATATATTAATTTATTAAATCTGTGAGAATATCTCTGTGTGAGCTCTCAAAATATGAGGGGTAGTTGGCGACATATGTATGTTTCAGATATTTGGGTTATATTGAAAACATTTAATCGAAATATTTATAATTCTTAATATCTAAGAAATTGGCGAATATTTTTGCTTCAAGGATTACTTAGAAAATCATTTTAAAATATTTTCTTTAAGTGACTTAGAGTTATTCAAAGAAAGAGAGAAATACATCGACCGAACTGTTAGGGTTTGTAGATTGAATGTCCAAATTTGACTTATTTGTATTAAGAATTTGAAAAAAAATGCGACTGCTTAATTACTTTTATAGAACATTTACCACCTTCAAGAATGTTACAAAGGTTAACTTGAGAAAGAAAAACATTTTTACCCCAGTTAAGTATGTAGATTCATTAGGAACACAAGAATATGAGCCAAATGTCAAAATATTTGATGACATTTATCCTTATTACAAGACTCTTAAAGATGTTATGAATATTGTAATTGAAAGAAATGAGAGAATTAAACCATACGTCGGTGATTTGGAATTAGAAATTAAGGAAGACAGTCAGGAGGACAGTGCGTACCAGCGCGGTAACAAGATTTATATTACCACTGGAACGATAAATGCATTCCAAGGTGATCTGAACATCTATGCATTCATTTTATCTCACGAAATGTCTCACTATATTTTACAACACAATGAAAGAGATTACGAATTTAAAACAAAATTGAAACTTGTATTTAAGTTCTTGTCGACTTTTATTTTACTTAAACCCTTGTGTGATATAATATTGGCTCACAGGTCAAGAAAAATTGAGGCTGAGGCAGATGAGCTAGCGCATGAATTAAATTATGATGCAGGATTTGACGTGAAAGGGGCTATTGCCTACTTTAGATATTACGAGGAATACGATTACCATGATTCCTATAATTTTATATATAGCACTCATCCATCTTTCAAAAGAAGAATTGAAGCCACAGAAGAATTTCTTCAAAGCAAGCAATTAAAACTAAAGGGAGAATCGTTTTAAAACACTTTATAATGAAGTCATTTATGTGATTTATCTTTCAGAATTATATCGTTCTAAAAGGAATTTACCTACAGGTTTGAGTCAAATATGTAAATTATATTTAAAAAAAAACAATAAATACTTATATTTAATGTATGCAACTTTTATTTTCTAACTGTTTCATGTTTTTGTTTCTCAGTTTTTGAAATTTATTCCAACAAATATTTAAAACTAGCGGCGTCGCCCGAGTTTTACTCGAGTGAAAGTTTGCCTAACGAATATTTGATAAAATATATTTTTTTGAACAAACATCCTCTTTTTACTGAATCAATTTTTATGAAGACCTATATATATATATATATCTTTATAAAAATCGATTCAGTAGAAGCAGATATTTGCTGAATATTATTTTTTGAATTTTATAAAGGTATATACGAAATTTTAAGCTATTTTAGACGCGTATGATTCTTTTTCTTTGTTATTTTTCAATAAATCCATTTATACTGCCCTTACTGAAATGATAAAATAATGGGAGTGCCTGGCTTATCAGTGGTGAAACCGCACGGCGGATTCGCCAGTTTAAACTACCATACCGCTGTTATATTGCATTTTTCGATTTTCCTTATATACTGATACTCTTGGAATTTTGAAAATAAAATTGATTTATTTAAAAAAAAAAAAGAGAAAAATAATACGCGTCAAAAATAGTTTAAATTTCTTGCAACAGATGGCGTCCTAATGTATCGCATAAATAAAGGTAAATGTAAACATATATTGACTTTAATTTAGAGAGAGATTTATATTACACTATGATCTCACCAAAAAGGCTTAAAAGCTATATTTTCTCTATATATATAAAAGTCAATGTCTCTCTGTTTCGCGATAAACTCAAAAACTACTGAACCAATTGGTACCAAATTTTGCATGTCGCTTTTTATAAACCTGAGGAAAGTTTTCGGCTACATTTTGATTAGTATTTTTGGCTATTTCTTTTTTTCATTTGAAGAACTTTTTTTTTTACGCGGAGTAATCCGGAATGGAATGAATACCCAAATATGGCCATTTTTTATAAGCATCGGTGGTTCAGTGGTAGAATGCTCGCCTGCCACGCGGGCGGCCCAGGTTCGATTCCCGGCCGATGCATTTTTTTTTACAATTTTTAAAACTCATTTATATTATATCTCTATATATATAAAAGTCAATGTCTGTCTGTTTCGCGATAAACTCAAAAACTACTGAACCAATTGGTACCAAATTTTGCATGTCGCTTTTTATAAACCTTACAAACCTATCGTTACTATGTACACAATGGATTTCGTATTTTTATTAATTTTTGTTCTACTTACTTTTTGCCTGTGATAATGTATTACTTTGGTGTTGCTATTCTATGGCTCTAATCCTATTTATTAGTAATGTTCTTTCAGTATGAAGGAAATTGCACTCGGGGGAATTCCCGGGCGAAGCCGGATCATTCGTCTAGTATATATATATAAAAATGAATGTTTGTATGTTTGTTTGTTTGTGTGTATGTCCGGTATACAAATTCGCAGTAGTTCACTAATTAAAACCAAAATTTCCATACATAGGTAAAAAAAATACGGGAAAGAAGATAGGCTATTTTAAAAAATATATAAATCAATTATTAAAAATATATTCAAATTATTCTACTTAGCTCACGAACAGCGCCCTCTATCAAAGATTAGATTAAATTATGCTGATGCAAACAAATAGATAATGCTAATAACAAACAATTATAAAAAAATCTTATCTAAATATATATCACTCGGGTAGATATGCACACGGGTCAATCCCGGGGCGAAGCCCGGGTCAGCCATCTAGTTTTATATATAGAGATGTCTTGGCTTCGTGTGTCTTCTGCTCGAGTGAATATTTTGCTGTTAGAATTTTTTTTCCTGCCTAACTAAAAATTATGATCTTGCTTCTCCCATGGTATGCTTCATAGAATTTTCCCTGAAAGGAATTTTTCTAATAATCAAATATGATACAGCAATATTGTTATAATCATTTTCTGATTAAAAATAATTATTTTTGCCCAGTACTTGGTCAATTTTAATTTTTCTTAGATAAAAATGCGACAACAAATTCTTGCAGATTTTCCTCTAAGTACTGTTAAAATTTCAGCCAGATTAGGTACTTATTGAGGACGTGTATAGCCGACAAACATATATAAAATCCTATTTACTGTTGTGTGTCTACAAGTAGCCGACCGATAGTACACATGACCATTAAAATTGTTTTAATTTTTGTTTATTTTTTAATTAATTATTTTTATCAGAGAAACGGTACCACAGAGATGACGGGGATAAATTGTATTTGACCATTGACCACCGTTTCGCGGCAATGTGTAAAATACAATGTGCCAAGTAATCTATATATATATCAATAAAAATGAAATCCAAAATCGATGTTTCCTATTGCGTTGCACAAAATCTGCAGAATAAATCATTATGAAATTTCGCATGTAGGTAGCTGAAGATTTCGTTTAACATATAGGCTATTAAATTATAAAACTATTTTAGAGGCGTAATATTCTTTTTAAAATAAAACAATTTCTACTGTCCTTACTGCGATGGAAAAATTAAAGGGAGGGCCTGGCTCATCAGTGGTGAACCCTCCCAGCGGTTTCGCCAGTTTAATCTACCATACCGCTGTTATATTGCATTTTTGGAACTTCCTTTTATAGTTGACTGTTGTAAGACTCTTGGAATGGGTATTTTAGAAGAACTATGGACATAAGCTTTTAGGACAGCAGAATTAAATATAATTTTGTTTATTTTTTAATTAATTATTTTTATCAGAGAAACGGCACCACAGAGATGACGGGGATAAATTGTATTTGACCATTGACCACCGTTTCGCGGCAATGTGCAAAATACAATGTGCCAAGTAATCTATATATATATCAATAAAAATGAAATCCAAAATCGATGTTTCCTATCGCGTTGCACAAAATCTACAGAATAAATCATTATGAAATTTCGCATATAGGTAGCTAAAATAGTTTTATAATTTGATAACAGATGGCGCGCTAGTGGATCGTAACATAATTGTTCAAATAAAAGACAAAATTTGATATTTGCGGAAGAGCGATTGCTCGAAGCATATTATATATATTTATTGTAGGTATGTTTTGATTACTTGCATCAATTTTTCACACAGGTCCTTAGTTTCAGAACGAGAAGTTTTTCTTGTCGCAACCTCAGCATTGCTTTGGTTTTGTTGTTCTACAATTTTCGGCAGTGTTTCAGATCTTTTTGAAATCGGAAGGGGGTTGTTAGGTTTGTACTGACCAGGGTATCTTGGCTGTTGCTGATGTACTCTTGGAAACTTAGGGCATCCGCGGTAATTGGCTGTGTGCGCTTTTTCGCAGTTTGCACACTTTGGGGGAAGTTGTCTTGACTTTCTTGGGCAGTCCTTCGAATGGTGCTCCTCGGCACACTTGACGCATTTTGGTTTCAGAAAGCAGTTAAGTTGACCGTGCCCGAAACCCTGGAAGTTGAAGCATTGAGTTACACTGGAGATGGTTTCTCATTAGAGACTCTTGTCTAGAACCCCTCATTACTAGACCTAACAATGTAAGACTACTCAATGGATTTAAAAGAAACTGTGGTGTTTTGCATAACAATAGTTATGTTTTAGATAAATTGTCGAGATATGCAAATAAGGTTTTGCATAGTGTTTGTTTGTTGTTATTATGTTAATTATTTTTATGTATATATATGTATCATTAAATTGTATATATTCAGTCAGATTAGTGTTATGAGCGAATAAAGATTTTATCTCAGCCCTAGTGGATCTCGGTAACCTGGTGTAGAGTAGAGACGCAACAGTGGCGACGAAGAAAAAGTAAACAAACAATGATGAATATTGAACAGTTCAACCCAAACAATGGAAATGAAATCTCAAGTTATTTAGAACGCTTTGAATCCTATTGCATAGCGAATGATATAGTAAAGATCGTTAAAAAGAAGGCAACATTTTTCTCGCTATGCGGAAGAGAAACGTATAATATAATACGGACGTTGACCTCTCCCAAGAATCCATTGGAAACAGAATGGGAGGAGATTGTAGCAGGGATAAAAAAATACTTCGATCCGACGCCAAATATAATAGTGCAGCGTTTTAAATTTGCGAAAAGGCTTCAGATGCCAAATGAAACAATATCTGAATTTATAACAGCTCTAAAGAAAATTGCCGAGAAGTGTGAATTCCCTGATGTGGAAGATAGGTTGCGTGATGCCCTAGTATGCGGCATTCTAAACGAAGAGATACAATCAATGCTGTTAATGAACAGTATGCTAACATTTAAAGTGGCTCAAGAGATGGCATTGGCACATGAGGCTGCGGTAAAGAACGTTGCAGAAATTAAAGACGGAAAACCTCAGGAAGAAATTAATGTAATGGGAAGAGCTGTTAAGGTGAGACGGAGGAATGAGAAGATTTTTAAATGTTTCCGCTGTGGATACACAAACCACAGAGAAGAGCAATGTTTCTTTAAAGAGAAAAGATGTTTTAAATGTCAGAAGTTAGGGCATATATCTAAGGTCTGTAAGAACGGGAACTGGAGGAGCGATCGTAATAATTGCGCGATAGATGAGGAGGCGGAGGCAACTAATGGCCTTTTTAATGTAAATCAAGCGAAGGACACAAGTAATATGCGGAATTATATGGTAAGGGTACAGACTAGCGGTCGAGATATTACTATGCTCATTGATTCAGGAACAAGAAAAAATATTATTTCTGAGAAGACATATATTGAAACTTGGGTGAAGTCAGAAAGGCCTAGAATAGAGAAGGATCATACCAAGTTGGTGCAATGGAACAGGCAGAGGTTATCGATTCTGGGTAAAATAAAAGCCGACGTAAAAGTAAACAAAAGAAGTATCACAATGGAATTTCTTGTGATCGAAGGTCCGGGCCCAAATCTGATTGGAAGGGAGGCGTTTGACCAGATTGGAATTGGTCTTGAATGGATGAATTATGGCGACAGTGTATGTCAAATCAATGAGGTAATGAATGGAAATGGTATGGCCGCTGCGATGAACGGTAATGGCAAGGGAATGGCTATGAATGGAACCGCCAATGGAATGATGAGCGGAGCTAATGGAATGGGCGCGGGTTACATGAACGGTGGGGAGGACATGTACAGTGAGGGTGACGGGCTGAGCGTGTATGGCAACCCCGGCGTGGACTTCCCACTTTTCGCCTCGGTGCCCCGAGACCAGCTTCCAATGCGGACAACAGGAGCTTCCTGGATACTATGCCGATCAGGAGGGACCCACCAAGGCTGGAGGAAACACCTGGGCCAAGTAGACCAATAAGAAACCGGAGACTCCCCGAATACTTTAAAGATCGTGTAACAAATTGGGGGTGAGAAGATGTGGTGTTTTGCATAACAATAGTTATGTTTTAGATAAATTGTCGAGATATGCAAATAAGGTTTTGCATAGTGTTTGTTTGTTGTTATTATGTTAATTATTTTTATGTATATATATGTATCATTAAATTGTAAATATTCAGTCAGATTAGTGTTATGAGCGAATAAAGATTTTATCTCAGCCCTAGTGGATCTCGGTAACCTGGTGTAGAGTAGAGACACAACAGAAACATTTGTGGTAAAACTTGTCAAACGTCGTTTTACAATCATAAGCCGCATTATATTGTATTATAGATTGATTGGCGAAACCGCTGGGAGGGTTCACCACTGATGAGCCTTGCCCTTCCATTATTTTTTATCATTGCAGTAAGGGCAGTAAAAAATTGATTTATTTTTAAAAAGAATAATGCGCGTCAAATTTAGTTCAGATTTCTTTAATATTGTAACAAAATATTTATTAATTTTATTATTTTTATTAACAGAGTGGTCATTTTTATGTTTATACTAGACGGGTGACCCGGGCTTCGCCCCGGGATTGACCCGTGTGCATATCTACCCGAGTGATATATATTTAGATAAGATTTTTTTAAATAATTGTTTGTTATTAGCATTATCTATTTGTTTTCATCAGCATAATTTAATCTAATCTTTGATAGAGGGCGCTGTTCGTGAGCTAAGTAGAATAATTTGAATATATAGTTTTAATAATTGATTTATATATTTTTAAAATAACCTATCGTCTTCCCCGTATTTTTTTACCTATGTATGGAAAATTTGGTTTGAATTAGTGAACTACTGCGAATTTGTATACCGGACATACAAACAAACAAACATACAAACATTGATTTATATATATATAGATTTTGCTACTCTGTAAATTTCCCTCGTGGCTTATCTTTTGTTTACCAATCATAGTTTGTCCTTGTCTGAAATAAATTGTTGACTCCTCCTGAAATTTTTGTCTTCCCTAATTTTCCACGTGGCAATATATATTCAAGTCTTTCACCTAAATGCCAAGTAAATTGTTGGACGAGTGGTGTAAACCATTTGTTTTAAACAGCTACGACCCGGGTTCGAATCCCGCATCTGACACTTCTTTTCTAATATATAAATTTAAAAAAATATATGCTCCAATGGCTCCTGATTCTTGCCAAAAGTCCATCCCTACTAGCGAGTGCAAGTAACCAAACGGGGCTCTGGCACATTTGTAAGTACAAAAAGTCTAACTGCTTTCTATATGTATAAACACTAGACGGGTGACCCGAGCTTCGCCCCGGGATTGACCCGTGTGCATATCTACCCGTACAAAAGCTACATACCTATACTTTCGATATTTGCGGACCTATAATGAGGTATTGTTAACAATAGATTATTTAAGGAGCGACCCGCTCCAACACAATAGTTACAAAAACCAAAAAGCGAGTGGGGAGGGGGCAAAGGTGGCGTGACCGTAGCCAACCAATAGCAGAGCGCCATTCCAAAAAAAAAAAAGCAAACGGTGACAGAGATGAAGAATTATTAAGAACGCATGACGCTCGTAACTGTATATTGAATGTGGTACATTTACAGTAAAAGCAGTCGCCAACAACTACCCAACATGATTATCATAATCTGTATAACGTGTACTAGAGAGGGATAAAAACAATAAAGACATGTTTAAAAGAAATCCTGGAATAATTAGAAATCAACGAGAATAGTTGATATTTATACCGATAGATGGCGCAAGCCATCAGCAACTTTCATTTACACGATAAGGAGATGCATTTTTCATAATTTATGAACTCTCAGTAAAATATCACATTTGTACTATTTGGGGGTCGGTGGAAGGCTGGTTAAACCGTTTGGTTTACGACCACTACGACCCGGGTTCGATCCCCGCATTGGACACTTTTTTCTGTTTAAAAAAAAAAAATTGCTCCAATGGCCCCCCGATTCTTGCAAAAGTCCAACCCCACCAGCGAGTGCAAATAACCAAACGGGGCTCTGGCACATTTGTAAGTGCAAAGTCGAACTGCTTTCACATGTGTAGACATGTGGTGCGCTTACAGTAAAAAAAAGCAGTCGCTAACTACCCACCATGATTATCATGGGCCTGTACCACGTGTACTAGGGATAAGCAAAAAAAAAAAAAAAAGAGACAAATAAAAAATAGAAATCAACGAGAATAGTTGATATTTATTCCGATAGATGGCGCAAGCGATCAGCAACTTTTAGTTGCACGATAAGGAGATGTCTTTTTCATAATTTATGAACCTTATCCCAGTACAATATCACATTTGTACTATTTTTTCACATACACCTATATCCCCCGATTTACACGGTAGTTACGTTCCTGAGAAAAACATGTAAATCGGGGGATAGGTGTACACAGAAAAAAAATAAAATGCATTGACAGGTTAAAATATGTAGTCAGCACATAAGCTCGGGATTCCTCGTGAGATGTGTACACAGCGCATGTGTTCAATCACAGTAGCATTTAGTATAGTGCGATAAAAAAAAAAACTTATTTGGAAAACCGTGTAAAAGCGAAAACGTGTAAAAAAAGTACCGTGTAAATTAGAAATTGTAAATTTAAAAGAGACAAAAAAAAAAAACAGTTGAAGGCTAGGATGTAACCAGAAATGTGAATTTTTACATAGGTAAATAATGTTGACACAATTTGAAATTATGATAAAGACTGTGTATATGGTAATTTCTTTAATTTAGTGTCTTTAAAATAAACTCTTTTTATAAGTGAATATGATGCACTAGCGCGCCATCTGTTATCAAAATTCGAAACTATTTTAAAGGCGTAAGATTCTTTTTGAAATTAAACAATTATATATGTAATTCTACTGTCTCTTCAAAGCTTATGTCCATATTTCTTCTAAAATACCCATTCCAAGAGTCTATCAACAGTATCACTATAAAAGGAAGTTCCAAATATGCAATATAACAGCGGTATGGTAGATTAAACTGGCGAAACCGCTGGGAGGGTTAACCACTGATGAGCCAGGCCTTCCCATTAATTTTTCTATTGCAGTAAAGGGCAGTAGAAATTGTGTTTAATTTCAAAAAGAATCTTACGCCTTTAAAATAGTTTCGAATTTTGATAAGTGAATATTGGAATCCTTTAAATTCATATAAAAAACAGTACATTTTGGATCGAAAAATAAACAGGGTTTGTTGACATTGTCACATAGTAAATTAGGAAAGACAAACTTCAGACTCAGAACTTCATTTAAGGCAAAAGCACAAACTGAAATTTATAAAATACAATATAAGAAATAAGGGAAGTATACAGAGTAGAAAGATGAAGGAGATTTTAGTTAATGAAGGAGTTTTTAATTAATGATTTTATGTAATCAACAACAACAAAAAGCCTTTATTTAGGGTCACTGACCCTATACAGGATTCACCAGGGGTATGCATAAGAACAAAGCAGTGAGACAAAGGAAACAACGATATAGACAGAAGAAAAAGAAAAAAAAGAAAAAAAAACAAAAAAGAGAAAGAGGGAAGCAACAAAAACAACACAAAAAGAGTAGCAGTAAGAAAGTGAGGAGTGAGTGTCACTTGGCCTTCTTCTGAGATATGGACTTGTGGAAACCATAAAACGCCGTAGCAATATACTTATTCTGGGTCATATTGTCAATTATTGATGGAAGTGAAGCACAGAGTTGCCCAGTTTTGAGCATAAGGGTTCTTCTTTCTTCTTTCAGAGAAGAGCAATTAAAAATATAGTGAGTGATTTCATTTTTTGATTTATTTAATCATACAAACATTACAATTATAACATAATAGAAAGAAAAAAGAGGAAAATACAGCAATCAAAATATATATGTGTTATCGAACAACTACCACAACATCAGAGTGGTCAAAAATCAATAAAAATATCATCAATGATAATAAGCTTGAAAATTAAATCCAACAGAAGATATAAATATCAAAGTTAATAATTTATTCATAAAAATGCACATTTCGCTACATAGCTTCTTCCCCATGGGAGCTGTGACCCACAGCTTGTAAATATTGTAGTCACTGACATGGATCTGACATGCTTCTACCAAGGATTCCATCGAAATCTTGGAATTTTGTCCCTAATACTTTAACGTCCTATTTCTTGCGGCGTGAAGAGCGGCTTTGTCGTCGTAGCGTCTATAGGGACATCGTCATCTTGGAAGGAAGTTTTTGCTTTGACACAGCGGTGGAATCCTGGAGCCAGTAGCTGAAAATGTAGATCACAGCACCCATGGTCTCAAGGTCTTCTCGGCGATCTTCAGTTTGTCTTCCCTAATCTACTCAGCATCTCTCCATCAAAATATCACGTAGAAAATTAGAAAAGCCAAACTTCAGGATGACACAGAAATTTATCTAAAGACACAAGTACAAACTAAAATGTTAAAATATAAGAGAATCAATAAGGGAAGTATATACAGAGTAGCAATATATAAATAATAAATACAGTTAAACCTGTCTATAGCGCCCCCTCTTGGGACTCACCAAAATCGGATGCTATAGAGAGGGGGTGCTATATACAGGTCACTATTAATGTAAATCATACTACGTATTTAAAATCGGGCGCTATAGAGAGGGAGGCGCTATTTAGAGGGGGCGTTATAGACAGGTTTAACTGTATTTAGCTACAATATTTCGACAATCAGTACGTCTATTTCAAAAGTTTGTGGACCATCCACAACTTGGCTTTAAATACGATTTTATTCAAAATAGATTTAATTATAAAACCGCGCCATCTATACGTAGAAAATGTAAACACAAGGCGCGAATGTTTCCTGTTTCAGATAAATCAATTTTTTTCTACTGTCCTTACTGCGATGGAAAAAAAATTGATTACCTATATACACTCAATGACAAAGCTTAAGGAAGTTGTACCTTTTAGCATATATATCGGGATTCAGATAATAACTCTGAAAGATATTACAGTGACCTTTATTGAAGACATACGAGATAACTAAGTGTGAACAATCTCTGTCTCCTTAAAAAACAAACAACAACAACAAAAATAGACGACCGGCTATATCAAATACTTTCCACTGGCCTTGTCCTTATTGTTTGCGGAAGAGCATTGCTCGATGCAGATATTTAAATGTAATTCTACTGTCCTAAAAGCTTATGTCCATAGTTTGCTTAAATACCATTTCTAAGATTCAACCCTTTAGTGTTGCATATAAAAGCAGAATGATCCAATACAGTATTAGAGCTCTTAAAGAAGCGGTCTGGTGGATTAAAAAAATTGGCGAAACAGCTGGGAGGGTTAACCACTGATGAGTCAAGCACTCCCAATATTTTTTTCATTGCAGTAAGGACAGTAGAAGTTTGATTTATTTGTGAAAAGAAACATTCGCGTTTTGGTGTTTTCATTTGTATTATATAGATGGCGTGTTATTACTTTGTATTAACTTTCCACTTCCATTAATTTTTTCCATGAGTGTAAATAAGCAAGAAGAGTATTTTAAAAAGAAATAAGGCCTCTTCTGATTGTGCAACTAGAAGTTACTGATGGCTTGCACCATCTATCGAGATAAATATCAACTTATCATTGAACATATCATTATAATTGACCAAATATCCTTTATTGATTGTTGGATAGACGTTAACCAAGTACATGTTTCATGCACTGGGTATTTGGTCAATATTCTGATATCATTAAACATCGATTTGTAATCATTTATTCCGACAAATGGCGCAAGCCATCATCAACTTTCTCTAGTTGCCCAATCAGTTGATATCATTCTCTTAATTTATCAACCTGATC
>CP092883.1:10848163-10876133 GCA_030710605.1 Cordylochernes scorpioides | reverse complement strand
ACCTTGCTTACTTCCATACATATGATATGACTGTCCCCAATAACCTATTTTGATAACAGTGTTCTGACAGAATAATAGCACATAAAAAAAACCCTTTGCCAGGATGCACAATGCCCACTAATGTTCGGAATAATAAACATCTAGAATAACATACCATCATTTTGATTAGCCTTATCTTCCCTATAGGTTTCGGTACACCTGACTTCACCTAGTAATGGAAAATGCATTTTGCTAGAAATGGGCCTGCTTTCATAGTAACTGATGAAAGGCAGATGAATAATGAATAGCACAAACGCATTTGTCCATTACTTGGCAGGGGGAGGATTGTTGGGGCACGTTTTTGTAACCATACCCCAACAGAAGGCGTATGTATAATCAAATCAAATGGATACATGGCTTCCCTCCCACATAGACTTACAGACCATTTTTTTTGCCCAGAAACTTAGACACTTGGTGACACCAGACTTCCATGCTGAAAGCTGATGCCTGGTAAAGAAGAAGACATCCAGAGACATCCGAGCTGGAAACTGTTGTTTCATATGTACATATATTCCCCTCACCAAAAATTTAGGTAAAGGTGACCAGAAAAAAAAAAAAAGAGGAGAAAATTGGAGAAGGAAGATCTCTAAAGACTGAAACTTATAAAATATCCTTCCAGAGAAAGGAAAGCATCACATTACAGTCCAGGTAAAAAGGGCCTGGGTCAATTTTAGCCAAGACGGGGGGGTGATATATATACCATCCCGAGAAAAAGGGGGGATTGTATTTCAACCCATGTGGAAGGACGGAGGGAGGGAGTCTGAAATCTTACACTACCGCAGGGGTTGTTTCTCTCTTTAGATTTTTTTTGTTTTTGTAATACTATATGTTCTATTTTGAAGGGGAGAGGCCTGGGGCGTCTATGAAATTGATACTGGAGCCGTTGGCCATTTGGATTGGTGTTTCTTTCGGCGAATGAAAATGGAGAATGAGATGATATAAAAGAAGGTTCTTTGCCAAAAGGCAAGATTCGATCGGAGTCGCTCAGTGAGAAGGACGATTTTAGACGGGCCTGAGACGTAGAGGAGACCAGACCTTGCCGCCGCTTTCGAGAGAAGGTAAGCCCCTTGCCATTATGGCTTAGCCCCCCCTTTTTTTTTTTATTTTTCGAACAGAAGCTAATCTATTTAGATTCTGAATGGGCCCTAAAGGGCTTTAAGTGACTTAAAAAGGAGTGTTAGGGTTCGTATATTTTGTCCCGCTAGAATAGATGGAGATCTAGGTTCCCCCCCTTTTTGTGTAGTAGCCAACCTAGATTTCGCATGGGCCTTAAAGGGCTATAAAGTAACTTCAGGTCACCTCTATCTAAATTTTACTATGTAAATAGCATATCTCGTCAGTATAGACATGTTCCCAAATTTTAAGATATTTAAATAAATATCTAGAGAAATTTTCTTGTGTTCTCTGTTACCTATTTCATACATAATTTGCTTTATGGTGATATTCCAACTGTTTAAATGAAATGTTGTATGTTTATTACCTATTTGAAGGGAATGTTACTAATAATCAAGTCTCCCATAAATTACCGGCCACATACATTGCCGCGAGTGTCTGTGTTTCAGTGTTTTATAGATTGCCCAATTTAATAACGATATCATGGGTTGTCTGATAATATTGTATAATAGTGTCGCGACTGTTTCCATCTTTAGACCATTGTTCTGACAATATTATATGCTCGATCCTTGCTTTAGCTCACTCTTAATCAATTACAGAGTTTTTCCCCCTTTTCTTTTTTATTTATTTTATTTATCCTGTTTGCATAAATTGCATTACATGTGATGATGTAAAGACATATGCCGATAGTGCATCACTGACAGCTGTGCTGCTATTATACAACACTAAGGTCTTGCTGCAGGTTATATACATGGGGTTGTTGGCCTAAATTGCTATATATATATATACCTAAGTAAGGAAACTTTTAATAAGATACATCGTGTATCCTCCCTTTTCAACTATCCAAACCCGGGGAACCCATCAAGATCAAGACTGGAGGAATGGGTCGAGGGAAGAAGGGTTGTCCCGGAAAACCAAGCAGGATTTAGAAAAGGAAGATCATGTATTGACCACATATTTACACTAACTACTTTAATCCAACTATCATTAAGAAAAAAGAGGGGAAACTATATGTCTTTTTTGTCGATCTAAGGAAGGCATTTGATACTGTACCTCACTCAATACTTTGGAAAAAACTTCACAACCTAGGCATAAGTTACCAATTCATAAGTACAATCAGAAGTTACTACGAACAAGCAACTATAGCTATCAGATGGAAGGGATCATTCACGGAAAGTATGAAGATAAACTCGGGAGTCCTCCAGGGAGAACCACTTTCCCCACTGCTCTTTATATTATTTATCACAGACTTAATCGAAATTTATAATAATTCAGACCTGCCGAGTGTAAATTTGCCAGAATTTGGAGATATCCATTTATTGCTGTACGCCGACGACATAGCAATTATAGGTGAGTCCAGGATGAACCTCCAAAAGAAGATCAAAATACTGAAAGAATATCTCGATGAGAACTTAATGACACTAAATGAGTCCAAGTCAAAGATTATGGTGTTCCGTAATGGAGGTAAACCCTCAAATAAGGATAGATGGTTCTGGAATGATAAAGCCATAACAATAACTTCAAGATATACATACATGGGGTTCCCTCTGACACCAACAATAACAACTACTCACCCGGCAAATTACTTTAAAGGAAAAGCACTTACAGCAATCAACGCCACACACCCAATATTAATAAAATCAAAAGCAAAGTCAATAAATTTATCAACCAAACTCTTTGATACAATAGTGAGAGCTGTCCTGATGTATGCCGCTCCATTGTGGGCAACAGAGCATAAAGACTTATTGGATAGTATACAAGACATATTTATTCGTAGGTTCCTGAATCTGCCCAGATACACTCCAGGCTACATAATCAGATTAGAAACCGGTCGTATCTCATTGAGTGTAACAGCGTTAAAATTAACCCTGAAGTATTGGCTGCGGGTGTTGAATATGAGCAGTGAAAGATTGCCGCGTATATGTTTTAATAGAACACGGGAACTGTCTAATGCCTCGGGCACACCCATCGGTTTCATCAAAAAGCACACCAATCTGCTTAACAATAATGGATCCCCTGCACTTGTTTCCTGTGATGATCCTGAAACGCTGAGGAGCGCGATTACAGGGCTCTTAAAAACAGCAGCAGACCAATCTATACAAAACGACCTTACAAGAATGGATAAATCTAAGCTATACTCTCACTACAAAGACATTCACATATCTTTCATGACGGAGGGATACCTTTTAGGGGATTTTCCTTTCCCGTTGTAAGACTACTCGCACAAGTTAGAATACTTTCAAGTTTTTTTAGAGAAAACCACACCAAGATGCTCTGCGGTGAGGACCCGATTTGTACCTTCTGTAATTCAAAACTAAAAAATGAAATCACTCACTATATTTTTGATTGCTATGCTCTGAAAGAAGAAAGAAGAACCCTTATGCTCAAAACTGGACAACTCTGTGCTTCACTTCCATCAATAATTGACAATATGACCCAGAATAAGTATATTGCTACAGCGTTTTATGGTTTCCACAAGTCCATATCTCAGAAGAAGGCCAAGTGACACTCACTCTCACTTTCTTACTGCAACTCTTTTTGTGTTGTTTTTCTTGCTTCCCTCTTTCTGTTTTTTTTTTTCTCTTTTTCTTCTGTATATATCGTTATTTCCTTTGTCTCACTGCTTTGTTCTTATGCATACCTCTGGTGAATCCTGTACAGGGTCAGTGACCCTGAATAAAGGCTTTTTGTTGTTGTTGTTGCAATAAATATAATTTCCCTCCTGTTTTCGTCAAATATTTTAATAGTGCTATAAGCAGCAACACCTTAATTTTGAACCTGCAACCCCGCCGACCAAGAATAGAGGTGAGTGACTACCTCTATAAAACTTAGATCGTCGTCACAACACAGAGTGGCGGTGAAATTGCAATAATTTTAATAAAATATGTATTTTATGGATATATCCATTTAATAGCTCATTGTTTTAATTTCCAAATTCATTCATTAAATATAATTAAATAAAATTCAATCTCAAAATAGAACAAAAAATATATTTAAGTATGTCTACTTCAAATTCGTCAATATTTATCTGTGGAAAAAAGGGGGGGGGGGGGGGGAAGTGCGGTTAATAGCTTATTTACTGATAATAAATTAATGATTCATTTGCAAACTCTATAATTGTTATATATAGGTTTTTAACCTTTAATTAGACAATTTTGAAATATATATTTAGACATTTTTCATTTTAATTTAGACACTATCATTTTTATTTAGACATTTTCAATTTTAATTTAGACATTTTTCATTTCAATTTAAACATTTTTCATTCTAATTTAGACATTTTTCATTTTAATTTAGACATTGACTTTTCTATAAAAAGGCCATGTGTCTAAATTAAAATGAAAAATGTCTAAATTAAAATTGAAAATGTCTATATAAAAATGAAAGTATCTAAATTAAAATGAAAAATGCCTAAATATAAATTAAAATTGTCTAATTAAAAGTTAAAAAACCTATATTTGGTCCTTCTATGATTATAAAATTATTTCGTCAGAAAATATTAACTTATCATCATCTTGTTTACACTATTTTATTCCTTCTTAACAAAATTTTAAAACTAAGTACTTGTTACAAATAAATAATAATTAATATTCAATATTCTCAAAATTTTTAAATATAAAATATCACATTTGGCGAAAAGAATAAAAGTACGTAGATTACACAAAATGACTAGCGCAACAAATGTTTCTTTGCCGAATTTTTATCAAGAAGACAATTACAAAGTTTTGTTCAATGCATACGTTCAGTGTTTTTATAAATAAAACGCCTGAAGTAAATATACTACAATACTTTTAATTCTTGAGTGTCGGCCTTGATACATTGTAAAAAAATAGATCTATTTACAGTTAATCTCATTAATTCAACACCCCAAGGGATCAGAGCTTTCGGTGGTAGATCTCCAGATTCTTGGACCAATTATAATCTATATTTTTTAAAAATACAGTAATAGATGTAAAGTTTGTATTTTTTAAATTCGTTTTTCCCAATATTTTTTATTAATTTACTCTTTTCTACATTTTATTTTGTTTTGTAATGAATCATGATGTGTTTAATCCAGATGAGCCCGATTCTTCAATCCAGAAACAACCAACTACATTTAAAGAAACAGTAGTGCTTCTTCATTCTCCAACAGTGCATCACAGCTGCAGCTGGACTATTTCAAGTTGTATCCACATGCAATATGATAAAAGCTATTGAGAAGATATTTTTGCCTTTATAACATCCCTTAACAAATTTATACAGCCTATTTTTAGAGAAAAAAAAAAAGAAATATATTTTTTTCCCAACTATTTCAAAGATTTATTTTCCCCTTTAAAAATTTTCATTATCACTCAAATCTAGAAAAGGATAAAATATATTTGTATTCTCAAAATAACTATAAATTAATAAGTGCAATGTCACAAAATGAATCACTGCAGATCTACAGAAATAGCACCGTACTGTAGCTAACAATTATTGTCATTTAAAAAGCACAAAGCTGTACTCATCCAGGATAAAAAAGCTTAGAGTCGCTCTTACTGTGACTATAGAATAATCCAAGATTATTAAATAAAAGCATTAATTTATATATACAAGAAAAATGTTCCAACTATAGTTCTCACTCTGTATATAGAACAAGCAGCAACTTGCATTTAAAAATGCACGAATCTGTACATACAGAAGATAAACCTTATTCCTGCCCTCATTGTGACTATAGGACAAAATGGTCACATAGTTTAAAAATACACCAATCAATACATACAGGAGAAAAACCCTTCCCCTGCCCTCATTGTGACTATAGAGCAACAACTGCAGAAAACTTAAAACTACACCAATCAATACATACAGGAGAAAAACCCTTCCCCTGCCCTCATTGTGACTATAGAGCAACAACTGCAGGAAGCTTAAAAATGCACCAATCAAAACATACAGGAGAAAAACCCTTCCCCTGCCCTCATTGTGACTATAGAACAACAACTGCAGCAAACTTAAAAAGACACCAATCAATACATACAGGAGAAAAACCCTTCCCCTGCCCTCATTGTGACTATAGAGCAACAACTGCAGCACACTTAAAACTACACCAATCAATACATACAGGAGAAAAACCCTTCCCCTGCCCTCATTGTGACTATAGAACAACAACTGCAGCAAACTTAAAAAGACACCAATCAATACATACAGGAGAAAAACCCTTCCCCTGCCCTCATTGTGACTATAGAACAACAACTGCAGAAAGCTTAAAAAGACACCAATCAATACATACAGGAGAAAAACCCTTCCCCTGCCCTCATTGTGACTATAGAACAACAACTGCAGCAAACTTAAAAAGACACCAATCAATACATACAGGAGAAAAACCCTTCCCCTGCCCTCATTGTGACTATAGAACAACAACTGCAGAAAGCTTAAAAAGACACCAATCAATACATACAGGAGAAAAACCCTTCCCCTGCCCTCATTGTGACTATAGAACAACAACTGCAGGAAAATTAAAACTACACCAATCAATACATACAGGAGAAAAACCTTACTCCTGCCCTCATTGTGACTATAGAGCAACAACTGCAGCCCACTTAAAACTACACCAATCAATACATACTGGAGAAAAACCCTTCGCCTGCCCTCATTGTGACTATAGAACAATAACTGCAGGAAAATTAAAACTACACCAATCAAAACATACAGGAGAAAAACCCTTCCCCTGCCCTCATTGTGACTATAGAACAACAACTGCAGGAAAATTAAAACTACACCAATCAATACATGCAGGAGAAAAACCCTTCCCCTGCCCTCATTGTGACTATAGAACAACAACTGCAGCAAACTTAAAAATACATCAATATAAACATTCAGGAGAAAAACCCTTCCCCTGCCCTCATTGTGACTATAGAGCAACAACTGCAGGAAGCTTAAAAATACACCAATCAATACATACAGGAGAAAAACCCTTCCCCTGCCCTCATTGTGACTATAGAACAACAACTGCAGCAAACTTAAAAATACACCAATATAAACATTCAGGAGAAAAACCCTTCCCCTGCCCTCATTGTGACTATAGAGCAACAACTGCAGGAAGCTTAAAACTACACCAATCAATACATACAGGAGAAAAACCCTTCCCCTGCCCTCATTGTGACTATAGAGCAACAACTGCAGGAAGCTTAAAAAGACACCAATCAATACATACAGAAGAAAAACCCTTCCCCTGCCCTCATTGTGACTATAGAGCAACAACTGCAGGAAGCTTAAAAATGCACCAATCAAAACATACAAGAAAAAAACCCTTCCCCTGCCCTCATTGTGACTATAGAGCAACAACTGCAGGAAGCTTAAAACTACACCAATCAATACATACAGGAGAAAAACCCTTCCCCTGCCCTCATTGTGACTATAGAGCAACAACTGCAGCACACTTAAAACTACACCAATCAATACATACAGGAGAAAAACCCTTCCCCTGCCCTCATTGTGACTATAGAACAACAACTGCAGCAAACTTAAAAAGACACCAATCAATACATACAGGAGAAAAACCCTTCCCCTGCCCTCATTGTGACTATAGAACAACAACTGCAGAAAGCTTAAAAAGACACCAATCAATACATACAGGAGAAAAACCCTTCCCCTGCCCTCATTGTGACTATAGAACAATAACTGCAGGAAAATTAAAACTACACCAATCAAAACATACAGGAGAAAAACCCTTCCCCTGCCCTCATTGTGACTATAGAACAACAACTGCAGGAAAATTAAAACTACACCAATCAATACATACAGGAGAAAAACCCTTCCCCTGCCCTTATTGTGACTATAGAGCAACAACTGCAGGAAACTTAAAAAGACACCAATCAATACATACAGGAGAAAAACCCTTCCCCTGCCCTCATTGTGACTATAGAACAATAACTGCAGGAAAATTAAAACTACACCAATCAAAACATACAGGAGAAAAACCCTTCCCCTGCCCTCATTGTGACTATAGAACAACAACTGCAGGAAAATTAAAACTACACCAATCAATACATACAGGAGAAAAACCCTTCCCCTGCCCTCATTGTGACTATAGAGCAACAACTGCAGGAAGCTTAAAACTACACCAATCAATACATACAGGAGAAAAACCCTTCCCCTGCCCTTATTGTGACTATAGAGCAACAACTGCAGGAAACTTAAAAAGACACCAATCAATACATACAGAAGAAAAACCCTTCCCCTGCCCTCATTGTGACTATAGAGCAACAACTGCAGGAAGCTTAAAAATGCACCAATCAATACATACAGGAGAAAACCCCTTCCCCTGCCCTCATTGTGACTATAGAACAACAACTGCAGCAAACTTAAAAAGACACCAATCAAAACATACAAGAAAAAAACCCTTCGCCTGCCCTCATTGTGACTATAGGACAAAATGGTCATATAGTTTAAAAATACACCAATCAATACATACAGGAGAAAAACCCTTCCCCTGCCCTCATTGTGACTATAGAACAACAACTGCAGGAAACTTAAAAAGACACCAATCAATACATACAGGAGAAAAACCTTACTCCTGCCCTTATTGTGACTATAGAACAATAACTGCAGGAAGCTTAAAACTACACCAATCAATACATACAGGAGAAAAACCCTTCCCCTGCCCTCATTGTGACTATAGAACAACAACTGCAGGAAACTTAAAAAGACACCAATCAATACATACAGGAGAAAACCTTACTCCTGTCCTCATTGTGACTATAGAACAATAACTGCAGGAAACTTAAAAATACACCAATATAAACATTCAGGAGAAAAACCATGCACCTGCCTTTATTGTAGCTATAGTACAGTGACTGCAAATAAATTAAAAATACACCAATTCACACATACAGGAGAAAAACCGTATTCCTGCCCACACTGTGACTACAGAACAACAACTGCAAATAAATTAAAAATACACCAATTAAAACATGCAGGAGAAAAACCGTATTCCTGCCCACACTGTAACTACAGTACAACAACTGCAAGTAAATTGAAAATACCTCAATTCATACATACAGGAGAAAAACCATACACATGTTCTTACTGTGATTATAAAACAAATAGACCTACTAATCTAAAACAACATTTAAACACTCATATAGTAGAAAGACCTCACTCTTGCCCTCACTGTGACTATAGGACTACAAGTACAAGTCTTTTAAAAAGACATCAATTTAAACACAGCAAAAAAAATAAACTCCTGCCCTCAATGTGACTTTAGGACAAACACCCATTACAGTAAAACTCCATTTAGATGACACTTCTCTACAAAAGACAGAATTTATTTGCAAAATTACCATTTTTACAATTTAGCCACTCTCCGGTAAGAGGACACCTCTCCATAAAGAACACTTTGGCTCATCAATTAAGGGTCCTCTACAGGGTGGTACTACTGTATTTCATAATAGAACCTAAAAACTTTCATACATTAGAAAACCCAGCAATGGCAAGTCTTCTTCTTCTTTCTTATCTCCACTCAATCACACTAAGGTATCAAGCTTGTAAAGTTTGAGACTTTTGATGGTGTGTGCTGGGGAAGAGTAGAGCTTATCAATGGATGAGTCAATAATATGTCTTGGGGTTGCAGGCTGAGAATTGCGACTTCACGTGACACCTTTCCAAATCACTTCTCACTTCGTGTCACAGCGCCACACCACAAAACTTTTGCACTTTTCAGGCCAAAGACGCCTTCATGCCTGTGACACATCTCACCCCAAAGCGTGTCCACGTCGAAAGTCGCACTTTCACTCACATCTAAACCTGACATCACTAAATAACATTTTTACTAAGTCTAAACTAACTTCTAAACACAACCACTTACGAATACTAAGAAAACTATATATTTCAATTATAACAGGAAATTGTCCACCTCAACAAAAGAAGAGAGAGAAAATCAGTTTCAAGTAAATGACAAAAATAACAAACACCCCGCACGAGTGACCCCCCAATAATAGGATCCCTGAATCTATTTCAGTTACATATCCCCCGTCCAACGTCCTCTCTCCCTTCACAAAGCTATCATCTTGACCGCTATTTTAATGATCGCCATTTTATAACACATTTCACACCAACCATTTATATTTTCTCACAAATCTCACAAGCTCATTAATTGCAACACACACAACAGATATTAAACATTTTACATGTTAATTGAGATCACAATACACAACATTTTAGTAACCAATCCAACCAATAAATTGAGCTTCTGAAATTTCGATTTATACAACCGACACAGCGCATCACAATTTATTATTAGTACAATACAATTAATTTCACAATCATATTTCACTGCTATTCTAAAAAAACAGCGTCTAAATAATTTTCATTATTCAACAACTAGAAAAAAGTACAGCTGCCAAACAGTTGTATGTCGCAATTATGCGATCATCAACGTGACCTCATTTTAAAAAGAGCTTTATTAACAATCACCAATTAAAACAACTTGGTTAAGTCTGATCTAGACTTTATAGCGCAAAAGAGAATTCATTCTCTACATATCACCATTTAGGACAAACGAAAAGATCATTTCACATATTCCCAGTTTCAGAGTCATAGAAACACCGATGTTTACCAAAGGGATATAATCTAGTTACACACCACAGTCCTAACTTCTCTTCAAGAGAAATACTTTTTGTTCAATTTTCCACTACCCAACATTTATCCAATCTTTAATAACCTTTAATTATATTTTAATTTTTGTATAAAATCTTGAATAATTATTTTTATTTTTACTTTTCAATTATATAATCAAATTTTTAATCCAACATTATTTTCATAAAAATAAAAACTTTAATCATATTTACTTTTATTTTTTGATATTATTTTAGTATTGCCAAAAATTGTTTCAAAAATCATTTTAATTCTTAATTATTATATCTTACATATATATTACATGTTTGATTTTGTCCACTTACACTTTTTTTTACCCGCAATCATATTTCTATCTTTTTATTCACTATATTTTATATTTGTTTAAATACCTTTATTATATGACAATGTTTATCATCATCTATTGGGCATCTACAACAATCGTTTTCAACAATCCTACTCTCTAACCACTTCCCTATACTTTTCATCACTATATTTTTCAGCCATTGCTTCACATCAACGTAGAAAAACGACAGCACTTCTCGGCAATTTTTTTTTATTTCGTAATTTCAACAAACTCTTTGAACACAGCTCCCCAGATTTAAAATTCCCAACTTCTGGTCTGAACACGCTTCAAGAGTTCATTTCAATCATCCGCAGAGCACAATCACCAACGCATGCACAAAGCGTTCACAACTTTCTTACTTTTTTTTTTCCAGCTCTAGTGGACCACAATCAACCTTTAATTTCGAGTCAAGTCAGACCACCTACTGTCGCTACAACAATTCTACTTATCGCATGGCTCTATTTCACTCCTTTCCCAATCATATTCATCAACAAATTTTCTGCAACAACTTTTTAACCCAATTAGCCTAAAATTGTGTCAAAGCACTGTAACCCTTATATAGGATCGCACGTGAAACATTGCCTAGGAAGAAGCTCAAGTCTAAATCCTCGCTTTGCACCTGGATCTGAGTATTTGGTTTACATGTGCACTCCTCCCAATTGCATATTATTTAACCCCTAACCCTTTCCAATGCCCGCCAATAATATCTTAGAATTTTTAATTCCCTTTCACATAATCATATTATTATGTATTTAATTTAAGCAACAGTTTTATCTAAAAAATTATCCTTTTATATAACCAATATTATAACTTTTTAAGTTATAAGCCCTTTTTAACCCTCACAGTTTAAATTAATTAAAAGAAATTTTAATTACATACTTGTGTTAGAGAGGCTTTACCCGCTTAAACCCGGATAAACCCTTTCACTCCCGGGGCACATCTATGGTAATTTAAACCAACAACCCCATATTGTATATAACTTATAACAAGATTTTCATGTTGTATAATTGAAACACATCTGTAAATGATTATACGCATGATTGACATGTGTCATTATATCATCATATGTAATGTACTTTGTACAAACTGAGGATAAATAAATAAAACTCTGTAATAGATTAAGAGTTGAGCTGAAGCAGGAGATAGAAGTCAAAAACGTCTAAAATCGAGATGTAACAGCCCCAAAACAACATCTAAAGATAGATAGGAAACTGTCAGGATGGCGCCAGTGTAGAATTTCGCCAGCCAATCCACGCTCTTGTTTCATCTGCTGAAATGCAATACTTCCTCTTTCGGAAAATATATATAAGGCCTCCGTTCTAGCCAAATATATAGTCACTTCACCATCAGCGTGAGCCCTCGTCGGTTGTCACCAAAGTCCTCCTCATCCACCATGTAGACCAGTAAGAACTCTTCTATCTCCATCTTTCGCTCCTAGCTCAACTTCTATCTGTTCACGGAACTTTCCTAGTGCAACTGTGCCTTCGTTTTTTGTGTGGATATTCCCAAGCTTTCCACTCTGCCTCGACCACGACTGCTTGTACTCTGTGAGAACTGTTAAGGGTCTCCCAAGGTGCAGAGAAGTACTGGAAAACTCTCCACGCCCTGACTGTCCCTCTCGGTTACTACAGGTTTGCCCCTTTCGGTTACCATACCACAGCGAGAGACCCTCGGTTACCACAGTATAGCGAGAGTCGACAGGATCGCACACCATAGATTGAGTCGACTGGATACCTGATCACATTTCTAGTCGACAGGATTCTATAAGAGTCAACAGGACCTCACCGCATATATAATCATCAATACAACTTATTACAAAATTCTTAAGCCTGCTTTAAATGTTTCTGAATATATATCAAAATAAACTTGTATCAAATTATAAGTGTTCTTCATTTGACTTTATTGCTAATACACACACAAAAGACCAAAAGCAGCAGTTATTTCAACTTTTGTGAATCCTATTTTATTATTTTAATAAAATTAAACCATATCTTTTAATAAGAAATGAAAATATTCAGTAAAACTCCTCTATAGTGAACCCCAATGAGACAGCTTTTGTTTCACTATAGCCACGGTTTGGCCATTTTTTGTAAACTTTTCTAAATTTTTAGACTGTATAATTAAAAAACAGCCATACAAACAGGAAAAGGCAGCCACTTAATAATGGTCACTTTGTTTTAATTCCTTAAATTGACCTATTTCTTTACAGTAATGCTGAATATCAAAAGAAGTCATTTGATAATAGGTTCTTCTTATCATTAGCATACGTGTTTATATATAAACCTATGTATTATTTAAAAATTAAGCCAAATACCCTAGGAAAAACATTATTAATTATATATTTAAAAGGTATAAAAGTATTTTAGAACATCTTTCTCAAATAATATAATACTATATTTATTTGAAAAAATGCCTCTTATACCTTGTTGTTTGAAAGTGAAATTTGAAAATCAGAATTGTCTTAAATAATGGTTATTTCCATCAAAGGAATAAAGCTCTGTGTATTCTGGATCAATTGAGGATGAATCAAAAGTATCCAATACAGAAAAATTGGACGCGACACATGTTGATACGATAGCGCGATCGGTAAAATTGCGAATTGTAAAACGACATTTGAAATACTATCCCGCATGTGTTTCTTTTCAACGAATAAATTTTGAATTTTTGTTGAAAATAAACACATGCGGGATAGTATTTCAAATGTCGTTTTACAATCACGGGCCGCATTATATTATATTGTATTAAAAATTGCGAATAAAAAACGCCAATTTGCAAACACAAAATCGGCGGTAAAACGGCCGGCCAGGGGGAATATCCGCGAACCCTGAACTAGTCATATACCTAACAAGAATTCCATTCTAAAAATAGAACTGTGGTGGTAGTTTTTGAGAATTTAAAAGTTGATTTGTTTGTGGCCCATGAGACACGGGGAACTTGGGGGGGGGGGGACTTTTTTTTTTCTTCTTTTTCCAATTCCAGTTTCTACATATTCTTCTGAAGTGTATATTAAATTTTGTTTTTAACCTGTTATTCAAACCATTTCTGGCTTTAAAATTATTTGGGATTATTTTTTGGCCTTGATATAGAACGCTTCTAAAAGGGCATGCTTTATGGAAGCCATTTGTATTTTTCTTCTATTTCAAATTTGTCGAATGCAAAGATATTCTATTAAATAAAAGTAGACTGTGTAAAAATTTATACAACATACAGCAAAAATAGAAAGGAAATGAAAACAAACAATGCCGCTAATTTTTTTGTTTTGAAATCGCGATCTGTGAGCTGAAACATGCTCAAAGTTTTGTTGTTTTAAATTTGTTTTTTTAATCACAATTTTAAGTTCGTTATAAGAATAGTATTTTAAATAAATTGTATCATTTTGGGACCTAAAATAGGTTCGTTATAGAAGGAGTTCATGATTTTAAAAAGCTCAAAGTTCGTTATAACGATGGTATTTTCAATGGAATGGAATTGGGAATCGCCGTGGGTTCATTAAAAGGGAAGATTCGCTATATCCAGGGTTCATATTAACGGGGTTTTACTCTATATATTTTTACCACAGGTAAAAGGGGAAGATTTTTTATTTATAAAAGAAAAAAGAAATTGCGCTGAAATGGTATAATTTAATGTACACAGAAAATGTGCTAATACCTCATGTTGAAAATATTTAACTATATATTGTTAATATCTGTTCTTCAAACAACTCTGGCCACATGGTAAAATTATGGAAAAGATTAAATATGTCATTTCGGCTTATTATTTAAGAGAAATCTTCCAGATCCAAACTGTGGGTTATTTGAACCATTACATAACTCTAATGAAATGTTCCAAATTGTGTAAATCCATATCCATCTTATTTTTATAATTGATAGTCTAAAGAAGTATTTATTATATCAAATTAACACACAGAACAAATGATTTTTAGCATATTTTCTTAAAGAACTTGGATTTTTCCTTTATACACTTTTTGATTTTAAAAGTATTTTTGGGAATCACACAAGTACTCTATACCCTACTACAATTTAGTATATATATATATAGAGTGGGGAGTGTACTCTTCAATTTTGTATTCAGCAAAGGTTTTTGTTCCTTTTTTTAAGATAATTGCATGCAGGTGACCAGATTTTAAAAAAAAGGCTAATAGTGTGGATTATTTTTCCTTTAATGAAGAGTTTTCTCATTTAGTGTTTCTATTTGATATTTCATATGAATCATTGATTTTTTTTTTGTTTTGTATTGACTGTTTTAATTGGTTGAAGTAGACATTTTTCTGAGTTTCTCTTGTGCATCAGTGTCTTCCTTTGTGAATAAGTTGGCCTTTTGATTTTCAGGTACCTTCACATGTGATAGAATGATCTAAAAGCATATTTTACTAATTTCATTCAGTTTGTTTATTTCTTTGGAAATAGTCTTGTGTATTGTAATAAATTTTGATGAATAACTGACCAATAAGAAGCCTATCTGGCCAGTAGTGATGACATGCTCCTTCTTGTTAATGGCTGTTGTTGGATAATGTTCCCTGTATATTACAGCTTGCTCTTCATAATGCATGATGGTAGATAAAAAGAGTCGAACAGAGATCCTTACTTATCCCATGTGATTATTTGACCATTTCTGACACAGCGGCACATACTTTCTTTACTAGCTTTTTCACTACCTTGACTCTCTTCTTTAAGACTGGCTGTGTCAGGCCGACTTAGCTCCAAAAGAAATTGCAGCCTCTGACATGAGAAACAGACGCCATGTGCAGCTGCTCCTAACATGGAATACAAACGCTGCTCATCCTGGATTAGGAGCCCTTACAGGGTACTATCATCCGGGCCCAGGTTTTTTAGTGAGCATGTTACTGCTCCCCCTCCTCCTTTTTCATCCAGGCTTGGGACCGGCAAAGGCGGCATTCAAACATCTTTCCATCTTTAATATATACAGTGTGAGAAAAATTACATAAAATATGTAAATATGAATATTTTTTTAGCAAATTTGCAATGAGGCTTGGATATAGGATGACAAACTCTTTTAGGTTAAGATATTATGAATATGATTCCTATACTATAATTGAGTATTCCTTTAATTGCATAGTTATAAGAAAATATAGGTACTGTTCAAAATGAGATATCATGTATAATGTTGTATGATGAAATCATTTATGAATATTAATTATATTAAGAGTAAAACAAATAGAAAATAATTGTGTGTGTTACTTTCTTTAAATAAGTAATCATTTTATAAGGCATAATTTAGATTGTAGTTTAGAATTACAAAGATGTAGTTTGTCTCTCACACTTTCTGATGTGGTGATGAGCCCTTTCAGCAAGTCTTATCTCCTTGTAAATGTTCATTTAGGTTCTAGCCACTAGCTTGTGTGCCTTCCTGGTTATTAAGGGCGTGTTCTTAAAGCTACTATTCCTTTAACTTCCAATTACCGAGGGAACCAATTGATATTGATTTTATTCAACTTATCGAGTATTTTTCAAGGGACCGGGGAAAAAATGTTCACTAGATAAAACGATGATTTTGTAATGTAGAAAATTAGGAAAGACAAAATTCAGGATGACACGGCAATTTATTTGAGACAAGAATAATGATACAATTCCAAGGCAAGATACTATTCCTTTAACTTCCAATTACCGAGGGAACCAATTAATATTGATTTTATTCAACTTATCGAGTATTTTTCAAGGGACCGGGAAAAATGTTCACTTTATCGAGAGATTCAAATTTACGAGTTTCAAATTATCAAAATACAGTAAAACCCCTCTTTAGTGAACCCCAATGGGACAGAGCTTTTGGTTCACTATAGCCACGGTTTGGCTATTTTTTTTTACTTTTCAAAAATTTTAGGCCATATATTTAAAAAACAGCCATACACACAAGAAGAGGCTGCCTCTTAATAGTGGTCACTTTATTTTAATTCCCTTAATTGACCAATTTCCTTATATTAATACTAAATAATAATAGGAATCATTAGATGATAGGTTCTTCTTATCATTAACATACATGTACCTCTATGTCTAAGTTAAAAATCAAGACAAATCCTAGGCAAAGTTTTATTAAATATATATTCAAAGATATGAAATGATTTTAAAACATCATTATCACATTATATAAAATAATTTTTACTTGAAAAAATGGCTCTAATACTTTGTTGTTTCAAAGCATTCTTCCAAGCATTGCACCATTCAAAAATATATGATCTAATCAATAATTAAAGGTCTTAAAAGTAATGTAATAAACTATACTGATGTTTATATTCCATTATAATAAAAATTCTACTAATATATATAGATGTGGTTTATGCCTATAAATACATTATAAATGAAATTTTTATTCATTATATCTAAAACCTTCCAATAGATAAGAAAGAAAAGCTTGTTAGTTTCAAGGGCATTCAAATGCATTACCTTTCATTTACATAGTTTGCTGAAATATATGTAAATGGAACATACAGTAAAACCCCGCTAAAACGAACCATGGATATAACGAACCTTCCCTTATAACGAACCCATCGAAAATCCCAATTCCATTCCATTAAAATTACCATCGCTATAATGAACTTTTCACTTTTCAAACTAGCGAACTATCGCTATAACGAACCCAATTTTGGTCCCAAAATATTAAATTCTATCAAAAATACCATGCTTATAACGAACTTTTAATTTTAATTCTAAAATTCCAAAATTATAATTTTCAAAACTAATTAAAATTTTGTGTGAGCTCTAGCTCACAGATCGCAATTCAAAACAAAGAATTTAGCAACATTGTGTGTTTTTATTTACGTTCTATTTTTATACTGCGCACTTTTATAAATTTTTCATGCCTTATTGAAAACTAAATTTCTTAACTCTACATTAGGAAAATTCTTTAAAACATGATTAAATTATTAAAACCAGTTTTAAAAGATAATGGAAGTGCCAAAGAAAAAGTCGCTCGTACCAAGATATCACTTGAAAAGAAATTAACCATCATAAAAGCTATTAAGAGTGGTACATCGCAAGCGGAACTTCGGAAGAAAATGAAAATGAGCAAAAGTAGCATTTCTACGATATGGCAAAAAAGAAGACTATAAAAAAAATGCTACAAAGAGGAATCAATCCCAACTATTGCCGCTATCTTCAGTGTCATTATACACTTTTAGAAGAAGCTTTGTATACGTGGTTAGTACAAGCTAGGCTTCATTTTAAAAAATGAAGATTTCTTTGCTAGATATGAAACCAAATTTTTGAGGAATATGTTAAAGCAGAAAAAAATAACGGACTTCTTCAAGTAAGCCTTTGTATCCTATATTGTAATATAATAATATTCATTTAAAATATATTTTTATACCTTTTAAAATATTATTAATAAAGTTTTTATTTAATTTTTATAAATAAGGTATACTTTTCTTGGAATTTTTTGACATATGGGGGGCAGGTTGCATTTATACTAATTAAATTATCAGAGGAACTGATCAAAAAGGCAATATTTTCACATGATTTTGTTTTTATTTTAATAAACAGATTTAATATATAGAAATAGGTTAATTTAGGGGGAAAAAAGCAGCCAATATTAAGAGGTAGCCTTTTTTTTTTTTTTTTGCGCATGCCCTTTAATTATATCCTAAAAAAAAATTTAAATACCCAAACCGTGGCTATAGTGAACCGTGGCTATAGTGAACCAAAAGTCCCGTCCCAATGGGGTTCACTATAGAGGGGTTTTACTGTATTTATAAAATTCTAATATAGAAATGTACATATATACAGTAAAACCCCTCTATAGTGAACCCCAATGGGACAGAGCTTTTGGTTCACTATAGCCACGGTTCACTATAGCCACGGTTTGGCCATTTTTTTACTTTTCAAAATTTTTAGACCGTATAATTAAAGGACAGCCATACACACTGGAAGAAGCTTCCTCTTAATAGTGGTCACTTTGTTTTAATTCCCTTAATTGACCAATTTCCATACATTAATACTGAATAATAATAGAAATCATTAGATGATAGGTTCTTCTTATCATTAACATACATGTACCTCTATGTCTAACTTAAAAATCAAGACAAATCCTAGGCAAAGTTTTATTAAATATATATTCAAAGATATAAAATGATTTTAAAACATCATTATCACATTATATAATACATTGTTTACTTGGAAAAATGGCTCTAACACCTTGTTGCTTCAAAGCATTCTTCAAGTATTGCACCATTCAAATAAAGTTGGTGTTTTTCTTCCATTTCATTTTCCCACATATTCTTCTTGGTCTAGATTTCGTTTTTTTTTTAAACCTGTCATGCAAAACACTGCTGACTTTAAAATCACCATAGTTAATGGCATAAAAATAGTTTTTGTTTGATCACGGGACCATTTATTTGGATTTTTTTTTTTTTAGCCCTAAAACGTACGATCGCGATCGCGGCAAAAGTTGAGGTTGATTCCTCTTTGTAACAATTTTTAATAGCTTTATATTTTATCTTTTATAATAGAAAAGTTATATTATCTTATTTTAATATGTTCTTAACATTTTGCCTGTGTTGTTTCACTTTGAAAAGTTCTGAAAATGGCCTTTTTTTTTTTTAAAGAAATAACGCTTTTGTTTTTAAAATGCCTTTGTTTTCTTCATTTTGGAAGCCATTTGTAATTTTATATTTCAAATTTAATGGATGAAAATATATTCTATTTAATAAAAAGTATAATGTGTTAAAATTTATACAACATACAGCAAAAATAAAGGGCAAAATTCAAAACAAACAATGCCGCTAAATTTATTGTTTTGAAATCGCGATCCGCGAACTGAAACATGCACAAAATTTGGTTGTTTTAATTTTTTTTTAATTACAATTCTAAGTTCGTTATAAGCATAGTATTTTAAATAGATTTTATTATTTTGGGACCGAAAATAGGTTCGTTATAGGGGTAGTTCGTTATTCTAAAAATCGCAAAGTTCGTTATAACGATGGTATTTTTCAATGGAATGGAATTGGGAATCGGCGTGGGTTCGTTATAAGGGAAGGTTCGTTATATCCAGGGTTCGTATTATTTACTGTATGATGTTTAGAATTTATGGCAGAAGACACTTTCACATATCTCTACAATCCCCCCATTGTTTATATCATTAATTGCTCATTATCTGATTTTAATTTTGTTTTCCATGTTTCCTGTAAACAAAGATGTAGACTATATTATCTGCCATAATAATATGGTTTTTTTTTTGCTTATCCCTAGTACACATGTAGTACAGGCCATGATAATCATGGTAGGTAGAAAATTGTTTGGTCTGCCGTGTTATGTCTAGTCATGAGGCATCTTTCAACCGATTCTCTGATTGGTGTTTTTTTTTTTTTTTGCTTATCCCTAGTACACGTGGTACAGGCCATGATAATCATGGTGGGTAGAGGTAGGCGACTGTTTTTACTGTAATTGCACAACATGTCTACACATGTGAAAAGCAGTTCGACTTTGCACTTGCAAATATGCCAGAGCCCCGTTTGTTTACTTGCATTTGCTGACGGGGTTGGAATTTTGCAAGAATCGGGGGCCATTGGAGCATTTTTTTAAATCAGAAAAAAGTGCCCAATGCGTGAATCGATCCTGGGTTGTAGTGGTTGAAAACCAATGGTTTCGACCATCCTTCCAACAACCCCTGCCATAATATGTAGTGATGTCTTGTCCATATTGGTAAATCAAATTATTCAAATTAGACAATGATAAGGCACAATGCCATAATATGTAGTGATGTCTTGTCCATATTGGTAAATCAAATTATTCAAATTAGACAATGATAAGGCACAATTTGGATTATAGATTATAAACACAAAGTAATAAGACCAAATCCAAATAAATAAATAGTGTGTGACGTTTCGGTAACAGGGTTATTACCATCTTCTGACAAAAGTACTGAAGTACATTCAGTGTCTTGTGTTCAAAATTAGACAATAAAACAAAGTATTACAAATCTTTTCATGTAATTGTGATATAACACTTATGTCCTTTAAATTATTCCCCAAAAAAAATGCTCCAATGGCCCCCGATTCTTGCAAAAGTCCAACCCCACCAGCGAGTGTAAATATCCAAACGGGGCTCTGGCACATTTGTAAGTGCAAAGTCGAACTGCTTTTCACATGTGTAGACATGTGGTGCGCTTACAGTAAAAGCAGTCGCCTTCATCTACCCACCATGATTATCATGGCCTGTACCACGTGTACTAGGGATAAGCAAAAAAAAAATTACTCCCCAAAGTAATTGAACAGTAGCTTCTACTATTATGTAGTTGTTGTTTCTTATCCCCTTGTGTAAAGATTACACAAATTCCATGAGTTCATGTTCCTCCAGCTGTTTTATGATAAACAGCAGCCTCTCCCAAAGGTCCTGTTTAGTACATCTAATACAAGCCAAAATGTGTTCTGGAGCTGCAGGTGCCAAGCTACCTTTTGGGCAAGTGGGGTAGATTTTGTTATTCTATCTTCAATGGCTTGAGATGGCCTGTTCTACTATTATATACAGTTAAACCTGTCTATAGCGCCTCTCTCTCTCTATAGCGCCCGATTTCAAATACGTAGTACGATGCGATTTACATTAAAAGTGACCTGTATATAGCACCCCCTTCTCTATAGCACCCTATTTTGGTGAGTCCCAAGAAGGTGGCGCTATAGACAGGTTTAACTGTATATAGTTTGGCCATAAATAGACAAATTATATAATTGGAGGTCGTTGCACCTTTCAGCCTCTTTCCTATTGGTCACTGATAATCATATGACCTAGGACTGCTATATAAAAAGGGAAGCTCTCTTTATAACCCCTAACCTGAACCTATTCTCTAACCCTATAATTGCTTAAAAAACACTACTCTAGAGAAAATATTATGCTTTTAGTAATTAGAAAAAATAGTACAAATGTTATATTGTACCGGGATAAGGTGCATAAATTATGAAAAAGGCATCTCCTTATTGTACAACTGAAAGTTGCTGATGGCTTGCGCCATCTATCGGAATAAATATCAACTATTCTCGTCGTCTCACACAATTCTGGCCTTAACAACCGGTTTCAGGATGCCTGAATGACCAATTATATGGTCATTGGGGTACAGCTTGCACCACGCTGATGAGGGCCAACAGCCCGAAACGCGTCCGTGGTTAGCTTTTCTTGATTAATCAAGAATGGGTATTTGGCCAATTCTGGAATAATTAAAAATCAACGAGAATAGTTGATGTTTATTCCGATAGATGGCGCAAGCCATCAGCAACTTTCAGTTGCACAATAAGTAGATGCCTTTTTCCTAATTAGTAATTAGAGTAAAGCTTGTACCTAAGACTTACATAAAATAAAGTAATAAAGACCAATATATATACAGTTAAACCTGTCTATAATGCGCCCCCTCTTGGGACTCACCAAAATAGGGTGTTATAGAGAAGGGGTGCTATAGACAGGTCACTTTTAATGTCAAATGTTTACATTTTAATGTTTAAAATCGGGTGCTATATAGAGAAAGACACTATTTAGAGGGGGCGCTATAGACAGGTTTAACTGTATATACAATTTTATTAAAATAAAATCTTGGTTTACATTAGCAAAATGTTTTTCTCACATCTCAGTTGGAAACATAAGGTAGCAATCAATGAAAACATTAAGACGCGATCAAACCAATATTTTTTTCATTGCAGTAAGGTCAGTAGACCCTCACGTCTTAATGTTTTCATTTGTTATATATATAGATGGTGCATTATTGCTTTGTATAAGGTACCAATATCATATTATATATACAGTAAAACCCCGCTAATACAAACCCAGGATATAGCGAACCTAAGGCGATTCCCAATTCCATTCCATTGAAAATACCATCGTTATAACGAACTTTGCGATTTTTCAAATAAGGAACTACCCCTATAACGAACCTATTTCAAGTCCCAAAATGATAAAATCTACTAAAAATACTAGGCTTATAACAAACTTAAAATTGTAATTAAAAATATTTTTAAAACAACATTTTGAGCATGTTTCAGCTCACAGATCGCGATTTTAAAACAAAAAAATCAACAGAGTTAATTTTATTTATATATAAATACAAAACAATGGTTGCCTGTAAAGTCGGTTTTACGGGCGAAGATTTTACGTGACAACGGTAGAATATTTATTGATATGAATATAATTAAATTGCACAATAGGAACAAGGAATTGAATGAAAATAAGAATTGCACAAATTTTAACTATAGAAATATATTTTTTTTACTAAAACATTGTACATGTAAACTTAAACTTAACTAATTCCTATTTGAGTGATTTTGTTGAGGATAGGACGATGATAGGAGAAATATGAAATGAAAGGAAGTGTTTCTGCTGTAATGTGTCTTGCGAAAGTCAAGTCGATAGTTGTTCCTTTTAACGTAGTTGACTTAGAAACGTTTGATACGCAATCAAGATTATACGTATTTTTCATGAAATTAAGAAACGAGTTGTCAGGCTTTACGTTTTTGTTAAAATCACCACACAGAAGAATCGGTATACTAGAATCAATTTGCACGAACGGTGGCACGTACTGGCTGTTGTGAATGTACGGACCGAGTCCTTGCCATAGTAACATTCCAATATCCTGCATACTAGCTCCTGGATGAATATATACAGCACCGAGTATAAACTTGAAGCTAGTATTAGCGGCGAAGCAAGTAACTTCAGTCATGCACATGTCACCCTTGGTTTTAATGACATGAGTTACGTCTGTAATCGCAACTTGGAACACTTCCGCCGTAGATGTCGATGATAATTTACGATAGATCGCCACTCCACCAGCCGCGTTGGTATCTGAGTTAGGTCGATTATTTTCCCTGGATACGCACTCATAACCCTTGATTGGAGTTGGTTCACAAGTGTCGCGCATCCACGTTTCAGTCAATACTAAATAGTCTGATCGTGGTATCACTGTATCTGTTTCAATGTCCGCGGCATGGGCACTTAAACTTTGACAGTTGATGTTCGTTACAATAAGTTGTCCAGCGTCGGTTGCGTCGTCACAGAATTTTACGGCTTGTTTGGTAATTGTGTCTAGAGTGTGTCCACGAAGTCGTAAGTATTCATTGCGAATATCTCGAGTAGTCTGTGAGTCGTTTCCATCTCGGCCATGTTTGAAAACCAATGGAGAGTCCTTTTCTGTTATGATGTACAATCCGTCGATACTTGTGATGCGGCTCATGGCTACATATACCAATTGCTGTGGTTGGTTTGAGGAGTACTTGTAAACAATTGTAGTAAACGTCCCACCCTGGGCCTTGTGGATCGTAATTGCACAAGCAGGCACGCAAGGAAATTGTTTTCGCTTGCACTTCACTGTTTTTGTCAACAAAATGTTTACCACTTTCTTGTGCACTGGCACCCAATCGACGGATAAGGTGTTTGGTTTGCTGTGCACATGTGGTCGACATTTGATTTTTGCTTTGGTACCCGTATTTTTGTCTTCAAACTGGAACCATAGAGTGGCGATTTCATCTTCAGCTGGCGGCAAACTTGTGCTGGTCGATGGTCCTCCCGGAGCAGAACGGTCATCTGCATTGGCTGGCTGACGTTCGATGTATAGCAAAACTCCAATAGCCCCATTTACCAATCCATCGGCGACGTCTATGTTAGATGTAATAAGTTTTTTAGTCGTTTTAAAGTTTTTTTTTGTTCACTTTTGCAGTTATGTTGCAGTTTTCCACTATTTGATATTTAATTTTTGAAAAACTTATATATGTAAAACGACATTTGAAATACTATCCCGCATGTGTTTCTTTTCAACAAAAAATCAAAATTTATTTCAAGGAGAAATAATGATTATTTCTAACCTTTGGGATGAGGTATGAAAGGGTGAATTGTGAAGAGTAATGGTAAACCTGGAAACTTTTATTTTTTCCGTTTATCATTACTCTTCACAATTCACCCTTTCATACCTCATCCCGAAGGTTAGAAATAATCGTCATTTCTCCTTGAAATAAATTTTGATTTTTCATTGAAAAGAAACACATGCCGGATAGTTTCAAATGTCTTTTTACAATCACAAGCCGCATTATATTGTATTGTATTATATATGTGTTTATTGCATGTATTTATGTATATATTGATGAAACAGAGTTGGGGATGTAGGTCTCCGTGGGTTTATTTGGGGAAGTGCTTCTATCATCTGGGTGGACCAGTCACTAAGGTCCGGTCTAATGCTGGGTTCATGGTCCGGGAAGGTCGTTGAGTTCTGGGTCTCATCAGTCCCAGATGTAGGAGAGGTTGTAGCTGGGGCAGGACATGTTTAAACAATTTTGTCACTGTGTATTCTGATCGGGGGCTAAAGATAACTGCCACGTTATCTCTAACTCTTGTTGCTGCGTAAACGGTGGTCAACAGTCAAATACAAATACGTCATCTCTGTGGTGCCGTTTCTAAAATAATAATAACAAAATATAAAAACAAAAATAAAAATACGTCAATTAATAACAAAATAAATAGTTAAAAGAAAATAAGACCGAAACCAAATAATTTATAGATGTGACGTTTCGGTAACAACATTGTCACCATCATCAGACGTCATAGAAACGTCACACACTAATAAATTATTTGGATTAGGTCTTATTTTCTTTAATTATAATCTATAATCCAAATTGTGCTTTATCAAAATAAATAGTTTTTTAGGTCATGTGTGCCATCTGGTAGGCAACTTGTGGATACACAATTATATATATGTTATATAAAAATATTATTTTATTTTAAATTATAATTTCATAGATTCAAATACTCTGCTACATCGACCGCCAGAGGTCACTCTTCCCCTATAAAAACTCTTGTTTTATCCCAACAACAACATCCCAACAACATCCCAATGGCCAGCTCAAAACTTTTGTACATTATGTAAATAATCTTTTGTTTTCCTTATTCTACTCGCCTTTAGTTCAATTAAATTACTGATCAAAATTATTTTTATTATCATACTTTCAAGATTTTTTCCACGACTGCATTGCCAAATACCATTTAGTACTAAAAGGAACCAGCAAATAATTCAATAGCATAATAATCAAGATGATCAAAAATCAGCAAATATCTCTATTCTCAAAATAATCAGCATCAAGTATTAATTTAAAGCCACCACAGATTATTCTGTAGCAATATGTATATATGTATGTTATATATATATATGTGGTGTCAGAGGCAGAGTGTTTGTTCCAGTTGAGGGAGGTCATCGCGCCATCATCTTCAACAGAATTGGAGGAATCCAGAGTGATATCTATTCTGAAGGACTCCATTTTAGGTAAGTTGACACCTTTTCTGGGTAGGTTTAACTACCTATCTTAGAAACATTAGATTAAGTAATTGTGTGTGACGGTTCATCTGCGTTGTTACCATCATCAGACAAAAGTACTGTATTTGTTATGCAATTCTACCGTCCTAAATTCTTATGTCCATAGTTTGCTTGAATACCATTTCTGAGATTCCACCCTTCAGTGTAACATATATAAGCAGAATGATCCAATACAGTATTAGCACTTAAAAAACAGTCTGGTAGAATAAATGGGTGAAACCACTGGGAGGGTTCACCACTTATAAGCCAAGCTCTCCCAATATATATATTTTTTCATTGCAATAAGGACAGTAAAAGCTTGTTTTGTGTATAAAAGAAACATTTGTGCCTTAATGTTTTTATTTGTCCATAGTTTGTTTGAATACCATTTCTAAGATTCCACCCTTTATTGTAACATATATAAACAGAATGATCCAATACAGTATTAGAGCTCTAAAAAGCAGGTTCTGGTAAATTAAATTAGTGAAACCACTGGGAGGGTTCATCATTAATGAGTCAAGCTCTCCCAATATATATTTTTTCATCGCAGTAAGGACAGTAGAAGTTTGTTTTGTGTATCAAATAAACATTTGTGCTTTAATGTTTTTATTTCCTATATTTGATGTGCAACAAGTTAGTTGACAGTTGTGCTGCTGTTGTAGGATCCCCTGGTTTCAGTACCCCATCATCTATGACATCCGTGCCAAGCCACGCAAGATTGCTTCTCCCACTGGAAGCAAGGGTAAGTGTTCTCTGTTCCAACCTTTCTTTCTGAAGGAGTGGAACAAATTGTACTTTAGGCAATGTGAAAAATGCTACAAATGTGAAATTGTACTTGGATCAGGTAAGTAAATTTAAAAAAAAAAGCATCTCCTGATCCAAAGATAAATTAGTGTATCTATTTCAAAGTTTGTATCTCACTATTCATTCTAGAGCTGCTAGCTGCGTTGGTTCCTGTTACTACTATTTTTAATGGTGACACATGAGTTTTTCAATTCATCAGTCATTTTGAGTTTTTGAGACTTTTAAATAGGTGTAACCCCCCCATCACAGGCTAGACCACTCTATACTTGTACATTGATGATTGGCTTCTCAAGCTTGAAATCCTGTTGTTGTTTCTTAACCCCTTGGGTAAAGATTACACGAATTCCATGAGTTCATGCTCTTCGAGCTGTTTTATGATGAGCAGCGGCCTCTCCCAAATGTCCTATTTAGTGCATCTAATGCAAGCCAAAATGTGTTCTGGAGCTGCAGGTACCAAACTACATTTTGGGCAAGTGGGATAAATTTTGTTATTATTTTCTATCTTCAATGGCTTGAGATGGCCTGTTCTAAATCTTGTTAATGTATGCTGTCTATTTCTGATGTTCAGAGCTCCTCCTGGGTTCACTCCACTGTACCAACCTCACCATTCACCCTTGAGGATAGGGGAGTGGAGGGATGTCTCTGCGTGTTTGCCTTGCGCCAGAGTACCACTGGTTGATCCTCAGTGAAGCTGTAAGCTGGTGATCTGCCCTTGGTTAGCTGGTCGCGGGGCGCACAAGTCTTGAAACTCTTGGGTCTTCGCTCTGTGTGTGCGCCATTGGGAGCGTCCTTGCCGTGCGCGAAAATTGCAAACCAGGG
>CP092883.1:10758706-10848063 GCA_030710605.1 Cordylochernes scorpioides | reverse complement strand
CGATGAAAAAATATATATTGGGAGAGCTTGACTCATTAATGGTGAACCCTCCCAGTGGTTTCACTAATTTAATCTACCAGAACATGCTTTTTAGAGCTCTAATACTGTATTGGATCATTCTGTTTATATATGTTACAATAAAGGGTGGAATCTTAGAAATGGTATTCAAACAATGGACAAATAAAAACATTAAGGCACAAATGTTTCTTTTATACACAAAACAAGCTTCTACTGTCCTTACTGCGATGAAAAAAAATATATTGGGAGGGCTTGGCTCATCAGTGATGAACCCTCCCAGTTGTTTCGCCAACTTAATCTTCCAGACTGTTTCTTAAGAGCTCTAATACTGTATTGGATCATTCTGCTTTTATATGCTGCACTGAAGGGTGGAATCTTAGAAATGGTATTTGAGCAAACTATGGACATAAGCTTTTAGACAGTAGAATTAAATATATGCTTTCATTCCATATATATATAGAGATGGTGTGTTATTGCCTACCACTGTAAATTATACTCATTTTTGAAAAATAAATCCAATTATTATTCAAGAGTAAAACGCACACTTATTTTTCTTTGTTAGACAATATAATTTGGATTGGATGATTCTGCTTATATATGTTAAACCGAAGGGTGGAATCTCAGAAATGATATATTCAAGCAAACTATGGACATAAGCTTCAAGACAGTAGAATTACATAACAAATACAGAACTTTTGTCTGATGATGGTAACAACGTTGATGAATAGTCACCTACAATTACCTAATCTAGTGTTTCTAAGATAGACCTTAGAGGTAGTTAAACCTACCCAGAAAAGGTAAAGTTCAACTTACCTAAAATGGAGTCCTTCAGAATAGATATCACTCTGGATACCTCCAATTCTGTTGAAGATGATGGCGCGGTGACCTCCCTCCACTGGAACAAACACTGCCTATCTAACACCACATATATATATATATAACATACATATATACATATTGCTACAGAATAATCTGTGGTGGCCTACTCGGTTTATCATCATTAGTCACATGATGCTAAGTCAGCATTTGTAAATATTTTGTTGTTTAGATATCTCTCTGTTTTTCAAGATAGAAAATAATTGTACTTTCCTTGTTAAAATAAAATGTGTTTTATAATTACTCGCTCTGGTCTCACTTATAATCTTGATATGGACCAATCGAATATTGACATGAAGCCATCCCCCCCCCAGGACGGAGCATCAATACATATACAGTATAACCTCGTTAATTCGACACACGCAAATTCGACACTCTACCTTAATTCGACCATATTCTGATGTCCCGACCTCCGGCCTATCAAATAACAAACCGTAATTCAACAGTATCGATAATACGACAGTTCCGATAGTTCGACCATTTAAAAATTTGATGTTTTTTTACATACAACTTTACCGCTAAATGGTATTACGGCGGCGACGATCGGCATCGGCGGGCGCCGATAGGACGCGCCTGCGCACTTTTGGTTTCTGTTAGTTTAAGTTTCACTTTGCAGTGCTATTGCGCAATGTCGCGAGTGTTATTGTTTTGTTTTTTTACGCTGGAATTTAGGCTTCGTGGGCTAATTAATAATATTGTAGCATAGGCCGACTTCATGTAAATATATCCATTGTCATTTGTTTATTGTAAAAATACAAAATATGTAAATTAGTTAGAGAGATATAAAAAAACTATCTTTTGTTTGTTGAGTTGGTTAAACCTCTCGCTTATTAAATTGCTTTTGATTGTCATACGACTTGCTAATTATTTCATCGCTACATTTGGTGGAGATGCTGGGTACGATTCCAACAAGATAATTTAATCTGGAAGGTGTTTTGAGAAGAAGCCGACGTTTGCAAAGCTTGCCGCCGCTCGACATCGGTATGAGTGAAGCAGAAGAAAAGCCACGTGTGCAAGCTACCACTTTTACATGTCTTCAGCACCCAAGAAACCCTCCTAATTTTTCAGGTAAGGCTACTGAATTTGCCCACCTATGGTTAAAAGAATTCAACCGTGTTGCTCTTTATAATGGTTGGGACGAAACAATGTGTTTGGCCAACGTTGTCTTCTTTTTGGAAGATACAGCTAAATGTTGGTTCGATAACATTGAGCATGACCTTACATCTTGGGCTATTTTTAAAGAAAAATTTTCAGAAATGTTTGGTGACAAAGAGGATTACTCCAGAAAAATTGAGTCAGCGCTAAAAGTAAGAGCACAAAAGCCTGACGAGTCCATTGAATTCTATATTCAGGATGTGCTGAACCTATGTCGCCAGCTAAACCCAAACATGTCTGAAGAAGACAGGGTAGGCCACCTCATGAAGGGAGTTGCTGACGACATTTACCGGATCCTTCTTACAATTGAGGTAGCTACAACTGTGGACTTCACCAACCACTGCCGTCGGATTGAGAAACTCAATAAAAAGAGGATCAGTAGCGTGAGGTTCGAGAGGATTCCCTCCGTTGCCACAATTAAAGATGAAGAGGCGGGTTACACTTTAAAGGATCTGATCAGGGAGATTGTCAAGGAAGAGCTCCAATTAATTCCAAATGAACAAGCGAACTCCATTTCTTCAAAATCTTTAGAAGAAAAGGTTTTGCAGCGAGCAGAACAAACCTTGTCGCCGATTGGAAAAGCACCGGTGGTCTATTCCAGGAAGGCTTTCCAGAATTTTCGCCGTGACAAACAAGAAATGGGTGAAGCGACAAAGAGGAGGAAAACAGACCAGTTCCGAACGGAGGATAACATCCCGATATGTTTCTATTGCAATCGGCCTGGACACGTCGCGAAACATTGTTGGGAAAGACGCCGTAACTACCAAGAAAGAGAACCAAGTATAATCCAGGACAGTTATTATAGTCGTCGAAGACCTGGACCTATCTACATGTCAGACTATATAACGCCGCAATTGGATGATTTTGAACGAAGCAACTCTCCCCGCCGTAATTTACCTAGAAGCTCCTCTCCCTACCCAGGACGTGGGAGATCGACAACAGGACGATACCAATCTAGATCGCCAGTCCGGATCCCCAGCCGTTCTCCCCACAGAAAGGCACAGGGAAACTAGGAAACACGACCTGTAAGGGAGGTAAGGTCGGACGTTGCTTAAAACCTCCACAGACGCGAGCTGACTTAGACGAAAACTATATTTGTATAAACATCAATGGACGTCATGTCGAGGCGCTAATTGACACAGGGGCGTCATACTCTGTTATCTCAGCTAACTTCAGAGAGTCGCTAAAGGTTGTGATGATTAATAATAACAATATAACTTTAAAAGTCGCAAACAATCGTTTTGTTTCCCCACTTGGAAAATGTCTCCTGAGAGTAGGAATAAATGAATTTCAGCGGACTGCCGAGTTTCTCGTCCTTCCCAGTTGCAGCCACGATGTCATCTTGGGCTGGGATTTCCTCGAGTCGTCAAGTGCCATTATTGATTGTGGAAAATCAGAAATTTCGTTTTCAGAAATGCCGAATGAGGACCCATCCGTGGCAAGGCTTTACTTAGTATCGGACGACATTATTCCTCCAAAATCCATCAAGAGGGTAGTTGCCCGGACAGCCAGCGTGGCAGGAATTAAGAATTATGTTATTGAGGGTTCGAGGACACTTCTTTTGGAAAAAGAGCTTTTTATCCCCTCCTCTTACGTCACCATATGGCATGGCCAGGCCAATATTTGGGTGACTAATTTTAGCAAAAATCAAATACCAATCCCTTCTGGAATGTGCCTAGCTCAGTTTATTAAAATCCAGCCGCAAGAAGTTTGCCCAATCGTGGAAGCTAACGAAAACTATGTGTCTAAAGGTGTTGAGTCAACCTACAAGATGAGTAAATTAGAAGGTTCCATAGAAAATCTTACTGATGTCGATAATGCTGAGCGGCCTGTGGGAATGGAAAATATCTCATCATGTATCTCCCCCGAGCTTCCTCCCAGTCACAAGATCGAACTTTTGGAACTCCTTGAAAAATTTTCGGAATTATTCAATCCGATCACCAAAAGTCCATCTGAACTTATCACTAAGCATAAGATAACTACAGGCGACGCCAGACCATTAAAAAGGAGGCCATATCGGGTTTCACCTTCTGAAAGGAAAGTTATTCAAGAAGAAGTTGACAGAATGATGGAAATTGGAGTCGTCCAACCTTCGGAAAGTCCTTGGGCCTCACCGGTCGTGTTGGTAAGAAAAAGAGACGGATCGGTACGCTTTTGTGTGGATTATCGAGGCTTAAATAAAGTGACAAAAAAGGACGTTTATCCTTTGCCCCGAGTTGACGACGCTCTTGATTGTTTAAAAGGGGCGAAGATAAATTCCACGCTGGATCTAAAGTCGGGATATTGGCAGATTAGCGTTGATGAAGCCGATCGTGAAAAAACTGCCTTTATCACTCCAGATGGCCTTTTTGAATTTAAGGTCATGCCTTTCGGGCTGTGCAACGCCCCCGCCACGTTCGAAAGGATGATGGATGGTCTCCTGAAGGGCCTACGGTGGACAATATGTTTGTGCTATCTGGACGATGTCGTTGTATTCGCAGATACTTTTTCGGACCATCTAACAAGAATAGAGGCGGTTTTGAACTGTTTCAAGAAGGTTGGACTAAGGTTAAATCCCAGCAAGTGCTCTTTTGGTGCCAGTAAAATCAAGATCCTTGGGCATCAGGTAGACCAGAATGGGATCCGGCCAGACGAAGAGAAGATTAAAGCAATCACTGAATTCCCAGTCCCTAATAACTTGCAGCAGGTAAGAAGCTTCCTTGGTTTATCATCTTATTATAGACGCTTTATTAGGAACTATGCGGATATCGCACGCCCCCTTAACGCACTACTCTCTAAGGGGACAAAGTTCGAGTGGAACACAGCCCAAGAGGGAGCGTTTCGGAAATTAAAGATTGCCTTGACGTCAAAACCAGTGTTGGGACATTTTGATGATGACGCTCCGACTGAACTACATACGGATGCCAGTGGATATGGAATAGGCGCCGTGCTTGCGCAAAAACAAGGGGGTGATGAAAAGGTAATCGCTTATGCTTCGCGCACCCTTTTAAAGGCCGAACAAAATTATTCAACAACAGAGAGAGAATGCCTGGCCATAATATGGGCGATTGGAAAATTTAGGCCTTATTTGTTCGGACGTCACTTTAGAGTTGTAACCGACCACCATTCCTTATGTTGGTTGACCAACTTGAAAGATCCTGCAGGCAGATTGGCGAGGTGGGCGCTGAGGCTACAGGAGTATGACGTCTCTATTGTCTACAAGACTGGGAGAATGCACCAAGACGCTGACGGCCTATCGAGAAATCCCCTAAAAGATACCGAGGAGAATTTTAATGATGATATTCCCACATTATTCCTTCTAAGTGACATCGGTAGAGAACAGGAAAATGACCCTTACATTGCGGAAATAATCAGAAATATATCTCAGCCTTCACTTACCAAGCAAGACAACAAGTTCAAAATTGTCAAAGGGATTCTATATAGAACAAATTATGACCCAACTGGACAACCTTTACTATTGGTGATCCCAAGGCATCTTCGAATGGAAATCCTGAGCGACCTGCATGACGCACCTACCGCTGGACATCTGGGTTTCGCTAAAACCTACGACAGAGTCAAGAGAAGGTTCTACTGGCCAGGGCTGTACAGAAGTGTGAAGAGGTACGTGGGTCATTGTCAGGACTGCCAGCGTCGTAAGGGTGTACCTCAATTGCCCCCTGGCTATCTGAAGCCCATTCCGCCTCCGGACAGCCCCTTTCAAAAGGTCGGGATAGATTTATTGGGACGCTTCCCCATATCTCAAGGAAAGAAGAAATGGATAGTCGTTTGTACCGACTACCTCACTAAATACGCCGTAACTCAAAGCCTAGGATCAGGTGAAGCCCAGGAAATCGCGAAATTTCTTTTAGAAGAAGTCATACTGAAACATGGAGCCCCTCGAGAAATAGTAATGGATCGAGGTCGAAATTTCCAATCAAAACTCCTTCAGGAGCTGACTAATAAATGTGGCATCAAAAAGAAGACAACAACGGCGTACCATCCCCAAACCAACGGCTTAACAGAAAGATTAAATAGAACAATTGCCGACATGCTATCAATGTATATGGACCTTGACCAGAAGAACTGGGACGAGATGTTGCCCTTTATCACGTTTGCCTACAATACGGCCAAACAAGAATCGACTGGCTTCACGCCATTCTTCCTGATCCATGGAAGGGAGGCCGAGACGACCCTCGACACTATCTTCCCCTACAGTAGCTCGCCCGAGGGAGAGGAATTCATTCAGAATTTGGGAACAAGAGCCGAAGAGGCAAGACAAATAGCCCGTCATCACATATTCAAGGCTCAAGAGACGAACAAAACTAACTACGACGCTCGACATACAGGAAAGATCTACGAACCAGGAGACCTGGTCTGGATCTTCATTCCTATTCGTCGTGTTGGATTTTCTGAAAAACTCCTAAGACGATACTTCGGTCCCTTCAGGGTTACAAAGAAAATATCGGACGTTACCTACGAGGTCGAAGCAGTCAGTGAACAAGGTAGAAGACAAAAGAAGCGCGACACCGTCCATATCCTCAGGATGAAGCCGTACTATGACCCATCAAGACAGGAAGATTCGTCGGGTGTAGATAACTCTACGTCTGGAGAAGAGGAGGAACTGAGATAAAGCTGTAGAACAGCTTCTCATGGGAGAGGGAGTAGTGTAGCATAGGCCGACTTCATGTAAATATATCCATTGTCATTTGTTTATTGTAAAAATACAAAATATGTAAATTAGTTAGAGAGATATAAAAAAACTATCTTTTGTTTGTTGAGTTGGTTAAACCTCTCGCTTATTAAATTGCTTTTGATTGTCATACGACTTGCTAATTATTTCATCGCTACAATATTATTTTCTTTTTAATTTTCAGCATTGAAATATTTTAGTTATTTTAAAATTTACAAATAATTTATTTTGGAAGGCTAGTTAAACCGTTTGGTTTTCGACCACTAGGACCCGGGTTCGATTCCCGCATTGGACACTTTTTTTCTGTTTAAAAAAAAAAATGCTCCAATGGCCCCCGATTCTTGCAAAAGTCCAACCCCACCAGCGAGTGCAAGTAACCAAACGGGGCGCTGGCATTTGTAAGTGCAAAGTCGAACTGCTTTTCACATGTGTAGACATGTGGTGCGCTTACAGTAAAAGCAGTCACTAACTACCCACCATGATTATCATGGCCTGTTCCACGTGTACTAGGAATAAGCAAAAAAAAAAAAAAATGACACCACAGAGATTACGTATTTGTATTTGATTGTTGACCACCGTTTACACGGCAACATGACTTTGAGATAATGTGGCAGTTATCTTTAGCACCTCGATCAGAATACACAGTGACAAAATTATTTTAACAAGTCCTGCCACACCTACAACCCCTCCTACATCTGGGTCTGATGAGACCCAGAACGGACCATGAACCCAGCATTGGACTCAGTGACCATGGTCCACTCAGATGATAGAAGCACTTCCCCAAATAAACCCACTGAGACTTACATCCCCGCCTCTGTCTCATCAATATATACTTAAAAATGCATGCAATAAACACATATATAATATTTTAAAAATAATAAATATCATATAGTGGAAGCATAACTGAAAAGTGAACAAACCAAAAAAAAATTAAAATGACTTTTTTTCCCAAATTATTTTTTTTCCAAGATACTAAAATAAAAATAAATTAATATTAACATTTAAACATTATAATATTGTTTCAGTACTTTTATTTGATGATGGTAACAACAAAAAAATATTGGTTTGATCGCATCTTAAGTGTTTTCATTGATTGCTACCTTATGTTTCCAACTAAAATGTAAGAAAAACATTTTGCTTATTTAAACCAAGATTTTATTTTAATAAAATTGTATATATAGTTAAACCTGTCTATAGTGCCCCCTCTAAATAGTGTCTTCCTCTCTATAGCACCCAATTTTAAACATAAAAATGTAAACATTTTACATTAAAAGTGACCTGTCTATAGCACCCTATTTTGGTGAGTCCCAAGAGTGGGCGACAGGTTTAACTGTATTTATATTGGTTTTTATTACTTTATTTTATGTAAGAGAGTCTTAGGTACAAGCTTTACTCTACTAATTATGAAAAAGGCATCTCCTTATCGTGCAACTGAAAGTTGCTGATGGCTTGCGTCATCTATCGGAATAAACATCAACTATTCTCGTTGATTTTTAATTATTCCAGAATTGGCCAAATACCCATTTTTGATTAATCAAGAAAAGCTAACCACGGACGCGTTTTGGGCTTTTGGCACTCATCAGCGTGGTGCAAGCTGTACCTCAATATGACCATAAAATTGGTCATTCAGGCATCCTGAAAAATCATGAAACGGGTAGTTAAGGCCAGAATTGTGCGAGACGACGAGAATAGTTGATATTTATTCCGATAGATGGCACAAGCCATCAGCAACTTTCTGTTGCACGATAAGGAGATGCTTTTTTCATAATTTATGCACCTTATCCCAGTACAATATATCATTTGTACTATTTTTTCTAATTACTAACCCTAATATTTTCTCTAGAGTTAGTGTTTTTAAGCAATTATAGGGTTAGAGAATAAGTTCAGGTTAGGGTTTGTAAAGAGAGCTTCCCTTTTTTATATAGCAGTCCTAGGTCACATGATTATCAGTGACCAATAGGAAAGAGGGTGAAAAGTGCAACGACCTCCAATTATATAATTTGTCTATTTATGGCCAACTATAGCGGCCCTTCTAGGGACTCGCCAAAATAGGGTGCTATAGACAGGTTACTTTTAATGTAAATCACATTGTACTACGTATTTAAAATCGGGTGCTATAGAGAGGAAGGCGCTATTTAGAGGGGGCGCTATAGACAGGTTTAACTGTATATAATAGTTGAAGCTACTGTTCAATTACTTTGGGAAGTAATTTTTTTTTTGCTTATCCCTAGTACATGTGGTACAGGCCATGATAATCATGGTGGGTAGAAGTAGGCGACTGCTTTTACTGTAAGTGCGCCACATGTCTACATATGTGAAAAACAGTTCGACTTTACACTTTACAAATGTGCCAGAGCCCCGTTTGTTTACTTGCACTTGCTGTTGGGGTTGGACTTTTAAAAGAATCGGAGGACATTGGAGCATTTTTTTTGGGGGAGTAATTTAAAGGACATAAGTGCTATATCACAATTACATGAAAAGATTTGTAATACTTTGTTTTATTGTCCAATTTGCATAATATGGACAAGACACCACCACCATCAATATTATAGCAGGAGTCGGTGGAAGCATGGTCGAAACCATTGGTTTTCAACCACTACAACCCGGGATCGATTCCCGCATTGGGCACTTTTTCTGATTTAAAAAAAAAAAAATGCTCCAATGGCACCCGATTCTTGCAAAAGTCCAATCCCACCAGCGAGTACAAGTAACCAAACAGGGTTCTGGCATATTTGTAAGTACAATGTCCAACTGCTTTTCACATGTGTTATACTTACAGTAAAAGCAGTCGCCTACCTCTACCCACCATGATTATCATGGCCTGTATTACATGTGTATACTAGGGATAAGCAAAAAAAACACCAATCAGAGAATCGGTTGAAAGATGCCTCATGACTAAACATAACACGGAAGACCAAACCATCTTCTACCCACCATGATTATCATGGCCTGTACTACATGTGTGTACTTAGGGATAAGCAAAAAACAACAACATATTATTATGGCATATAATATAGCCTAACTCCGCCTTTGCTGGTCCCAAGCCCGGATGAAAAAGGAGGAGGGGGAGCAGTAACAAGCTCGCTAAAAAACCTGGGTTCAGCTGGCCTGGCTGATAGTACCCTGTAAGGACTCCAGGGATACAGGATGAGTCTGTACTCCATGTTAGGAGCGGCTGTACATGGTGTCTGTTCCTCATGTCAGAGGCGGCCATTTATTTTGGAACTAAGTCGACCTGCCACTGAATAGTGCTCCCAGTCTTAAATGACAAAGGCAGACGCATTTTACTTTACCTAAGCTTGATACCTTAGTATGATTGAGTGGAGATAAGAAAGAAGAAGAAGAAGATTATTATGGCAGATAATATAGCCTCCATATTTGTTTACAGGAAACATGGAAAACAAAATTAAAATCTGATTAATGAACAATTACTGATATAAACAATGAGGGGATTGATTGTAAAGATGTGAAAGTGTCTTCTGCCATAAACTCTAAACATCATATATATGTACATTTCTATATTAGAATTTTATAAATATGTTACATTTTATTTACATATTCCACCAAACTAGGTAAATTTAAGGTAATGCATTTGAATGCCCTTGAAACTAACAAGTTTTCCTTTCTTATCTATTGGAAGGTTTTAGATATAATGAATAAAAATTTCATTTATAATGTATTTATAGGCATGGAACACATCTATATATATTAGTAGAATTTTTTATTATAATGGAATATAAACATCAGTATAGTTTATTACATTGCTTTTAAGACCTTTAATTATAAATTAGATCATATATTTTTATTATTAATTTATAAGATAGAACTATTGTAAATATTCAATCAAAAATAGCAGCATTATAATATTTACTGCTAAAATTTAACATATTAACTGATGCAACCACCATGTTTTTTTGCATACGAATCAATATATTTTTTTTTAATTATGGAAAACTTTTGTTGGGGGCGAAAAAATAAATTTTATAAATATTATATAGCATTAAAGTTACACCAAAAGATATAATTTTTACATGTTCTTAAAAAGAATGCCCTTGTTTTGTAAGACTATTTTAACTTATTATTAACTTAGAATAATTAGAACTTGGCTACGTTATTATACACAAGCTTATTGAATTCGATAGTTTTTTTTTTTTTAATTATAATATAAAAAATTTACCAGTATAAACCGATTGAGTTGCAGCATATCCCAGGCCAGCAGCGGCAATAAGCATAGTTGCTCCCTTTGATGCACCATTAGGATTCTTTAAAAGCCAATTTAGTATTTTGGGCATTCCAGTTGCCATTTTGTTATTTTGTATTTAGGTATTGTGTGAATATGTAATTATAAATTTTTTAAAAACTTAATAGATAAAAGGAAGACAAAAACATGCAACTAAATTGCAAGCATGGAATATTGGTCAAAAATCAAATTATATTATTCTGTGCGTAAATATATATATGAAATTTAAAGCCCCCAGAGCTGCTAATACCTGATCTTGTCTATTCTGCCCTGAAAAATTAAAAAAAAGCTCTTATGCAGGTGCCCCTACCAGGGACAGGGTATGCGCCCTTGGTAGAGACTTTAAAGATGAGTATTTTTATGAACCTTTATCCAATACTTGTGGCAACATGTTTTTCTGGCTGTTTAGAATCAGAACGAAAAACCATCAAGGCTGCGCTTCCTTTTCACTTTCGTGGCGATAGGGATACATATACTAGCTCACGCAAGCTCTCAACAATATTTTCAATTTCGTGTGGATTGTTCAGGACGAGAGAAAAGCTTATAATGAAAGCTGATGGGCTGCAGTGTCTATAGCCTCAAAAAAAAAAAACGTAACCGTAGCCTATCCGGGTTTGTCTTCTTACTTATTGTCGATTTGTTGCAATTGACGTCCAACTGATTAGATCTAGCTAAGATGTTTGTTTTTTTTGGGGGGGGGGGAAGGTTCTTCAATGCTTCTTGGCTGAAAGTAATGGTGTTAAGTAGAGTTACAGTCTGGAATCTCTGAAGATGGTAGGATGGGCATCTGAGGTTATCGACTGTTTGATTCTCTTGGTGACAATGCTGGCAGACGGAGTCGTTGTTTTTGGAGGTTCTGGCGATTTCAACTTGAATGAAACCATGTCCTGTTAGGATTGTGGAGGTGAGGTCGCTATGTTTTAGTTTTGAGAGAATTGAGATTAAAAGACAAGGGGATGCAGCAATTGTGGTGTGTCGACTTATTAGTCCAGCGATGGCCCAGAAAGTATTTCAAAGTTAGTGTTTTATTGGTATTACTTATTAGCTACATTTTCAGAGGAAGACAAAAAGGACAGCACCCTAGTGTCTATTCTGGTTCTGTTGGCTTCCGCCGATATGCCGCGCCGCGGTGGTCATCTCCTATTTCATGTCCCCCGCTTGTATGTTTGCTGACGGCGTGGTATGTCATCCCAGCAGGCTGGAAGTGATGGGTTCCCGGTTTGGATAGTTGAAAAGGGAGGATACACAATGTGACTTATTAAAAGTTTCCTTACTTAGGTATATATATATAGCAAATTAGGCCAACAACCCCATGTATACAACCCGCAGGAAGACCTTAATGTTGTATAATAGCAGCACAGCTGTCAGTGATGCACTATCGGCATATGTCTTTACATCATCACATTCACAAGGAAAAAAAAACTCTGTAATTGATTAAGGGTTGAGCTAAAACAAGGTTCGAGCATATAATTTTGTCAGAACAATGGTCTAAAGATGGAAACAGCCGCGACACTATTATACAATTTCATCAGACAACCCATGAAATCGTTATTAAATTGGGCAATCTATAAAACACTGAAACACAGACACTCGCGGCAATGTATGTGGCCGGTAATTTATGGGAGACTTGATTATTAGTAACATTCCCTTCAAATAGGTAAGAAACATACAACATTTCATTTAAACAGTGGGAATAGCACCATAAGGCAAATTATGTATGAAATAGGTAACAGAGGAAACAAGAAAATTTCTCTAGATATTTATTTAAATATCTTAAAATTTGGGAACATGTCTATACTGACGAGATATGCTATGTACATAGTAAAATTTAGATAGAGGTGACCTGAAGTTACTTTATAGCCCTTTAGGGCCCATGCGAAATCTAGGTTGGCTACTACACAAAAAAAAAGGGGGGGAAGGCGCTAAGTCATAATGACAAATGGCTTACCTTTTCTCGAAAGTGGCGGCAAGGTCTGGTCTCCTCTACGTCTCAGGCCCGACTAAAAATCGTCCTTCTCACTGAGCGACTCCGATCGAATACTGCCTTTTGGCAAAGAACCTTCTTTTATATCATCCCTCTCTCCATTTTCATTCGCCGAAAAAAACCAATCAAAATGGCCAACGGCTCCAGTATCAATTTCATAGACGCCCCAGGCCTCATCAAAATAGAACATATAGTATTACCAAAACAAAAAAAAATCTCAAGAGAGAAACAACATGGTACTAGTGTAAGATTTCAGACTCCAGGCCTCTTCCATCAAAATAGAACATATAGTATTACCAAAACAAAAATCTAAAGAGAGTAACATCTACGGCGATAGTGTAAAATTTCAGACGCCAGCCCTCCCATCCACATGGATTGAAATACCATCCTCCCTTTTTCTCGGGACGATATATATATATCGCTCCCCCCCTCCGTCTTAGCTAAAATTGACACAGGCCCCTTTTCACTTGCACTGTAATATAACGCTTTCCTTTCTCGGTTCAGTCTTTTAGAGATCTTCCTTCTCCATTTTTTTTTCTGGTCACCTTTACCTAAATTTTTGGTGAGGGGAATATATGTACATATGAAACAACAGTTTCCAGCTCGGATGTCTCTGGATGTCTTCTTCTTTACCAGGCATCAGCTTTCGGCATGGAAGTCTGGTGTCATCTGTTGTCTAGGTTTCTGGGCAAAAAGAATGGTCTGTAAGTCTATGTGGGAGGGAAGCCATGTATCCATTTGATTTGATTATACATACGCCTTCTGTTGGGGTATGGTTACAAAAACGTGCCCCAACAATCCTCCCCCTGCCAAGTAATGGACAAATGCGTTTGTGCTATTCATTATTCATCTGCCTTTCATCAGTTACTATGAAAGCAGGCCCATTTCTAGCAAAATGCATTTTCCATTACTAGGTGAAGCCAGATGTACCGAAACCTATAGGGAAGGTAAGGCTAGTCAAAATGATGGTATGCCATTCTAGATGTTTATTATTCCGAACATTAGTGGGCATTGCGCATCCTGGCAAAGGGGTTTTTATGTGCTATTATTCTGTCAGAACACTGTTATCAAAATAGGTTATTGGGGACAGTCATATCATATGTATGGAAGTAAGCAAGGTCATCTGTCTTACCATTCATGGGTATATATACCACCCTTCCACTTTCTTCTTTGGTCTTGAGGAGTAGGCCTTCCTAGTGGTAAGTCCTCTCAACCCCATCCTTGCCTCTTGGGGTACTGGATTCATTGCTACCTTCTTTCTGCTAACAATACAGTTAGGACATTTCCCTATTACATATTATATATAAAAAATTGGGCGCCAAGAAGTCGTTTAGAAATAACTGACTAGTCCAACTCCTAAAACATGCCAGCATCTTTATTTTCGTACCAATCAAGACATTCGTGTGGTATAGTTATATATATATACAATCAAAGGAAAGGATAATTATAGTTAGCTGAAAGAAATATCTTGGTATATAATGATTAGCCTATGACATGATGACTTTTGCTAAATAAAAATTACAGAAAACAAATTATGTAAGTAATCATTAAATAAGGCACAAAATATGTAATGATAAAATGAATCCTTCCATGTTATATGATGAGTATAACATATATATTGAAGTAAAAACATATCATGTAGATAGTGATTAAATATGTTAAGATATAAGTGATAAAAATCATCCCATGATAGATGACAAAAGAAAACTACTACAAGATTATATATGGTGACAAAATATATATAATTAAATATTTAATATAAATATTAATATCATGAATGTCAAAATAAAATTGTTGAAATGAATAGTATATGACTATAATATAATATATATGATATAAAAATAATAACATATTGAAAAAGAAAATGTAAACATAATGTATATTTGTGCGCTGAAGGTTCAAGGTTTAGTATCTCAGTTAAGTTTCAATCTTATCCAGTCTGGAATCACGAGTTGGTCACTGGGTAATATTCGTCTATCCCGATCCTACTGGAGGGTGGGTTCTCTCTTGTGTGTTAGATTCCTCAAATTCCAATACTCTCTCAACCCAGATGGGAACGTCATTTAGAATCTTGGTCAAATGGAGCATAGCCCAGACCTCTATTAAACTACACAGTCCATTTAAATCTAGGGTGACAACCGTATGAAGAGAATTTTTCTGTTTTGGCAGAGCGACTAATCAATTTCTACTATTTTGTTTGTGACTCCGTTTACCTTGTCTCTGGGGTGTGTACAGTTCAGCTACCTCCCCCTTCCAAGAAATTCATATTACTTTCATCTACTAATATACCCTCTATTCATTGACCTGAATCCTACAAATCTACATCTTATAAATTTGAATTTTATCAATCTGAAATTTTGGTTCTTTTACAAATTCCTTCAGAATTCTACTCCCTGTATAACTGCTCTTAATTCTACTGTCCTCAATACAACACTTCTAAAACTTTTACTCATTGGCTCGTTCTGGCGTCTCGTTCGCGGTCCTTATAGTTAACTAATACTTTAAAATCTTATCCTATCATGAAACGAGTTTAAACTCGTTGAAGGTCCTAATAATTACTTATTCTGCCTCTCGAATCGGTCTTATGCTCGAATTCATTCCAACAAAACGTATGGCAGGGCGAATCCTTTATTAGAAGAAACTTCCGCTAGCTATGGGGGATCAAACTGGTACCAAAAAAATTTCAATAGACGGAAACTACTTCGTCTAGAATAACTGGGCAATCTCTGCCTACATGCCAATCTTACAGGACCTCCCGTCTAGAACACCCTCACTCCAGCCACGCTAAAAGCGTCGAAACTACGGTGTCAGATCGGTTACCCAAGGTCGCGCCGTTATACCCCAGGTTATACGGCATGGCTAAAACAAATCCCCCATCCTGCATAAAATTCAATCTATACCTCTTCGTTTCCTCTAATGAGGAGAAGTTTTGTGGGTTTTCTGGTCTGATCATAACCTCCCACAACCTTCCAGTCTGGGAATCGAGATATGATCATTATCTACGACTCTTAAAATTCAAGTTGATATAAATAACAAAGAGTACTTTATTACCCTAGTAATAGAAATTAAAAAAAAATTTATACTCCTCCAAAAGGAGACCTAACAAAAATGGAGCGAATATTTTCCTAACAATAGAGTTTTTACAGTCCTGTGAGGCTATCGTTCTTAACAAATAAAGAAATCAAAATTGAAAATTGAACCTATTAAATTCCCTAACACTACTCTAAAATAATTTTGGTCTAACAGTATACTAGTTTTTAACCTTCTTACACATTCATTAAGCCAATCCATTCATACACCCTCCCCCCCTTCATTCACGGCTTGCATACAAACTAAAGTTAAAAATTGCTATAAATGCCAAAACACTTAATAATCTCTATCAAATAAACCCTAACAATTTCTAAATTCCAGGACTAATGTGAAATCAAATAAAGTTTTCTAATTAAAACAAATTGGGAACTAAAGCCCTAGGTTACTCAAAGAAAATGCCTCTGTACAAGCTCTATATATACTAACACTTTATACTCGATAAATGATTGTTAACAATAATTGTTAACAATTCTAAATAATCTGGAAGCTAACCTACCAAAAAAAAAAAAAAGAATCAGTGTAACTTCAAAACTGCCCTTGCCTTGACACTAAGCGACTTTTCACGACAATTCTATAAAGACACACACAAATTATAATGGTGAATAAAGGACCATTAAACGTGACACCTCATAAAAGCGGAATTGAGTCATTCCCCTAGCCACCGTGGGTGAAGTCACTTTCTTCTTACTTCCTCGTGCGTCTGCCCCCTTTGCAGTAGTCCGACCTCAACACTCTATTGAAAGATGGATTTATAGGGTTTACGATTCACTACCCAACACTAACATTCTCAAGTGCTTTCCGAGGATCGACTACGGTCTGGGCCTACTTAACTTCTACCCCTGGCTTAGGGTCCCTATACTTCACAACTTTACTCTGAAAGATTGACCTTTCATGTCCTCATTAGAAACCTATTTCAAAGCTACTACCTGAAGGCCAGGGATTATAGGGTTTCTGTATTACCCAACACAAGCCATAGGATGCCTATTAGGTTTGTTATTTTAGACATAGCCCCCCTCTAAGTTGTGATTTCCTACACCTTCCTTCATCTATTACTCCCGATAATAACCAAAAATTCAGATTTACACTAAATAGTTAATTCACAATGGTATCCATTATTCTCATTGGTCTTCGAAACTCGGGTTTTAACAAGAAATAGTTTGTATTAAAAAAAAAAGGAATCCTAATGAAGTTCTACTTTAAAAAAAAAAAGGTTTAAAAAAAAAAGGTTGAAATCTCTAAACTTCTCATTCTATCGAGCTGATTCTCCGTACACACTCCAAAATCCTAGTTAGAGGCGACAGTCTAAGCAGAATTTACACTGTGTGGGCCTTTTCACCCTTGTAGACCTGCGTAAAGTTAAACTGTTCACACTAACTCTGTCAACTTCCCCTCGTCTCATTACTTCTGAGTTCGCTCTGGTTGTCACCCCTTGTGGAACCACTACATTAACAGACCTATTAGGGAGATAAGCTGGACCTGTAAGATGAATCCAATGATCTTCATCACTGGAACTTTGACTTGAATTACCATCACTAGTCTCCTCCTCCTCTGTGGGGAAAATCCTAATTGGTATATGGTATTGTTTTAACCTATCTATATGGTATTTATCCAAATTCCCAGTTTCTAGATTCTTCAAGAGATATACAGTATCACCAGCTCTTTTTAGTACCTCATATGGACCCCCATACCTTGGCTCAAATTTGTGACGCCCCTTCGTCTCATGCATTCTCTCCACTAGGACTAAGTCCCCGTTATTGAAAGTTCTCAGCCTTTTGTTTTCGAACTTAATCCTAGCTTCTTCCTGTTCATTCAAGTAGGTTTGCCTTACTACCTCTCTTATCTTCTCGACCTCCTCTGTTAGTTCCCGCTCGTAGAAGGCTGCCGTTTGAGCAATCAAATCTTCGCTTACAGGACTTTGTCCCGCTTCCTGAAAGGGTTGCGGGAGCCTCAGCTCATGTCCGAAGACGAGTTTCGCTGGCGTAAATCCTGTACTAGAATGTTCAGTGGTTCTGATAGCTAAAGCTACCATGGGTAAGATGTCATCCCAATTAGAACCTGCCTCACACCTACGCAAAGATTCAATTACTGTTCTGTTGAGCCTTTCTACAGCGCCATTACTTTGAGGTCTCCAAGCAGTGGTGTTCACTGCACTTACCCCCATGGCCTTGCAAATCCCTTTGAAAATACAGCTAATGAATGCCGAACCCCGGTCCGAAAGTATAGTTTTCGGTACTCCAAAGATAGTAATTACGCTTTCCAACAGCGCTTTAACCACTGTACTGGCACACTGGTCTCTTGTAGGTATTAAAATAGGGAATTTGGTAAATAAATCGACTATGGTCAGGATGCTAGAATGTCCTTTGGAAGTCTTCTCTAAGGGTCCTATGAAGTCTAGAGCAAGATGCTCAAATGGTTTTCCAGGCCTGAAGTGGGGAGCATTACCAGCCTTGGTTACACCTTGATTTGAGAGCTGGCAACCCTCGCATCTGTATATATAGTTTCGGACCTGTGTCCTCATACCCGGCCAATAATAATCGTCCTTCAGCCTTCTCATTACCTTCTTGACCCCAAAATGACCTCCCGTCGGAACGTCGTGGTGATATTTAATCACCATCTCCCTAATGTCTGACGGAACCACCTTCACCCAGATACCCCCACTGTTCTTAGACACGAGGTAACCCTCGTGCATTTTATAATCCTTATTTTTATAAGTTACAGTCTCGGTAGACCGTCTGTCACCTATTAGTTTCAATAAGGGGGCCCATTTCTTGTCCTTAAGCAAACCTTCCCACGTCCGATCACTATCTATCAAGGGGGGCCCACGATTTTTAATTACTGCGGCCACAACTCTCTTATCTCGTGATGGTTCAGGATCATCCTCACACGGGAACCTACTGAGGAAGTCGGCTACCGTGTTTTCTTTCCCCGGGACATACACAAATGTCACATTGAAGTCTTGGATGATCTCTGCCCATCTAGACAATCGAGCGTTCTTATAATCAAACCCCTTGTTATAAGTGATCGGTTTGTGATCGGTATGCACCTCAACCTTACTGCCCGCCAGGAGGTGTTTAAAGTGCTGCAGAGACAACACTACGGCATAAGCCTCCTTTTCGATTGTGGAATAGCGAGTTTCGGGGCCTATCAACCGTTTGCTATAGTAAGCTATTGGCTTGACAACCCCGTCTATCTCCTGTTGGAGACAAGCGCCAACCGCTATTCCACTGGCGTCTGTATTGAGGATAAATGGTCGCCCTATCATTGGATGAGCCAGTAAAGGCTCACTGGTTAGTACTTGTTTTATGGTCTCAAAGGCTGTCTGCTCTATTGTACCCCAAGTGAATCTTCGCCCCTTTCTCAATAAGTTACTTAGTGGAGCTAGGAGTTCACCTGCGTTGGGTATGAAGCGCCTGTAGTAGTTTACAGTACCCAAAAGACTTCTGACCCCCCTGATGTTGTGGGGACGTTTCAAATCCCTGAGAGCCGCGACATTATCCCACATGGGTTTTATCCCATCCTGATCAATTACATGACCGAGGTAATCTACAGAGCCCTTGAAGAAATAACTCTTCCCACGCCTAGCCTTTAGATTAAAGCGACTCAGGCGTTCGAGTACAGCGGCAAGGTCCGCCACATGCTGCTCATGAGAGTCGCTGTAGACGATGACATCATCGATGTACAAACGAACGCATTTATACAACAAATCCCCTAGGACCAAATTCATGGCCCATTGGAAGATCTGAGCTGAGTTCTTCGCTCCTTGTGGTAGACGTGTGAAACGATATCTCCCCCAGGGCAGAGAGAAAGTGAAATAATCTCTATCACCCTCCGGGATGCGAATCTGGAAAAATCCAGAGGTCAAGTCTAATGTGCTGAAGACCTTTGCGCCTGCAAAAGCACGCAGGTTGTCTTCAACGCGAGGTATTGGGAACGGGAAGAATTCTGTCACCTCATTAATTAATCGCAGGTCCATTGTAATGCGGACGCTGCCGTCTGTTTTAGCAACAGGGAATAGGGGAGAATTCCATAAGGATGTACTCCCCTCGATAATTCCAGCTTCTTCCAATTCGTCTACTAAGGCCTTCACCTTTGAGACCAGCTTATTTGGGATCGGATACTGACGTCTATAGACTGGCTTTCCAGTCAGTATCTTTAACTTAGGGGCAATGATGGTTGACCCATCGCCCATATCGGAGATGTCGTCACAGAAACAGTGACTATATGCCCTAAGGACGTCTTCCCCTGTCCTGATTTTATGTAGAGGTATACTGGGTGGTCTGACAGGCACCTCACTGGCCTGTAACGAGGACAGGAAGGCCGACTTAGTCGGTTCTTCGTCCTGCTCAAAGTCTGATCTGACGCTTCCATCATGGTTGAGAGTGAGTCTTAGAGCCTTGAATCCTGGCATACCTAGGATTCCATCAAAGCCTAGCCCACCTAGATGGCAGTATTCAAATGTTGTTTTTACTTCCCTGATGGGTGTTCCCCTGATATAGGCCCTAACCTCTATTAACTCACTCCCCAGTGACCTTAACTCACTCCCACTAATCCCCTTAAGGAAGGTGGGTTTACCCAAACCTTCAGCGCTAATATCCAAGGAATCTATATTTACAATGTTGGCCTCTGAGCCTGTATCGATAATTAGTCTGATAGTCCTATTACTCAGAGACCAACCTTTATCTACAAATGTACAAGTGATTACAGGTAGGCCGGCTAGAGTTCCCCCATTCCCTGCTTTGAGGCAAGCCGGACCTATTTTTTTGTCATGGCTGTGCAAATTCTTGCCATGTGGCCTGTCTCCCCGCATCTGAAGCACCTGATGGGTGTCCGCGTTGCTTCGGGGCCCTCATACCCCCTTGGCGCTCCTCCCTTGGTTGTTGTTGGAGGGCCTTCCTTGCGCTGTTCTTGTGGGGCTCTACCGTTGGGGTTCTGTCGGGGTCTCTCCTGCCTGGTCCCTTGTATAGTGGGCTGGTTGTTCTGAGCGGAACCTCCTCTCCGCTGGAAACCTCTGGCCTGGTTGGTGTCCCACCTGTTTCCCATATTCATCCTGGGTTGCTCCCTGTGGGTCCTCCTCAGGTCCTGGTTTTCCGTCTCCAGGTTCTTTAACTTGGATTCCAGCCGGGCCATCTGGCTCGTCAACTCCCTCAACTTCCTGGCACTCCCCTCTTCATCTTCCATTTGGCATCTTGAGTACTCGTCATCCCTTTCTTCGATCTGGTGGAGACTGCTCACAATTACCTCCCATGACTCATTCTGGAGTTGGTGGGCTCTCTGCCACAGGTTTGGACAGAGTCCAGTGAGGAAGATATCAGCGACCTCAGTGATGTCGATCCTCAGGCCATCTGACTCGGCTTCTGAGGCAAGGCTCCGCACTCTGTTCGCGTATTCCTTAACCTTTTCTCCGGGCCTTTGTCTACAGGAGAAGAACTTCTTCCTGGCTTCTCTCTTGGGGGCCCTCCTGGAGAATCTCTGTTCCAGGTTTTCCTTTAATTCGTTGTATCCCAGTTTGATCTGGGAGGCCTGGAGGGCGAACTCTCTCGCAGCTCCTCGAAGGTGATTGTCCAGGAGGATCCTCCTCCTAGAATCATCCAGGGCTTTCACATCGTAGACCAATTCGAAGTCCCGGATGAACTTGTCGAATGGTATGAGCCCATTTCCCTCAAACTTCTCCAAATGGTATAGCGCAGACGGCAACGGCGTCTGGCTGGGTGAGGGGTCATCTCCAGGGTGCATGGTTCTCTCTCAGTCTGCTGTCTGAAATATTCCAGATTAGTAGTGGGGATTGGAGAAGAGAATCTCATGTATTAATGGGGGCAGGGAACCGAGGGGTGAAAGATGGGTTCATGGCCCAAAAGGGAAAGGAAATGGGAGAGGTACATGTTCATCCATGTGGGTGGATAGTAATCTTAGATCAATGCTCTTTCTGGGTGTATTGAAACTAACTAGCCATGATGGTAGTTGATGGGTTCCCGATCTATTATCACTCTTAATTTTGAACTATTAATTATTACTAGTGTAATATTATTCCAACAGCCTATGACCTTTAAGCTTTATAACTCCATATACACTCGGCGGGGTAGTTACCTTGTTAAGAAAACCTATAATGTCATAGATCATTTAGAGAGAGAACATAACAAATTTGTGCGAATAGTTTGCTTCAACTATTGATTGTAAGCCTATTAAACTCGTTCTCTCTAGGTTGGCTCGCTCATTAATCTTCAATCTACGTTCAATAGTCATATTAAGTTCTCATGGATGCTAGATGTAAACTGTATCAAAATAGTGTAGTTTTCTAGTTTCCGAATTATATGACAGTTAGAAAAAAAAAGAAACAAACATTCTGGAAATATCTCGCACTGGCTACTATAAAAAAAATTGAATGGGGTACAGCTCTGATCTTACAGGATACCTCATGGCTCATAGAATTGAATCGCTCATTTCTCACTAAAATATTCACACAGGGTATGGAGGTCTCCAGCGGTTCTATAGCTATTGGTCAACTAAATTAATTAATGGCAGGAATTGAAGTTAGTTTAAATGCTCATGTGCTGTTTTTGTCATGCGTCTTTATGTCATCTGCAAAGGAAAGTGTCGCCTCAAAGGACCTAATTCTGGGACTAACATCCGCTGCACATTTCAGGAAGGAGTGGTCGTCCATACAATAGCAAGATATCATTTTGCTGCCAATGTACAATGTTGAGCATTTTCCATGTCGTCATTTTGTCGATCCCCAATCTTCTAGGGTGTTTCTTTAAGCATTTCTTGATATCGTTTAATGCTTTATGCGATCCCGCCCGGCATTCAATAAGTATTATTTGATCGTACCATCTCCAGGAGACCATCCCATTGCGGCCGAATCATTTCCACCCAACTTATAACGCCGTCCATATCGCGTAATTGAAATTAGTGTAAAACTCAAAGAATAAGACCTTAATCTCTTAATTCTTTACTAATTTCAGTTGGCTCAACATAAATCTTCTCAATTATTAATTTAGTACAGTGGCGTGACATGTCACACTTCTTCTAGTTCTTTCGCAAGCTCGATTAATCCCAGTGGAAACCCGTCCAGGCGTCAATCCCGTGCTAACCCGTCATGCATGACTTCAAATTTGGAAATTATTAGACCTGAATATTTGCAGTGGCATCTGCTTCCACTGAAAGTATTTAAGACACAAGGCTGCCTCTTTAAATCACTGTCTTTACTCCCACATGCCTGTGTAAACTTTAACCATGACTTTATCAATTCTCAAAATTCTGCCTATCGAGTATCCTGAGAATCAATGTTCTTCTTGTCTACGGCGGATTATCACAGTAATTGTTCCCTAGAGTTATCTGCGTCGAGTGGTCAGTCTGTACTACTAATTCTCCACTCTAACTCTAGGACTCTTCTATCTACTCGGGCTGTTCAAAAATTTTCAAGACAGTTGTTCAAATCCCCAATGATAATCTGCTAAATTTCGATAATTATTGGAATTCTCATTAAACAGAATAACTACACCTTTCTGACACAGAAATATCCAGCATCAAGATATAGCGCACCGTCCAATTTCTTTATTTCAAGACGGTGTCAAATTACAACTGAAGGAACATACTAAACATATAACTGGTTTAAATTTCATGTAATCTCATCATGCCTTCTGCTGGCAAATATTTACTGTAAAATTCAATACTATCAAGATGGTTTTATTTGTCTTCATCTAAAAAAAATGTTTCAGAAATAGAGTCTTGGAAATCTCTACTAAAGACAAAAATTATACATTTGTCAATTCAGGATAACCTTCCCTTGTCAGAGTGTATACAGCTGCCAAGCCAAAATACGCAGGGGAGACAGGAAGGAGAGTCAGCAATAGAATATATGAACATAGACGCAACGTTATTAATCAAGACAATAGGTCTCTAATTTTCCAATACTGCAAAGGAACAGGTCACACTTTCGCATTAGGAGAACCTAGAATACATTACAATAACATAAACAGCAAATATCAAAGGCTTATAATTGATTTTCTATTATTCAGAAAACACAATAGCATTAATAGAAAATAGATTTGCCCGAAACATATAACACAATATATCCTAGTACCAGCTAATAATATCAACAATAATATAAGTAACTTATATGTAATAGCCAATAACTATTATAAAACTACTTAAATAATAGAATTTCTAACCTATAAGATAATTCATAGAATATAGCAAACGATAGTAGAATATGTGTAATACCTTAATCAAAAAAATATGTCTTAAGAAAACAAATAATATGCAAAACTTCCTAATGTATATATATATATGTACATAGAATCATAATAGTTTTAGCATCAGGCGACGTTATATTTTCTTGATATATTGTATATGTTTCTCCTGTAGAAGGGCGGACAAGCTCGAAAGCTCGAGAAGACCAGAATAAAAGATACTCATCCCCATAGACGTTTTACTTTGATATCAGAAATCAATGATAATATTAAGGTTTTTGCCACAAACAATGTGAATCGTAAAAGACAGCGGCGAGAGATGCGGTATACACCGCCTCAACATAACTTTCATTGCCTGATAAAATGCCAGTGAAACGGAAAGCGTAAATTAAAATTCACGATTTATAATAGACTGTTAATCTCAGGATGCGTGGACTACTTCACCAATACTTAAAAATAGTATGGCTTTTCATTAGGTATATATTTCTAAAGTATAGGGGAAGAAACATATACTAAATTCGAGCCCCGCGGCGGGCGACATTGATGGGTTCCCGGTTTGGATAGTTGAAAAGGGAGGATACACAATGTGACTTATTAAAAGTTTCCTTACTTAGGTATATATATATAGCAAATTAGGCCAACAACCCCATGTATACAACCCGCAGGAAGACCTTAATGTTGAATAATAGCAGCACAGCTGTCAGTGATGCACTATCGGCATATGTCTTTACATCATCACATTCACAAGGAAAAAAAAAACTCTGTAATTGATTAAGGGTTGAGCTAAAACAAGGTTCGAGCATATAATTTTGTCAGAACAATGGTCTAAAGATGGAAACAGCCGCGACACTATTATACAATTTCATCAGACAACCCATGAAATCGTTATTAAATTGGGCAATCTATAAAACACTGAAACACAGACACTCGCGGCAATGTATGTGGCCGGTAATTTATGGGAGACTTGATTATTAGTAACATTCCCTTCAAATAGGTAAGAAACATACAACATTTCATTTAAACAGTGGGAATAGCACCATAAGGCAAATTATGTATGAAATAGGTAACAGAGGAAACAAGAAAATTTCTCTAGATATTTATTTAAATATCTTAAAATTTGGGAACATGTCTATACTGACGAGATATGCTATGTACATAGTAAAATTTAGATAGAGGTGACCTGAAGTTACTTTATAGCCCTTTAGGGCCCATGCGAAATCTAGGTTGGCTACTACACAAAAAAAAGGGGGGGGAAGGCGCTAAGTCATAATGACAAATGGCTTACCTTTTCTCGAAAGTGGCGGCAAGGTCTGGTCTCCTCTACGTCTCAGGCCCGACTAAAAATCGTCCTTCTCACTGAGCGACTCCGATCGAATACTGCCTTTTGGCAAAGAACCTTCTTTTATATCATCCCTCTCTCCATTTTCATTCGCCGAAAAAAACCAATCAAAATGGCCAACGGCTCCAGTATCAATTTCATAGACGCCCCAGGCCTCATCAAAATAGAACATATAGTATTACCAAAACAAAAAAAAAATCTCAAGAGAGAAACAACATGGCACTAGTGTAAGATTTCAGACTCCAGGCCTCTTCCATCAAAATAGAACATATAGTATTACCAAAACAAAAATCTAAAGAGAGTAACATCTACGGCGATAGTGTAAAATTTCAGACGCCAGCCCTCCCATCCACATGGATTGAAATACCATCCTCCCTTTTTCTCGGGACGATATATATATATCGCTCCCCCCCTCCGTCTTAGCTAAAATTGACACAGGCCCCTTTTCACTTGCACTGTAATATAACGCTTTCCTTTCTCGGTTCAGTCTTTTAGAGATCTTCCTTCTCCATTTTTTTTTCTGGTCACCTTTACCTAAATTTTTGGTGAGGGGAATATATGTACATATGAAACAACAGTTTCCAGCTCGGATGTCTCTGGATGTCTTCTTCTTTACCAGGCATCAGCTTTCGGCATGGAAGTCTGGTGTCATCTGTTGTCTAGGTTTCTGGGCAAAAAGAATGGTCTGTAAGTCTATGTGGGAGGGAAGCCATGTATCCATTTGATTTGATTATACATACGCCTTCTGTTGGGGTATGGTTACAAAAACGTGCCCCAACAATCCTCCCCCTGCCAAGTAATGGACAAATGCGTTTGTGCTATTCATTATTCATCTGCCTTTCATCAGTTACTATGAAAGCAGGCCCATTTCTAGCAAAATGCATTTTCCATTACTAGGTGAAGCCAGATGTACCGAAACCTATAGGGAAGGTAAGGCTAGTCAAAATGATGGTATGCCATTCTAGATGTTTATTATTCCGAACATTAGTGGGCATTGCGCATCCTGGCAAAGGGGTTTTTATGTGCTATTATTCTGTCAGAACACTGTTATCAAAATAGGTTATTGGGGACAGTCATATCATATGTATGGAAGTAAGCAAGGTCATCTGTCTTACCATTCATGGGTATATATACCACCCTTCCACTTTCTTCTTTGGTCTTGAGGAGTAGGCCTTCCTAGTGGTAAGTCCTCTCAACCCCATCCTTGCCTCTTGGGGTACTGGATTCATTGCTACCTTCTTTCTGCTAACAATACAGTTAGGACATTTCCCTATTACATATTATATATAAAAAATTGGGCGCCAAGAAGTCGTTTAGAAATAACTGACTAGTCCAACTCCTAAAACATGCCAGCATCTTTATTTTCGTACCAATCAAGACATTCGTGTGGTATAGTTATATATATATACAATCAAAGGAAAGGATAATTATAGTTAGCTGAAAGAAATATCTTGGTATATAATGATTAGCCTATGACATGATGACTTTTGCTAAATAAAAATTACAGAAAACAAATTATGTAAGTAATCATTAAATAAGGCACAAAATATGTAATGATAAAATGAATCCTTCCATGTTATATGATGAGTATAACATATATATTGAAGTAAAAACATATCATGTAGATAGTGATTAAATATGTTAAGATATAAGTGATAAAAATCATCCCATGATAGATGACAAAAGAAAACTACTACAAGATTATATATGGTGACAAAATATATATAATTAAATATTTAATATAAATATTAATATCATGAATGTCAAAATAAAATTGTTGAAATGAATAGTATATGACTATAATATAATATATATGATATAAAAATAATAACATATTGAAAAAGAAAATGTAAACATAATGTATATTTGTGCGCTGAAGGTTCAGCGCCCCACGTTGGGCGCCATTGATGGGTTCCCGATCTATTATCACTCTTAATTTTGAACTATTAATTATTACTAGTGTAATATTATTCCAACAGCCTATGACCTTTAAGCTTTATAACTCCATATACACTCGGCGGGGTAGTTACCTTGTTAAGAAAACCTATAATGTCATAGATCATTTAGAGAGAGAACATAACAAATTTGTGCGAATAGTTTGCTTCAACTATTGATTGTAAGCCTATTAAACTCGTTCTCTCTAGGTTGGCTCGCTCATTAATCTTCAATCTACGTTCAATAGTCATATTAAGTTCTCATGGATGCTAGATGTAAACTGTATCAAAATAGTGTAGTTTTCTAGTTTCCGAATTATATGACAGTTAGAAAAAAAAAGAAACAAACATTCTGGAAATATCTCGCACTGGCTACTATAAAAAAAATTGAATGGGGTACAGCTCTGATCTTACAGGATACCTCATGGCTCATAGAATTGAATCGCTCATTTCTCACTAAAATATTCACACAGGGTATGGAGGTCTCCAGCGGTTCTATAGCTATTGGTCAACTAAATTAATTAATGGCAGGAATTGAAGTTAGTTTAAATGCTCATGTGCTGTTTTTGTCATGCGTCTTTATGTCATCTGCAAAGGAAAGTGTCGCCTCAAAGGACCTAATTCTGGGACTAACATCCGCTGCACATTTCAGGAAGGAGTGGTCGTCCATACAATAGCAAGATATCATTTTGCTGCCAATGTACAATGTTGAGCATTTTCCATGTCGTCATTTTGTCGATCCCCAATCTTCTAGGGTGTTTCTTTAAGCATTTCTTGATATCGTTTAATGCTTTATGCGATCCCGCCCGGCATTCAATAAGTATTATTTGATCGTACCATCTCCAGGAGACCATCCCATTGCGGCCGAATCATTTCCACCCAACTTATAACGCCGTCCATATCGCGTAATTGAAATTAGTGTAAAACTCAAAGAATAAGACCTTAATCTCTTAATTCTTTACTAATTTCAGTTGGCTCAACATAAATCTTCTCAATTATTAATTTAGTACAGTGGCGTGACATGTCACACTTTTTCTAGTTCTTTCGCAAGCTCGATTAATCCCAGTGGAAACCCGTCCAGGCGTCAATCCCGTGCTAACCCGTCATGCATGACTTCAAATTTGGAAATTATTAGACCTGAATATTTGCAGTGGCATCTGCTTCCACTGAAAGTATTTAAGACACAAGGCTGCCTCTTTAAATCACTGTCTTTACTCCCACATGCCTGTGTAAACTTTAACCATGACTTTATCAATTCTCAAAATTCTGCCTATCGAGTATCCTGAGAATCAATGTTCTTCTTGTCTACGGCGGATTATCACAGTAATTGTTCCCTAGAGTTATCTGCGTCGAGTGGTCAGTCTGTACTACTAATTCTCCACTCTAACTCTAGGACTCTTCTATCTACTCGGGCTGTTCAAAAATTTTCAAGACAGTTGTTCAAATCCCCAATGATAATCTGCTAAATTTCGATAATTATTGGAATTCTCATTAAACAGAATAACTACACCTTTCTGACACAGAAATATCCAGCATCAAGATATAGCGCACCGTCCAATTTCTTTATTTCAAGACGGTGTCAAATTACAACTGAAGGAACATACTAAACATATAACTGGTTTAAATTTCATGTAATCTCATCATGCCTTCTGCTGGCAAATATTTACTGTAAAATTCAATACTATCAAGATGGTTTTATTTGTCTTCATCTAAAAAAAATGTTTCAGAAATAGAGTCTTGGAAATCTCTACTAAAGACAAAAATTATACATTTGTCAATTCAGGATAACCTTCCCTTGTCAGAGTGTATACAGCTGCCAAGCCAAAATACGCAGGGGAGACAGGAAGGAGAGTCAGCAATAGAATATATGAACATAGACGCAACGTTATTAATCAAGACAATAGGTCTCTAATTTTCCAATACTGCAAAGGAACAGGTCACACTTTCGCATTAGGAGAACCTAGAATACATTACAATAACATAAACAGCAAATATCAAAGGCTTATAATTGATTTTCTATTATTCAGAAAACACAATAGCATTAATAGAAAATAGATTTGCCCGAAACATATAACACAATATATCCTAGTACCAGCTAATAATATCAACAATAATATAAGTAACTTATATGTAATAGCCAATAACTATTATAAAACTACTTAAATAATAGAATTTCTAACCTATAAGATAATTCATAGAATATAGCAAACGATAGTAGAATATGTGTAATACCTTAATCAAAAAAATATGTCTTAAGAAAACAAATAATATGCAAAACTTCCTAATGTATATATATATAAATCAATTAAGAAAGGATTAGAAGATGAGTTTCTTTATTGTAAGAACGCTACGAGCTTTCGGACAAAAGTCCTTCAACGGGCATAAATATAACTATACTAAGAAAGATAACGATGGCTGTAGGAAATATATACACGGATTGGTTTTACATAGAATTAAAAATAAAATATTAAGAATATAAAAAATATTAAGAATATAAAGAAGGACATGCAAATGATCAATCTAACTATTTGTAAAAGTGAAAAATACGGAAATAAAAATTCTAGAGAGCAAATCAGGAAATGCAGAAAACATTAGTTGAAAGAAAAATGAATATTAATGAGACAAAAATATGACTGTAATGGATGGTGGGAAAGGGGGGGGGGGGGTATTAATATGCTAAAGGTAGAATCTGAAAAAGTTTAATTGGAAATGTAGTTTGAGTAGACTGCGGGGATGTCTATTTTTCTGTTTATACTGTGTAGCTTGGTTGAAACTATGGCTTCCAGAACTAATCTCTGGTGTAGGTTGGAGATATTTTTGTAGTGGATGGTTGGGTTAGTAGTGTCAAAGGAATGGCCAGAAGATGCAATGTGTTGAAAAATAAGGGAACGGGTGTCTCGGTTGGTGATGTTGCGTGTGTGTTCGGACATTCTGATGGCGATGGTTCTACCGGTCTCCCCCACATAGGTGGCGGGACACTGTTGGCACGAGACCGAGTAGACTGCTCCAGTAGATGTTAGAGGATCAATGGAGGTGTCGGTTTTTGTGATGGGATGCCTAAGGAGTGAGTGGAGGTTAGGTGTGTTAGTAAAAAAGGTACAGATGCCAAAAGGTTTGAGGAAACGGGAGAGGTTAACTGAAAGGGGAGAGAATGGGATCACACACGTGGATTTGTAAGTTGCAGGAGGGTTTAGAGGAACAGGTGAATAGGTGTGTTTTTCTATGAAGGATAGAGGGAAACCTGAACTTGTAAGATGGGAGATGATGCGGTTCTTTTCAATAGTTTTGCATGTCCTTCTTTATATTCTTAATATTTTTTATATTCTTAATATTTTATTTTTAATTCTATGTAAAACCAATCCGTGTATATATTTCCTACAGCCATCGTTATCTTTCTTAGTATAGTTATATTTATGCCCGTTGAAGGACTTTTGTCCGAAAGCTCGTAGCGTTCTTACAATAAAGAAACTCATCTTCTAATCCTTTCTTAATTGATTTACCTTACTAGAAGAGTCTTTACCTTTATATATATATATGTACATAGAATCATAATAGTTTTAGCATCAGGCGACGTTATATTTTCTTGATATATTGTATATGTTTCTCCTGTAGAAGGGCGGACAAGCTCGAAAGCTCGAGAAGACCAGAATAAAAGATACTCATCCCCATAGACGTTTTACTTTGATATCAGAAATCAATGATAATATTAAGGTTTTTGCCACAAACAATGTGAATCGTAAAAGACAGCGGCGAGAGATGCGGTATACACCGCCTCAACATAACTTTCATTGCCTGATAAAATGCCAGTGAAACGGAAAGCGTAAATTAAAATTCACGATTTATAATAGACTGTTAATCTCAGGATGCGTGGACTACTTCACCAATACTTAAAAATAGTATGGCTTTTCATTAGGTATATATTTCTAAAGTATAGGGGAAGAAACATATACTAAATTCGAGCCCCACGTTGGGCGCCATTGATGGGTTCCCGGTTTGGATAGTTGAAAAGGGAGGATACACAATGTGACTTATTAAAAGTTTCCTTACTTAGGTATATATATATAGCAAATTAGGCCAACAACCCCATGTATACAACCCGCAGGAAGACCTTAATGTTGTATAATAGCAGCACAGCTGTCAGTGATGCACTATCGGCATATGTCTTTACATCATCACATTCACAAGGAAAAAAAAAACTCTGTAATTGATTAAGGGTTGAGCTAAAACAAGGTTCGAGCATATAATTTTGTCAGAACAATGGTCTAAAGATGGAAACAGCCGCGACACTATTATACAATTTCATCAGACAACCCATGAAATCGTTATTAAATTGGGCAATCTATAAAACACTGAAACACAGACACTCGCGGCAATGTATGTGGCCGGTAATTTATGGGAGACTTGATTATTAGTAACATTCCCTTCAAATAGGTAAGAAACATACAACATTTCATTTAAACAGTGGGAATAGCACCATAAGGCAAATTATGTATGAAATAGGTAACAGAGGAAACAAGAAAATTTCTCTAGATATTTATTTAAATATCTTAAAATTTGGGAACATGTCTATACTGACGAGATATGCTATGTACATAGTAAAATTTAGATAGAGGTGACCTGAAGTTACTTTATAGCCCTTTAGGGCCCATGCGAAATCTAGGTTGGCTACTACACAAAAAAAAAGGGGGGGAAGGCGCTAAGTCATAATGACAAATGGCTTACCTTTTCTCGAAAGTGGCGGCAAGGTCTGGTCTCCTCTACGTCTCAGGCCCGACTAAAAATCGTCCTTCTCACTGAGCGACTCCGATCGAATACTGCCTTTTGGCAAAGAACCTTCTTTTATATCATCCCTCTCTCCATTTTCATTCGCCGAAAAAAACCAATCAAAATGGCCAACGGCTCCAGTATCAATTTCATAGACGCCCCAGGCCTCATCAAAATAGAACATATAGTATTACCAAAACAAAAAAAAATCTCAAGAGAGAAACAACATGGCACTAGTGTAAGATTTCAGACTCCAGGCCTCTTCCATCAAAATAGAACATATAGTATTACCAAAACAAAAATCTAAAGAGAGTAACATCTACGGCGATAGTGTAAAATTTCAGACGCCAGCCCTCCCATCCACATGGATTGAAATACCATCCTCCCTTTTTCTCGGGACGATATATATATATCGCTCCCCCCCTCCGTCTTAGCTAAAATTGACACAGGCCCCTTTTCACTTGCACTGTAATATAACGCTTTCCTTTCTCGGTTCAGTCTTTTAGAGATCTTCCTTCTCCATTTTTTTTTCTGGTCACCTTTACCTAAATTTTTGGTGAGGGGAATATATGTACATATGAAACAACAGTTTCCAGCTCGGATGTCTCTGGATGTCTTCTTCTTTACCAGGCATCAGCTTTCGGCATGGAAGTCTGGTGTCATCTGTTGTCTAGGTTTCTGGGCAAAAAGAATGGTCTGTAAGTCTATGTGGGAGGGAAGCCATGTATCCATTTGATTTGATTATACATACGCCTTCTGTTGGGGTATGGTTACAAAAACGTGCCCCAACAGAAGGAAGTCTCTCGGCTCCCACAAACTCTTTTGAGGTTTCTTGTATCGTGGTCTGTGGTGTAGAGGTCGATCGATAGTTGAAGGGCGAAGACGGTGAGCAATCTTAAACATTCTTGTCCAAGATCTTCTTTGTTGTTTTGAAAGCTTTCTAGGATAATGTTGTTGGTTGTGCAGCTTTCTACACCGAACTTGCAATATATGGGATGGATGATCAGTCTTCTACCCAGTTTAAGGAAATGGGAATATTTTTGCTTACTTTAAGTCTGGCAGCAAGGAGAGTGGTTAGGTGACTTTGGTGTGGATGATCAGCTGTCCCATTCCATAAATAGAGGATGTAGGCCATCAAGATCACCTGCTAGGCTAAACAGCCGCTCATCCTCAAGAGAAAGGGAGGAAAACCAGAACTGGAGACCTGCATTAAAGGTAATGCCGCACTGTAGCAGTGAAAATAACTGTTGTAATTTTTATAATCTAAATTATGGAATATTTATTAATTTTTCTTTAATTAAATAAAAAACTTAACTCTATGAATTGTAAATAAAAAAAAACGGTTATAATGTTTTGAATAGGAGTGATATTTAATAAGTTCTAACTAGCTATAGATTTCTGCATGGCGGAAAAATATAATTTCCATGAATTAGAAAATAAAAACGTTTCTTTTCACCTACTGTGGGGAATGAATTCTGAATATTGGATCCCTGATAAGACTTGCAGCATCAATATTAGATCCTCCTTCAACAATTACTATCAAATTGAAGAAAAATTTTGTTAAGATCATTATAAAATGGACTAAATAAAAAGTACTGGCTTTGGTGGACTCTGGAGCAGAATATTTGGTCATCTCTGAAGATTTCTATCGTCTCATAAAAGCTCCAATGTTACTTAACTGTAGCTAATTCCAAATGGGTCAGGGGGTCCTAGGACGCAATTGATGTATCTAGTTGTTTAATTTTTTTCATAATATTTAATTTATAAATTAATCTGTGAAAATAAAAATGTTAGACTGGTAACTAAATAAACTGTAAATAGATGGCTTAATGTTATATAGTTAAGATATATAATTAATTGAAAAAACAATAGAAAAAAATAAATAAAAAGGTCAGGTGTTGATATGGAAAATAAAAAAGGAATATCCTGACCAGGAGCACATGTTCTTTTCAGAAGGCAGAGCGCCATCTGGTGGAACAGAAATCAACTAATCATTGATTTAACCTGTTCCCTGGTATTTGGCCAACCCAATCTCTTGATAAATCAAGAAAAGCTATCCAAGATTTTTGGTTTTTCAGGAAGCCACTGGGACCAAAAATCTTTTTGGTCTCAGTGGTACAGCCTACTCCACGTGACGAGCGCCAACAGCGTTCGTGAATGGCTTTTCTTGATTTATCAATAAATTGGGTTGGCCAAATATCAGGGAACAGGCTAAATCAATGATTAGTTGATTTCTGTTCCACCAGATGGCGCTCTGCCTTCTGAAAAGCACATGTGCTCCTGGTCAGGATATGCCTTTTTTATTTTTAATATAATTAATTGTGGTTATGTAATTTTGATCTTCATTGAATAAATATATAAATTTTAAATGGGTTTTAAACTTTAATAACAAGTACAAAACAACAATGTGGATAAAGTGGCTAAACATGAATGAACTAATTCAACCATTCAAACTGTTGGAAAGTAGTCATAATGTCATCCTTGATTGGGAGATTTTCTGAAATTAAATTGAGCTAAAATTAATTGTTGGTAAAATGAGCTGTACTTAAAAGAAGCTCTTATGAAGGAAGGCCTCTCTCCAGTAGAGACCTTTCGCACATTAGAGGATAACATTATTCCTCCCAACTCGATCAAGCAAATAACTGTTCCAGCCTCCCTCCATTTTCAGTATCAATCATGGAAGGAACAAGGTTTGGATGGCGAATGGGGGTGACTTTGCGGAAATCATTCCTGCAGCATGAAAGTTGCATGAACTGTCTCTCATAGACACGTCATCTATGCTGCATAAATGGAGGCAATGATGATTTTGAGAAGAATGAATATAGATACACTGGACTTGAAAATAAACTTATGACCCTTATAGATACTGATATATCCAATGAAGATAGAGTGAGACTGTTGGATGTTTTTGGGAAGTACATGGATGTATTTTAATTCCAAAAAGCAAGCCAAAAACTTCATCATTGAAAGTTAAACATCACATAGTCCCTGGTCCTCTCCTATAGTCATAGTTAAAAAAAAAGGATGGAACCTAGAGTTTCTGTGTGGATTACCAGATTCTCTAAGATAAATTTGAAATTGGAGTATTGGCAGATTGAAGTTGATGAGACTGGCAGTGAGAAAACTGCTTTTGTGACTCCCGATGGCCTCTTTGAGTTTAAAGTAATGCCCTTTGGCTTATGTAAAGCCCCGTGACCTTTGAGCGAATTATGGATATTTTCTAAGAGGTCTCGAGTGGCCTACTCTGCTACTTAGATGGCATCATAGTATTTTCCATGAGTATGAAAGAACACCTAAAACTAATAGAAATGGTGTTAAGTTGCTTTGCAAAAGCAGGTCTCAAACTTGATTCTGAGAAATGTAATTTTGATGCTAGTCAAAGGAAAGTATTGGGACATTTGATGGATATGGTATTTATCCTGACCAGGACAAAGTAAAAGCTGTGAATTTTTCAAGAACAAAGAATGTATCAGAAGTCAGGAGGTTTTTGGGTTTCTGCTCCTACTATTGTTGATCCATTAAGAGCTTTGCTAACATAATAGGACTGCTAAACTATTAAGGAAGAGATAATGATCCATGTAGACTTATAAACAGGAAGTTTTGTTTAATTCGTTAAAGTCAGCCTTGAACTTCGAACCTGTTTTAAGTCACTTTGATAAGACTGCATCAATCTACATCCATACCAATGCAAGTGACTATGATGACTGCGCTGTTTTGTTCCGACAGTTTGTATGGAGGTGAAAACCAATTGCCAATGCCTTCCGAACTCTATTTAAAGCAGAAACTAAAACTATTGTATAGAAAAGAATGTTTCGTTTCGGTGGTAATTTGGTCAATCAACAAATTTTGACCTTACCTGTTTGGCCGTCATTTTTCTATCATGACTGACCATCATTCCTTGTGCTGGCTAGACAATTTGAAAGATTCTGGATGTCTCACAAGATGGACTCTGCGACTTCAGGAATATGAGGTCACCATTAAAATTTTAGCAAGCACATGGACCCTAACTTCCTTTCTAGAAGCCATTACCTGACACTTCAGAAGAAACAGAAGACATACCAATTTTCCAATGCTTCTACAATCCTCTTGAGAGAAATATCACCTTTCCTAATCTCTTGCCTCATACATATATCATCGAGAGTAAGCAGGTCTCTCTGATCATTTGTCTAAGTTTCTCTTTAACAAGTTTTTTCTCCATTAAAAAAAGCTTTCTTTACCTAATTTTATTCTATTATTTATTTCATCTAGGCCCTTACCATTCTCAGATTATCTAGATACTAGATTATCCCTCCTAGTACATGTTAAGAAAAAGGCATCTTCTGATTATGCAACTAAAAGTTGATGATGGTTTGCACCATTTGCACAAACAGGAGATGCATTTTTCTTAATTTATTCACCTTGTGGCGACTACACTTTGCTTCAGCGAGCGCGAACTGGGACAAAGCTCCACTACACACAGGGGCAGTGTACGGCCTCCGAGAGCGTCAACCTGACTACGCATGCGCGCAGGACTTCATCAGAGACTCTGGCCACTCACGCGGTAAACATCTAGGCTAGCTCCAACGGCCGTTACTTCAACCGTTACTCCTTTTCTCTTTATATATTTCTGGCTTTAAATAAATTAATTTTAATTATAATTTTATCAGCGGCCTTTCCACAAGCCACACCACCACATCACGCAACAACCATCCCCCCTACAACCTGATTTCAGTTTTTACATTAAGGCATCTGCTTCCATGTTAGGAACGGCCTCAAAATATAGGCAAAGTCAGACTTTCACCAAAGTGTGTCATAGTGCCATGATCAATGAAAGCTGCACCCCTACATCCCATTAGATCATTGAACTCATGGAATTCGTGTAATCTTTACACAAGGGATAAGAAACGATGATGATATGTGGCCATGATAATCATGGTAGGTAGTTACAATTATTTTTACTGTATACATGTCAACAGTACATGAAGAGAGCAGTTAACACTTAAATGACTATATTGATTATTCCAATCCCATCAATAATAAATATATGAGAGACAAGAGATGTTATAAAACAATACAAATACTTTATTGACGGTTATGTGCTAGCTAGGAAGCCATATTGTTGTAATCTTAGGTTGACAGGTCTACCAGATATTCCACCAGGAGGAACCTGTTGGGGCTTGTTCCGGATTCCTTTTCTCTCTGACTGGTTCCCTGAGCGAAGACAGTCCCAATATAAGTTTTAAACAACTTGTTATCACAACATTAAAGAGTGGAAATTAAAAGCATTTCTCTCAAGACAAAGAATTGTAAAATGTATTGGATTGATGAATATAAGAGCTTGACATTTAGAAAAGATTTGGAAGCTTGTGAAAAAAGAGGAAAATGAGAAAGCTAATCTTGAGTTCTATTGGCAGTCAAAAATTTCAATCTTAAGTGAGATTAATACTGATGGTTTCCTAGAATCCCAAATACTCAAATATTGACTTACTGGATGAGAAAAGATTCGGAAGATTTTGAAAAAAGAGGACACTGAGAAGCTAATCTTGAGTGCTATTGGCAATCAAACAAAAATTTCAATCTTAAGTGAAATTAATACTGATGGTTTCCTAGAATCCCAAATACACCCATCCCCCGATTTACACGGTACTTGTTTTACACATTTTTTTTTGTTTTTATCGCACTATACTAAATGCTACTGTGATTGAACACATGTGCTGTGTACACATCTCACGAGGAATTCCGAGTTTATGTGCTGACTTGCTGCACACGCACACTGTCTGTATTTCTAATTTTTAATTTTCGATTTACACGTTTTTCTCTGGAACGTATCTACCGGGGGATAGGTGTACTCAAATATTGACCTACTGGATGAGAAAAAAGGCCTTGAAAGCTATCAGATGGTCACCAACAGCCATGAACCACTAACCATGAATTGAATCAACAACGCTTTGTTAATTGAACCTTTAGAAACCAAAATTTAGTCCTAAATATCAGTAGTCATATTCTGCAACCTCAAAACACATTATTGACTGTATTGACTCATCCATTGATGAGCTCTACTCTTCCCCGGCAGACACCATCAACAAGCTTTACAAGCTTGGTACCTTAATATTATTGAGTGGAGATAAGAAAGAAGTCACACTGTTATCTTTAATTTGGTCGTGTAAACCTTATTATGTTATACAATGGTTTGACTATAATACCATATTTGCATATGCTCACACAAGCCTTACTCTCATTGGTCAATGTACTGACAGCTATATCTTTACATAGCTACAGATGAGTAGGAACAAAAAAAAAACTGAATCTTTACAATGTTTTTTTTTTTGGTCAATTTTGTACATGGGGTATCCTAAGGAAGAAGTTGTTTCTTATCCCCTTGTGTAAAGATTACACAAATTCCACGAGTTCATTATCTTCGAGCTGTTTTATGATGAGCAGCGGCCTCTCCCAAAGGTCTTGTTTAGTGCATCTAATGCAAGCCAAAAGGAAGTATATATATATTATATAATCTAAAAATATTATATAATCTAAAAACCTCAAATATTTCTATATTTTAAAAAATATATACTTTATTTTATTCATTGATAATTTTATTTTGGTTATCATCGTTTTTAGAAAGACTTTCAGTTTTAGTTGTATAATTTTGTTGTAAATATGCGTAGTTAACCAATCAATCCTTTTAAATCACTAATATAGGATTAAATTATAAATTCTATATAATGTGAAATTAACAAATGTGTAATTTTCCTCAAGTAATTGAAAATAAAAGCTACTTGACGGTAAATAATTATCTTTTTTTATCACGACTGCACCTCAACCCTTTATCTTATCGATCCTTTGTCTTATCAAGCCTAATCTAACAACAACACAAAATATTCATAACATATATATAGTGAGTTTTTTTAAAATTTTCTGTTTTCATAGATGAAACCAAAGTTCTTTTCCCTCACAAGTGGAAATCTCAAGTGTGAGAGTAACCCCTGAAGTTAGTAGTTCCTTATAACAGGTGATATTAATAGACAGGGTGATGTAACAGTGAACAATGAAGACTCAGAGAAACTAGACATGGCTTCCCTTGGCAGAGCTGACTGCTATAGGGCGCGTCTCCAGGTGGCGGGTAGGGGAACGACCTTCAGATATGAAGGCCAGCTGCGAAACAAGAAGAATAACTCTGACGAATAAGCAGTCACGGACCAACAGCAGCATTGTTAGAAGAGGAGTAGACCTCTTTAAAAATCCTGACTTCAACTGACCTGGTTGATAGACCTCAGCAAGGGTTCCACTCCAGGGATACAGAGGAGCTGCGTCTGTACTCATGTTAGAGTCAGCAGCAAAGGCGTCTGCTTCCATGTTAGGAACGGCCTCAAACTACAGGCAAAGTCAGACTTTCACCAAAGTGTGCCTGGATCATGGTGACATGATCAACGAAAGCTGCACCCCTACACCCCATTCCATGAGATGAGATCAGACATGGCTTTCAATAGGATAATGTTTCGATTATGTGGCTAAAAGAAAGTTAAAATTCATTTTCTCCCATGTACTACTAGTGCACTATCTACTGAATAATGTATACCAATAGACACACAAATATATGAATATATAAATTTATTCAACTAGAGGTGTGTGTGTGTTTACTTTGAGGGTCCAATAATGGAGGTGATGTCAAAGTCTTTCTGTGCAATGTTCAGCATCAGAGTGCCGGCGTCGAGATACACGCGGTTCTGGCTGTTGGCAATCTGTGGACACAACAAACATAGCTTTATTAAGACCACCAGTCTTATACAGATTCACCACAGGAAGAGAGATGTATATAAGTGTCTTTACAACACCACCCCATAACAAGAACAAACTTTTAATTTTGCAAGAATTCAAGAGATCTTGAATCATCAATGGGTTTAATTAAAATGAAAAACAACTATTTATTACTAGAAGTGTTTATACAAAGTGTTTATAAACCATTTTCACACAATTTTATATTCTGAATCATGAATAGATTTATAAAAAAAAAGGATTTAAAAGCGCGAATGTTTCTTTTATACATAAAACGAACTTCTACTGTCCTTACTGCGATGAAAAAATATATATATTTAAATGTAATTCTACTGTCCTATAAGCTTATGTCCATAGTTTACTTGAAAACCATTTCTAAGGTTCCATCCTTCAGTGTAGCATATAAAAGCAGAATGATCCAATACAGTTTTAGAGCTCTGAGAAGCGGTCTGGTGGATTAAATTGGCGAAACCGCTGGGAGGGTTCACCACTGATGAGCCAAGCCCTCCCAATATATATATTTTTTTCATCGCAGTAAGGACAGTAGAAGTTCGTTTTATGTATAAAAGAAACATTCGCGCTTTTAAATCCTTTTATTTTATATGTATAGATGGCGCGTTATTGCTTTGTGTTAATGAATAGATTTATCAACACAAACAACCTAGACTTAAGAATGGAATTGGTAGACCACTTTGGAAGAAGACCTAACAACAACATCAAAAGACAAGCAGTATAAATAATACAAGACCCAAATCCATAGAAATAGCGTGATATTTCAGCAAAAACACTATTCCCAAAACATATTTGAATTTGGTTTTACAGTAGAACCTCCCTGTAAATGACACCTAATTGCAGAGCCAAAGTGTCCTTTAGGGAGAGGTGTCCTCTTACCAGTGTCAAAATAGTAAAAAATGGTAATTTTAAAAATGAAAACTGTCCTTTGTAGAGAGGTGTCCTCTAGCGGAAGTGTCTTCCCAATCTATAATCTAAATTTCAACTTAGCACTAGCCATAGAATGGAAGCTCTGAAGGAGGGTAACCTATAGGGGCTGAAAAAGAACTACTCTAGATATGCAAATATGAAATGTGCAATGAATCGTTTTAGACTTTTAATAGATTTCTAGACACGACCCTGTCAAATCTACGTTGTCAAATCTGGACGTGTATATATTCCCCTATTTGTAGATAAGTTACAATCAATTATCTATCTCTCCAAATGATGTAATTAAGATAATAGAGCTAACAATTATATAGAGTTAACAACAAGTAAAATTACATTTCTGTAAAACACAGCATTTTTACCTTTTTCAGATAACACAACAATGACACAGAATCCATAACAATGCTGAAGAAGGAAGAGGAGGTCTCCCTATAAATAGGCATTAGAAACAAACCATTTTGTTTATTGCCATCATTATGTTTTGTACTGGAATGGGATAAACAAAATGTATTGCAAGACAATATAATACAGCTTATGATTGTAGAACGAAATTTGACAATTATACCGCAAATGTTTCTTTTGAACGAAAAATAGAAATTTATTTTAAGGAGAAATAACGAAGAGTAATGATAAACGTAAAAAATAATATCCTATCATACCTCATCCCTAAGGTTGGAAATAATCGTTTTTGCTCCTTAAAATAAATTTCTATTTATCGTTCAAAAGAAACATTTGCAGTATAATTGTCAAAGGGAGGGCACCTCCTGTTATTTTTTTTTTTTTAAATAGAGCAATCCATAAATAAATCTTCAATTAAAAAGGCATATATTGGTAAAATAACTGATATTTTGTTCCAATATATATGCCTTTTTAATTAAACACATGTATATATAAATGGATATTTAAATTTAATGCACTATGATCTACTAAACCAATCCAAATGGGTACAATACCTAAGCAAGTGTATTCCAGAGCCAGAATTGTACTTACAGACTTTGAAATGTTCTGAGCAGCCCGGATCTTCCTGAGTTTGAGGTAACCTGCATTCTTGCTGATGGAATCTCCCAAGTGGAGAAAGTGAGTTAAGGAACATACATGTTGTATCATACAGGAACCAATCACAGAGAGTCCTGCTGCCGCCATCAGATTACTAAAGACCAATCACGGAGCACCCCAGCTACCCATCCCCCCCACCCATGATGTACCAGAGGACTATACCCCCGGGGTAGAGACTTTGCTGCCGCAGGATACTTTTGCGGGGCCCCTGGACTTGCTGTAGGAGTCAGTTTACAACGCTGGCGAGAAGAGCTCAGTTGCCAGCATCAAGATTCAGCTCCTGGGTAGCCGGGGCTCAGAGGTTGTTTATCATCACACGGCGCAGCACAGACCTCTCTCACAACTATCTATATCTGCTGTTTCCTTCCTACCTGACAGAGGTTTCTAACAGAATGGCTACCATTTGGAAGCATTCCTCCATGTGTGGAGAGTTTAAAAAAAATCTAAATCAATATATATATCAACTAGTTTAAAGATTAGAAATGTAGAGCCTATATTCTGACGTACACTCATGGACAACACTTAAGGAAGTTGTACCTTTTAGCATGTATATATCAGGATTCAGACAATAACTCTGAAAGATATTACAATGACCTTTATTAAAGACATAAGAGATAACCAAGTGTGAACAACCTCTGTCTCCTTGCATATGCATGCATATTGGGATTCAGACAATAACTCTGAAAGATATTACAGTGACCTTTATTAAAGACATAAGAGATAACCAAGTGTGAACAACTTCTGTCTCCTTGCATATGCATGTATATTGGGATTCAGACGATAACTCTGAAAGATATTACAGTGACCTTTATTGAAGACACACAAGATAACCAAGTGTGAACAACCTCTGTCTCCTTGTATATGCATGTATATCGGGATTCAGACAATAACTCTGAAAGATATTACAGTGACCTTTATTGAAGACATAAGAGATAACCAAGTGTGAACAACCTCTGTCTCCTTGCATATGCATGTTTATCGGGATTCATACGATAACTCTGAAATATATTACAGTGACCTTTATTGAAGACACATGAGATAACCAAGTGTGAACAACCTCTGTCTCCTTGCATATGCATGTTTATCGGGATTCAGACAATAACTCTGAAAGATATTACAGTGACCTTTATTGAAGACACATGAGATAACCAAGTGTGAACAACCTCTGTCTCCTTGTATATGCATATTTATCGGGATTCAGACAATAACTCTGAAAGATATTACAGTGACCTTTATTAAAGACATAAGAGATAACCAAGTGTGAACAACCTCCGTCTCCTTGCATATGCATGTTTATCGGGATTCAGACAATCCACTTCTTTTAAGTGTTTTTGTCCACGAGTGTATAATACCTTTGTCCCCACTACCAAGTTTAATGTTCAATCTATTGTAGCAGAATATTGAGCCCCTTTTAACAACAGATCATTTCAATCGTTTGTTACATCTCTGCCTCTTTTTATGCAAATAAGGTTGGTTTGGGATAGACAAATAAAATTACTTTATCTTGTCCTGACATTGATCATTTCTCATTTTATTTCTACGTGGCACTATGCTGCTAGTCTAGTATTTACTAAATATTTTAGTATACAGAGCCTGCTTTTCACATGTGGTGCACTTACAGTTCTTCTTTCTTATCTCCACTCAATCACACTAAGGTATCAAGCTTGTAAAGCTGCACTTACAGTAAAAGCAGTCACTAACTACCCACCATGATTATCATGGCCTGTACCACGTGTACTAGGGATAAGTAAGAGCTAATGGCCACTTCAAATAAAATTTAGAGCTAAGGATCTTGTTTGTTGAGCACAACGGCAAAAATTTTCCTCAACAAAACACTTAAAATTTGTCCTTACATATTGCCCTCTTTTTTTTTAATCTATTAAATTATAAATTTGCACAGAAATTTGAGGAAACTGGGTAGCTTAAAAGTTAGGTAACTAAACCAAAACTAAAACTAAACATAAAACTAAAAGGATATCAAAGTGGCAGCTTTGGCTTCTCCCTCTGCCTGCACAATCTTCTGTTTGCGGGTCTGCTTGGCCTGTTCCACGACAAAGGCAGCTCTCTGGGCCTCCTGTTGAGCCACTTGCTTGGACTCTACGGCAGCTGTGTACTCCCTGCCGAAGCTCAGCTCTGTCAGGGACACGTCATCCAGGATAATGTTGAAGTCTAGGGCACGTTGCGTCAGCTCCTTGCGGACTAGCAGAGACACCTGCTGACGCTGGGTGATAAGCTGGGAGGCATTGAACTTGGCCACCACACTCTTCAGAACCTGTGCACAACATTTCCCCTGTGTAAGAGCACGTTATGATTTGACACAAAGGATTCTTTTCGTAATAAAAACAATTTTCTACTGCCTTTATTGCTGTAATAATAAATTAATGGGAGACCCTGTGTGGTGAACCCTCCTAGCAGTTTCACTACTGTGTTTCAGTTCTGTGTTTCTACTAAGAGCAGGATCTAAATATGTTTTTACATGTGTAGACATGTGCTATACTAAGGTACAAGCTATATCCAACCCTCTACCCACCCTGGTGTGACATTTGCCTGGTACATGTATAGACATGTGGTGCACTTACAGTACAAGCTGTCACTACCCACCATGACCTAGTACTACATGTGTAGACATGTGGTGTACTTACAGTACAAGCTGTCACTACCCACCATGACCTAGTACTACATATGTGGACATGTGGTGTACTTACAGTACAAGCTGTCACTACCCACCATGGCCTGGTACTACATGTGTAGACATGTGGTGTACTTACAGTACAAGCTGTCACTACCCACCATGGCCTGGTACTACATGTGTAGACATGTGGTGTACTTACAGTACAAGCTGTCACTACCCACCATGGCCTGGTACTACATGTGTAGACATGTGGTGTACTTACAGTACAAGCTGTCACTACCCACCATGACCTAGTACTACATATGTGGACATGTGGTGTACTTACAGTACAAGCTGTCACTACCCACCATGGCCTGGTACTACATGTGTAGACATGTGACAATTGACAATTAAAAAATTTTTTATTGACTGTTAGTCAATGTTACAACTCAACCAGGAGGGTGAAAAGAAATATTTACATTTATAAGTTGTCAGGAATCAAGGCATCGCCGCCTAAGTGTGTCCATATCGGTGCCAACATCGTGATGGTAGCTCCGAGCCAGTTCTATGGCCGCGCCGAGGAATTCAGCGAGGACCCCCTTCAGCGCAGGTGAAAGTTTCGTCATGAGGGACGCTGTGTCTTCGGTGAATAAAATGGCGTCCTTAAGGTCAATAACATCGATCCCTGTATCATATATGGGCCTTAGGCAGGTCATGTGCTTCAGTTTTCTGAAGATTTTAAAAATCATGACATCCTCTTGCTCTTCTGTCATCTGCTCCTCGTGGGGAACGGGCGGTGTCGGCCCAGTAGGCCGAGGCGCAGGCAGTGGGGGTGTTGGTGCTGCGGCTGGTGTTTTCGTTAGCTCAGCTCTAACTTGACCAAGGACCTTATATAAATTAGAGGTGTGTCCGGGCTTCAGGTCCAGAATTTGACCGATCAGGCCGACGAGGGCGTCGCACTGCGGAGGCGACAGGAGGGGTCCATTCCTCTGGGCCTTGGTCCTCGAGGAGAGGAGGTCCAGGACCTCCTCCCGCCCAAGACCAAGGGCGTCCGTCCTAACAAAGGACACGCTGGGGTTTCCTTCTATGAACGCCACGAGGTCATCCCCCGTTGCGTTTCTTGTTGATGACGCGGAGGACGCAGTGGTCTCCTCCACGATGGACATCTCCACGTCCTGTGTTGGGGCTGCAGGCCCGAGGGTCTCCTGGATGGGCGGAGGGCCATGCGGGGCAGCGAAGTCAGGTCGAGCGGGAGGCGTCGGCTCTGGATGACGCGGCGTCGCCGAGCGAGGGTCCACGGGATTCTTGGGTACCTGCAGGGACGGAGCAGGGATCACAGGTGGAGGGGCAGTAGGCGTCTCCTCCATAGGTAAGGCTGGAGTCGCTGGTGGAGATGGCCGAGGTGCGGATGGATGGAGCACAGCTCGGGCCATGGGAGGAGCGCTGCAAACCTCCATGGCTAGATTGGAGGGAGCTGGCGCAGGAGGCTGGGCTGCTGACCGCTGAGGCGGTGCAGGGGTGGTCGGTGGTGGGACGCCAGCAGGAGTGGTCGGTGGGGCCGTTCTGGTGTTGTTGGCCAGCCCTGCAAGCAGGGGGCAGATGGCCCTCCGATGCCCTTGTCCGTGGCACCTGGAACACCTGATGCCCGAGGATAGGTACGCAGGCCAGGCTTGGCCTTTGATGTTGATGTCAAGGCGGGTTGGAAGCCTCTCGATGGTGATCCCCTCATGTAGGGTGATGAAGACGTCACGCCGGCCATCGACGTAGACGTAGGGGCCCGCCTTCATCTGCTTAGGGGCGATGGACGTAACCCGCCCATATGGAGAGAGGGCGGTGATGACAGCAGAGTCCGCCACAAAGAAGGGGAGGTTACCCACTGTAATCCTTTCCGCTCTTTTGCGGAAAGGGAATGCCCTGAGGAGTGTTCCCTCAACCTCGAGGCCCTCACTTATGAGGCGCTCGGCCAGGCCTCTGTTGGTCAGTCCCAGGAGCTGGTGGCCGTTCACCTTGGTGATCTGGATGACTCCGGCAGTTCCTCCGAGCATCCTGTCCAGTGCCCTAAGGTAGTGGAAGGGCTCAAGTTCGGGGCTGTGTTCGATGTACACACAGTGTTCCTCGGAAGAGGACGCCTGCCGCGCCCTGGCATCCGCGATGTGAGCCCTGGTGGCCCTGATTTCTTGGGCTCGGGGCACTGATCCCGCCGATGATTGAGGTCGGCGAATGGTCCTGGAAGCTCCGGCATTGGAGGAGGGTGCAGCCGTCGTAGGTGAATTCCCCGAGCCACGGCGCCTCTTCCTACCCTGGACGAGGGTAAATCCTTCCTCAGCTCCAGGATTCACCTCTTCTGTGATGTCAGCCCAGTTTCTCCGGACTTGAGCAGCGGCGTTAGAAGTTGGAATAGCCGCAAGGTCGACCGGCGCGGCAGAATTTGCATCCTGGCCGCCGGCGGGCGGATTTACATAGTTTTGATTTTTTCTCAAAACTATTGGAATTTCGTTCTGCAAATCTTGATTTGCGGATAATTCTGCACATTGTTGTGCTAGTGAGCCGTGCCTTACAGGCTTTTGCTCGGCTTTTGACGGGCTTTCAGCCCGTATAAAATTTGTCGCCATCCGCGACACTTTTCGCCCGCCAGAGGCGAAACACTCAGGAGCTCGCGCGACGCGTGGCCGCACGGCCGAGTGTAGACATGTGATGTACTTACAGTACAAGCTGTCACTACCCACCATGACCTAGTACTACATATGTGGACATGTGGTGTACTTACAGTACAAGCTGTCACTACCTACCATGGCCTGGTACATGTGTAGACATGTGGTGTACTTACAGTACAAGCTGTCACTACCCACCATGACCTAGTACTACATATGTGGACATGTGGTGTACTTACAGTACAAGCTGTCACTACCCACCATGGCCTGGTACTACATGTGTAGACATGTGGTGTACTTACAGTACAAGCTGTCACTACCCACCATGACCTAGTACTACATATGTGGACATGTGGTGTACTTACAGTACAAGCTGTCACTACCTACCATGGCCTGGTACATGTGTAGACATGTGGTGTACTTACAGTACAAGCTGTCACTACCCACCATGACCTAGTACTACATATGTGGACATGTGGTGTACTTACAGTACAAGCTGTCACTACCCACCATGGCCTGGTACTACATGTGTAGACATGTGGTGTACTTACAGTACAAGCTGTCACTACCCACCATGACCTAGTACTACATATGTAGACACGTGGTATACTTACAGTACAAGCTGTCACTACCCACCATGGCCTGGTACTACATATGTAGACATGTGGTGTACTTACAGTACAAGCTGTCACTACCCACCATGGCCTGGTACTATATGTGTAGACATGTGGTGTACTTACAGTACAAGCTGCCACTACCCACCATGGCCTGGTACTACATGTGTAGACATGTGGTGTACTTACAGTACAAGCTGTCACTACCCACCATGGCCTGGTACTATATGTGTAGACATGTGGTGTACTTACAGTACAAGCTGCCACTACCCACCATGGCCTGGTACTACATGTGTAGACATGTGGTGTACTTACAGTACAAGCTGTCACTACCCACCATGGCCTGGTACTACATGTGTAGACATGTGGTGTACTTACAGTACAAGCTGTCACAACCCACCATGGCCTGGTACTACATGTGTAGACATGTGGTGTACTTACAGTACAAGCTGTCACAACCCACCATGGCCTGGTACTACATGTGTAGACATGTGGTGTACTTACAGTACAAGCTGTCACTACCCACCATGGCCTGGTACTACATATGTAGATATGTGGTGTACTTACAGTACAAGCTGTCACAACCCACCATGGCCTGGTACATATATAGACATGTACTATTCTAAGGTCTCCATGTTATAACCCAATTTCAGACAACTAATGAGACTAAATGAATTATAAAAGTTGATGTTAAGGGAAAAACTGAAGGAAGAGAAGAAGAACCCCAATGAGCTGGATGGTTATGATTAGGTGCCAGAATGATTATTCAAATTTCAGAGAAAAAAATGGAGGGGTTCTCCACTTTCTGTATATTCCTCCTCTTCACTGAGGCAGGGCGAGCGACTCAAGGAATGGTTTAAATCCACCCAGAGATGCCTATGAAAGGTCTTCAGAAGGGGGCAGTAAGGTCAGAATGGCCAAAAAAGGGAGAGATCACTTACCTCATTACAAATAGAGGGCAGTACTCTCTCATCATAGTCAGTTCCAAGCATACGGTACAGGGTTGGTAGCTTGGAGGCCTCGGGCCGAGCCAGGACTCTCAGAGAGATGTTTACCATCTGGAGATCTGCAACCAACGTGATTAGCGTCTCTAGAATGGCCAGTGATAGGAAACTTTGAAATGGGTACACCAATTTATCCTATGGACCTTTGGGAGAGGCTGCTGCTTATCATAAAGCAGCTTGAGGAGCATGAACTCATGGAATTTGTGTAATCTTTACCTAAAGGGATAAGAAGCAACAACATCCTTGGTGTACACCCCCTCTCTAAACAAGAACCAATCATCTTTCTTTCTTATCTCCACTCAATCATATTAGGATTTCAAGCTTGAGAAGCCAATCATCAATATACAAATATTGAGTGGTCTAGCCTGTGATGGGGGGGTTAACACCTATTGAAAAGTCACAAAGTCTCAAAATGACTGATGAATGGAAAAACTCATTGGTCACCATTAAAAATAGTAGTAACGGGAACCCACGTGGCTAGCAGCTTTAGAATTGATAGCAATAGTTAGACCAATTGGTGTACACCCTCTTCCTATCAGGTGCCATTCAATGTGGTGGGGAGCTGCACCTATTAAAAAGTCACAAAAATTATTGGAAGTGTCACAAACAATAAAAAAAAGTCTCTAAATTAAGAAAAAAAGGCATCGGTTGCAATTAAAAGTTGATGATATGTCTTGCCTCATCTATCAAAATTAACAAATAATTGATTTGGCAAATTCTGGAATAATTAAAAAAAATCAACGATAAGTTGATATTTATCCCGATAGGTAGTGCAAGGTATCAACAACTTTTAGTTGAAAGATCAGGAGATGTCTGTCGTAAACCCGGGTAAGACAAAAAGTGAGTTGGAAGCAGTCGGGGTTGAGTGGCAAGGCGTGCAGGTTGGGAAGAGTCCGCACGGGACAGTAAGAACAAAGTTTGGGATCAAAAGACGCTCTCCTAGTACATCTCAAGTGGCACCAGAACCAGGGGAAAGTTGAGGATTAAATGAAGAAAGCTCGGTGTCTTGCATGAAGCTGCGGAGGCAGGGAGGAACCAAAACGGCAGCCACGAGGGCTGCCGTGAGACCTAGCACTGAGCGAGCCCTGTCCGAAAATATCCACTGTAACCTAACTAAATGTCAACATCCGGACCAACGCCCCTTCTTTGTCCCTCTCTGGATCCCCAGGTGTCCTGTGGCAAGACATCATACTTTATTACTTACATATATTACTTAAATTACAATATGTCTTTTTTCTTTTCTTTTTTCAATTATTCCTAGTACACGTGGTACAGGCCATGATAATCATGGTAGGTAGTTAGCAACTGCTTTTACTGTAAGCGCACCACATGTCTGCACATGTGAAAAGCAGTTCGGCTTTTGCACTTACAAATGTGCCAGAATCCCGTTTGGTTTTACCTTCACTTGCTGGTGGGGTTGGACTTTTGCAAGAATCGGGGGGCCATTGGAGCATTTTTTTTTTTAAATCAGAAAAAAAAGTGTCCAATGCGGGAATTGAACTTGGGTCGTAGTGGTTGAAAACCAAACGGTTTAACCAGCCTTCCACCAACCCCCTTGTCTTTTTTCTTAATTTATCTACCTGATCCCAGTACAGTTTCACATTTGTACTATTTTTCAGTTTCTAAAGTACAATTTGGTCTTTGTTCCACTCTCTTAGAAAGAAAGGCTGGAACACAAGAGAGGTAGTAACACTTACCCTTGCTTCCAGTGGGAGAAGCAATCTTGCGTGGCTTGGCACGGATGTCATAGATGATGGGGTATTGGAGCCATGGGATCCTATAGCAGCACAAGTACCCTGTTGTTTGCTTATCCCTAGTACACGTGGTCATGATAATCATTGTTGTTGTTTCTTATCCCCTTGTGTAAAGATTACACGAATTCCATGAGTTCATGCTCCTTGAGCTGTTTTATGATAAGCAGCGGCCTCTCCCAAAGGTCCTGTTTAATAACGTACAATGTGGATTATAGATATATAAACAAAAGGTGACAAGACCAAATTATTGAAATGTTTGAGGTTTCGGTAACAACATTGTTACCATCGTCAGACAACGGTACTAAAAAAAATCATGTATTTAGTCTGATGACGTTAACATTGTTGTTACTGAAACGTCACAAACATTTCAATCATTTGGATTTGCTCTATTGTCACCTTTTGATTCTAATCTATATAGAGCAGCCTCTCCCAAAGGTCCTGTTTAGTGCATCTAATGCAAGCCAAAAGGTGTTCTGGAGCTGCAGGTACCAAACTACATTTTGGGCAAGTGGGATAAATTTTGTTATCATTTTTTTATCTACAATGGCTTGAGATGGCCTGTTCTAAATATTGTTGTTTGATGATGATAATCAAGGTGGGTAGAAGTAGGCGATTGTTTTTGTAGGTCCCTGGGGGAGTACAGCTATCCCTCCTCCTTTTTCATCCGGGCTTGGGAGCGGCAAAGAAACATTCCATTTTTGACGAATATCTTGAGAAGAAACAACAAGGTTGTTGTGTTCTCTACCTAACAAAAATAGCACTTGACGAACACTATAAGGTATAAGCCATTTATTTCTATAAATAAGATACTTTCACTCTCCTCTTACACTCTATATACATCCAATCATTTTTACATATTTAATTTTCTATCAGATAATTAATACATATCTACATATATGCTGCATTTTTTCTTTAAGAATAAAATTTGCATATGGAATCATTACAAAGGTAATAAGACCAAAATCCCAATAAATAAAAGGGTGACAATTCTGTAACAACATGGTTATAATCATCAGTCAGTACTTTGGCCTGAAGATGGTAACCATGCTGTTACCGAAATTTCAAACACTATTTGGTTTCACTATTCTAATCTATAATCCAAATCATGGATCATGGTGCCATAATCAACGAAAGCTGCACCCCTACACCCCATTCCATGAGATCATAGAATTCGTGTAATCTTTACACAAGGGGATAAAAGACACAACAACAACATAATCCAAATTGTGCTTTATCACATCATCTTTTACAGAGAAATTCTTCTGTATGTCAATTAAATGGAAAAAAATAAAAAGCCCCATTTCTTTTTAAAACAATTCAATAGACAGAGACATTTTTTAATGGTCATATAGGTAAAGGTCAAGTTGATAAGGTACTATTTGGATAAAATATTAAAAAAACCTGAAAATAAGATCCAATAAATAAATATGACCTTTCGGTAACAGCATTGTTATCAGACAAAAGTAATGAACATAAAGTACACAAGTAGTACAAAAGTAAACACACTTTTTTTTTTTTTTGCTTCTCCTTAGTACACGTGGTACAGGCCATGATAATCATGGTGGGTAGTTAGCGACTGCTTTTACTGTAAGCGCACCACATGTCTACACATGTGAAAAGCAGTTTGACTTTGCACTTACAAATGTGTTAGAGCCACGTTTGGTTACTAACACTCGCTGATGGGGTTGGACTTTTTGCAAGAATCAGGGGCCATCGGAGAATTTTTTTTTTTTAAACAGAAAAAAAGTGTCGAATGCGGGAATCGAACCCGGGTCGTAGTGGTCGAAAACCAAACGGTTTAACCAGCCTTCAAACAACCCCCCAGTAGTAAACACACTAATTTAGATTTGGTCTTACCAGTTAGTACTTTTGTCTGATGATGGTAACAATGCTGTTTGATGAAGAGTCACACACAATTTGATCTTATTAGTCAATCTAATGTTTCTAAGATAGGTAGTTAAACCTACCCAGAAAAGGTGTCAACTTACTTAAAATGGAGTCCTTCAGAATAGATATCACTCTGGACACCTCCAATTCTGTTGAAGATGATGGCGCGGTGACCTCCCTCCACTAGAACAAACACTCTGCTTATCTAACACCATATATATATATACACACATTTACATATCGTTTTGAAAATAGAGCAATCCATAAATAAATCTTTAATTAAAAAGGCATATATATTGGATCAAAATATAATTTATTTTACCAATATTTCAGCCAACTGAAATATTGGTAAAATTGATATTTTGATCCAATATACAGTAAAACCCCGCTAATACAAACCCTGGATATAGCGAACATTCCCTTATAACGAACCCACGTCTATTCCAGATTCCATTCCATTGAAAATACCATCGTTATAACAAACTTTGCGATTTTTAAAATAACAAACTACCCCTATAACGAACCTATTTTCGGTCCCAAATTGATAAAATCTATTTCAAAACAAAAATTTAGCGGCATTGTTTTCATTTCCATTCTTGTGTCAATTTTTACACATTATACTTTTATTTAATAGAATATCTTTGCATTGACAATTTTGAAATAGAAGAAAAATACAAATTACTTGCACTCGCTGGTGGGGCCATTGGAGCATTTTTTTTAAACAGAAAAAAAAAAGTGTCTAATGCGGGAATTGAACCCGGGTCGTAGTGGTCGAAAACCAAGAGGTTTAACCAGCCTTCCACCGACCCCCGGTATATATTGATGGTGTCTGCCGGGGAAGAGTAGAGCTCATCAATGGATGAGTCAATACAGTGTGTCCATAATATAAATTTATATATCAATTTTTTCCCCTCCCCATTGAATATAAGCAAAAAAATATTTTTAAACTTAATTCTGTTGACGTTATGTGGCGCTGAGTTTGTTGTTGACACACATTAAATATGTTATAACACCTTGATAAAGGTTGGCGTTCAGCAAACTGAAATATTGGTAAAAATAAATGATATTTTGATTCAATATATGCCTTTTTATTTAAAAATTTATTTATGGATTGCTCTATTTTCAAAAAAATATATATATATGTGCTAAAATTTATTTTACATATTTTAAAATCTTATAATTTTATTACAGTGAAATTTGCTTACTTATGTTTTTTTTATATAAAAATATATGGTCGTTGAAAGGGTGGTCTAAACCATTGGTTTTTGACCACTACGACCCTGGATCGAATCCTGCATTGGGCACTTTTTTTTCTAATAAAAAAAAAAAAAAAATGCTCCAATGGCCCAAGATTCTTGCAAAAGTCCAACACCACCAGTGAGTACAAGTAAAAAAAACGGGGCTCTGGCACATTTGTAAGTGCAAAAGTTAAACTGCTTTTAACATTTTTAGACATGTGGTGCACTTACAGTAAAAAGCAGTTGCCAACTTCTACCCAGCATGATTATCATGGCCTGTACTACATGTACTAGGGATAATAATTAAAAAAAACAACAACTATATACAAAATCAGAAGACCAAGACTCCTTTAACCCAAATAAAGGGATAAGTTGAAAATGTATAACATATATATATGGTAATTTAAACCAACAACCCTATATTGTATACTACTTATAACAAGATTGTCATGTTGTATATAGAAACACATCTATAAATAATTATACGCATGATTGACATGTGTCATTGCATCACCATATGTAATGTACTTTGTACAAACTGAGGATAAATAAATAAAACTATGTAATAGATTAAGAGCTGAGTTAAAGCAAGATTGAGAAGTTCAAAAACGTCTAAAATCGAGAGAGAAATCCAACAACCCTGAAGAGGAATTTGGCAGCCCGTTGCCATCAAGGTCAAAGGGTGCAGACGTTCAAAGTCCAACTCCCCCCCCCTCCTCGGGAATATTCTATATACAGTTACGAGCGTCATTCTTCATCTCTTAATCAGTCATCTCTGTCACTGTTTGCTTTTTTTTTGGAATGGCGCCCTCCTATTGGTTGGCTACGATCACGCCACCGGGTCATTTGGCTAGTGGTATATAAAAACCTCGGCTTTAGCCGAATATAGACAGTCACTTCACCGTCGGCATGAGCCCTTGTCGGTCTTAGCCAGGACCACCTCATCACCGTGTAAAACAGTAAGAAATACTCTTTAAATCTCCATCTTGCTCTCAGCTCGACTTTTATCTGTTCATGGAACTTTCCTACTACAACTGTGTCTCTTTGTTTTTGGTGTGTGGACATTCCCAAGCTTTCCACTCTGCCTCGACCACGACTGCCTGTACTCTGTGAGAACTGTTAAAGGTCTTCCAAAGTGCAGAGAGGTACTGGAAAACTCTCCACGCCCTGACTGTCCCTCTCGGTTACTACAGGTTTGACCCTCGGTTACCACAGCTATAGTGAGAGTCGACAGGATACCTCATCACAGATAAGTCGACTGGACCTTATCACAGATTAGTCGACAGGATCTTATCACATATATGTTATATTAAAATATTATTTTATTTAAAATTATAATTTCATAGATTCAAATACTCTGATAAATCGACCGCCAGAGGTCACGCTTCCCCTATAAGGACTCATTGTTGTTGTTTCCCGCTGGCCGGCTCAAATCTTTTGTACATTATGTAAATAAGTTTTTCCATTTTTTTATTCTTACGTTTCAAGCCAGGCAGTACTTTAATCAAATTATGTTTTTTTTTTATATATTCCATAAGTTCAATTAAAGCAATATCTGATCAAAACTATTTATTATTCTTTCAAGATTTTTTAACCACGACTACATACCAATGCCATTAACCTAATACTAATATATTCCAAAATTTATCAAATCTCAAGATCATAATCTCAATCTTATAAAATAATATTACCATAGCATAACCCTCAAGATAATTAAAAGAATTTTTTTTTCTATAATATATATATACTCAAAAAGCTTGTTACAGCAGAACCTTTGAGTGGACACTCATAAGAAAAACAAAAATGCTTTATCACAATTACATGAAAAGATTTATACTTTCACAAGGTAATAAGACCAAGTCCAAATAAATAAAGAGTGTGTGACGTTTTGGTAACAGTAACACTATTTGGATTTGTCTTATTATGCTATTACCGAAAGGTCACACACTAATTATTTATTTGGATTTGGTCTTATTACCTTGTGTTTCTAATCTATAATCCAAATTGTGCCTTATCATATTTATAATACCTTGTTTTATTGACAAATTTGAATAATTTGATTTATCACGATTTACATATTATGAAACTAATAGTCTTCTTTGTTTATAGTAAATATGCAAATCAAAATTAAAATCTGATTCATATGAATAGGCAATTAATGATATAAACAATGAGGGGAATTGTAAAGATATGTGAAAGTGTTTTCTGCCATAAATTCTAAACATCATAAATGTACATTTCTATATTAGAAATACAAACAGGTTCATATTTAGCTTTGTATTTATATATATAAATATTTCACCAATGTGAATATAAATAAATGTATTTGAGTGCCCATGAAACTACCATGTTTTTTTAATTCTCCAAAACAAACATTAGTTAAACCATTTCCTTCTATGCATTTTCTTTATATTCTCTTTTGGAAGGTTTTAGATATAATGAATACAAATTATAATGCACTCATATGCATGGAACACATCTGTGTAACAGATTTTTTAAAAATTATAATAGTATTAAGATTGCACCAATTTTTACATGTTTTTAGAAATGTATGTTATTTGTTTTGTGAAAGAGACTATTTTGTATGAATACTTAAAATATTTAAAACATTGTTACGTTATTACAAGCTTATTGAATTCGATAGTTACACTAAAAAATAATAATAATAATAATAAAATTACCTGTATAAACCGATTGAGTTACAGCATAACCCAGACCACCAGCGGCAATGAGCAATTTTGCTCCCAATGATCCCGAGCTAGGGTTCTTTAAAAGACTACTTAGCATTTTAGCCATTCCACTTGTATTTAAGTATTGATTATAATAAACTTAAACTTCTAAAAAAGATGTAAAAGCAAACCGAAAAACAAAAACCGTGCAACAAAAGTGTAAGCATGGAAAATTAGTCAAAATTTAAATTTAATATTTATATACTCAGTGATTCATATCAAAATTGCACTTTATGAAATTGAAATATATTTGAAAATAGATATAAATTAATGCATTGAATTATTAATATGAGATCAAAATATTTATTAACATCAAGATATATAAATATTTTTACGCAAATATATATTTATTTTTGGAAAATTTAGCTTTCCAACAGTTCTTTAATTTAAAGAATTGATATACAGTCAAATCCCGATAATTTGAATTTCTCGATAATTTGAAATGTTTTCCCGTCCCTTGAAAAATACTAGATAATTTGAATAAAATCAATTTTAATTGGTCCCCTCAGTAATTTGAAGTTGAAGGAATAGTATCTTACCACAAATGAACATTTGTGAATAACTGTACAAATGTTTAAAATAATAAATCACGAATTTTATCAAACTCTCTTGTTCATTTGATTTTATTAATAAGTAAGATTCTATCTGAAAATTAAAATATGAGGGAAAATGTCTCAAGCCAGACCAGCAGTGAACTAACTGAACAATGTTCAAATTTCCCACACCGAGCGAGGCAAAGAGATCTCTTACTACTCTAAGCTTCTACGCGCCTCAGAACCAACACAAGTAACGATTTCTTTGCAGCTCCCACTACCATCGAAAATACCTTCGACAATTAGACAGGTGGATGTATCACACAGCTGATAATAGGGTTGCCTAGAGTGGCCGCTATAGACAGGGTGGTCTGTATAGACAGGTGGATGTATCACACAGCTGATAACAGGGTTGTCTAGAGTGGTCGCTATAGACAGGGTGGTCTGTATAGACAGGTGGATGTATCACACAGCTGATAACAGGGTTGTCTAGAGTGGCCGCTATAGACAGGTGTATGTATCACACAGCTGATAACAGGGTTGTCTAGAGTGGTCGCTATTGACAGGGTGGTCTGTATAGACAGGTGGATGTATCACACAGCTGATAACAGGGTTGTCTAGAGTGGTCGCTATAGACAGGGTGATCTGTATAGACAGGTGTATGTATCACACTGCTGATAACAGGGTTGCCTAAAGTGACCGCTATAGACAGGGTGGTCTGTATAGACAGGTGGATGTAACACACTGCTGATAACAGGGTTGTCTAGAATGGCCGCTATAGACAGGTGTATGTATCACACAGCTGATAACAGGGTTGTCTAGAGGGGGGCGGGCAGGGAGGTCACGTGTTTGCTGGCCGCCAATGGGCGCGCATTCTATCCGTGAGCTTCAGACAAACAGAATAAGGCAAATATATAAGTAGATATATATATATTATTTCCTGGAATATTATAACTGGAAAATTCTCTGGAAAATTTTACTACCAATGTTCCAGGTTCCCCCACTATAGTTTTCATTTTTACATTACAATTATTACAGAGAATTGCTTAAATATAAATATTGTAATGAGTTTGTGTATAGGCAGTAAACTTTATAAAGAAATGGAGCGGAAATTGATTCATTGATTTAACCTGTTTCTGTTCCACCAGATGGCGCTCTGCCTTCTGAAGAGAATATGTGCTCCTGGACAGGATATGATTTTTTTATTTTCAATATCAACACCTGACTTTTTATTTATATATTTTTTCTATTGTTTTTTCATATATATATATTGTGGTGAAGAAATAATTTATTATTTAATTTAATTATTCATTGAAATATTTGGAAACAGACTTAATTTAATTTAATTATTCAATGAAAATATTATATATATATAGTCACGACCGTCTTTCCTCATCGGCCTCTGTCATCGCGCGCACAGGGAGGTCACGTGCTCGCCGGCTCTTTCGAGCTGGATTTGAACCAGCGACCTAAGGATCACCGTTGTAACATCTACAGTCTGGTAAAACAAGGGGCCGGGTCATTCGGCTAGTTTGGAAATAAATTCAAAATTTTACATTTTCTAAATCATTATTTAGTCGCTTGGCTTGTTTGCTCGATATTCTCTAGCTGTAGACAGTGGGGTAGATTTGTTAATAATTTTCGATTAGTCACGTCATCAATAAATACTTTCACACCTTCAGATATACAAAGACTTGATTTCTACGCTACAATATATATTGCCACGTGGAAAATTAGGGAAGACAAACTTCAGGATGAGACAGCAATTTATTTCAGGCAAGAACAATAAAGAATGATAAACAAAAGATACGCAAAGAAGGAAGTTTACATAGTAGCAATGTATAAACATCAAAAATGATACTTTGATAATGAAATAATACATACTTTGCGACAATGTACATTTATTTATTTGTTGTGAAGAAAAGTCTGGTAATCGTTTCACAAAAACTGCTGCGAAATTCGGTAGAAGAATTCGCAGTGATGATTCTTTTGTGGGCTGTTGCAAGGATTTAAATCAGATCACTAAATAGCAGAAAGGAGAGGGTAAAAGTCTCCTTTAAACTAACTTTATTTAAAACATGTTAAGAGGACAGAGGAAAACACCCAACTGGTCAGTAGTAGACCAGGCCGTGCTCTGTCCTTTGTTGGCGGCTGGCGCCTCCGTCGCTGTCTGTGTAGTAGAGAGCACCATTTTGAAAGCTTGCCTTCACGTTATTGCATAATAATGGAATTCACATGTTGTAAGAGATCTTAAAGTTTTAAAACCTTTTGAGAATGCTAAAATAATGTTAAACAGACGCCAAAGAAAAATTTGTAATATATATATAAACCACAAATATTAATGTGAAAATAACTTATGATTAAACAAGGGAGTAGTAAAGAAGGTATATTCAGAGTGAGTAGATAATCAACCCAAACCCATATACATGTAGTTCTTGAAATGATGCTCACATATGTAAATTTGAGAGTTCCAGAAATCTCTACAATCAAAGACTGGTTACTGCTCATTAACAGAAGAAATGGTTGATTTAACAGCATAGAGTATATTAATAAATTAATGAAATTGTTTAAAATTAGGTATTTAAGCCTTTTTAAATACTCTATTCCCAGATATCCCGTATACAAGTACGCGCTTCGTGTGGCCGCATAGCCGAGAGAGAAAAAAGAAATAAAGATAAACAGGATTCATACATGTAGTGCGGAATGCCTCAGATCTCTATCAGGTTTGAAAAATTATAGAGCAGAAAGAGCGCGAAAATAAATTTAAAAATAAAACAATAATTTATTATTATTTCCGTTCGAAAAAAAAATAATAAGTGAGCTAAAAATAATAATAAATGTTAAACTAAAAATACCCTATATTGAACTCTGTTAAGAATTAGTATAAGATGTAAACAAATAGTAGGCACGTTGTTTTGAAAATGGCGCTTGTAGCAAATGGCCGTATAAGTTTATTTTCATTTTTAACAGGTTTCGTTATAGTATTGATAAAATTATTAGCCTTATCAAACAATTATCTTTACTTTTTAATAAAAGATATAAATTGGTTGTACACATTTTCATTTTACACTATATTTGCCAATATATTTTTATATATCAAATATAGAGGCGGTATATCATATCAAGTAGGTTTTTACAATTAACATACGAATATCTCATATGATTATTAATTAAAAAAATATTGATAATGAAATATTTTAGTAAATATATTTTGCATTATGGGTCATTATATTATAAAATATTTTAAATTTTGCATAATATAAACGTACTCGTATATAGAAACCAAACTTCCGAATTATTTTAAATGCATAAATATTGTTTTAAATATTTTAAATATTATTAAAAATGTGTCAGCATTATGTTCTAGCTTAAAATAATTTTATTGGGTGCAGTTCAAAAAGAACAACCAATTTCATCATAACACAAAGCAATAACGCGCCATCTATACATATAAAATGAAAGGATTTAAAAGCACGAATGTTTCTTATATACATAATACAAACTTCTACTGCCCTTACTGTGATGAAAAAATATATATTTGAATGTAATTCTACTGTCCTATAAGCTTATATCCAGAGTTTTCTTGAAAACCATTTCTGAGATTCCATCCTTCAGTGCTGCGTATATAAGCAGAATGATCTAATACAGTATTAGAGCTCTGAGAAGCGGTCTGGTGGATTAAATTGGTGAAACCGCTGGGAGGGTTCACCATTAATGAGCCAAGCCCTCCCAATATATTTTTTCATCGCAGTAAGGACAGTAGAAGTTTGTATTATGTATAAAAGAAACATTCGTGCTTTTAAATCCTTTCATTTTATATGCAATTTCATCATATTCACAATAATGACAAATGGGCTGTATACAATTGTTCATTTACAATCATATTACAATTATGTTATGGTGTCAATGTCTTTAGGTTCAGAATCTTGGGGCTTTTGGGGTTCTTGTGTTTAGAGAGGTTTTTCCTGGCTTGATTGATCTTCATTGTGCTTTTTTTTCCCCACTTTTCATCATTTTGGCTTAATCAAAATAAATGTTATTTTGGTTTTAAGTTCCTTTTTTTTTTTTGCTTGTGTCACATCTGTCTTCTTCTTCTTTCTTATCTCCACTCAATCACACTAAGGTATCCAGCTTGTAAAGCTTGTTGATGGTGTCCGCCAGGGAAGAGTAGAGCTCATCAATGGATGAGTCAATAATGTGTTTTGGGGTTGCAGGTTGACACTTAGTGCATAGTGGGAAAACCTTGCAACCATTCTGGAAAGTCATTGTCCGTAGATGACCAGACTTAAGTCTGGAAATCAAAGACTGTTGTTCTCTTGGGAGGACAGAATTGTCCCTCCTGCTCTGTACCAGTCATGTGCAGCATCAGATTTCCATTCCTGCAGGCATTGGGTTTTGATGGTACGGAGGAGGTCTCTTTCGTCTAGTTGGGTGGTAGATTCTCTGGCTTCAGGTAGGCCAAGAGCTCCAGCCTTTGCCAGAGAGTCTGCCAGCTCATTACCAGGAATTCCAACATGAGCTGGAAGCCATTGCACTGTGACAGAGCTTTACCCAATCATGATGGTTGTCACATCTGTAGTTAGTGGCAATCTTTAAAGGTGGAATTTTAAAATTTTTTAGGATTTTTTTTTGTAGAAATTGAAAGATTGTTTTATAATGTATTCATTGATATATTTTCAATCTTGAGTTTATTTCTTAGTATTTTATTTCTGACAAAACCAGGATACGCCAGTAATTTTTCTAATGACTCCATTTAAAAATGTTTCTAGTTATTTTAAATGGGTTTTAGATGTTGTAAAATGAAGATTGGATGGAACCATAGTCTCAGTACCAATGTGTAAATTGTCTAGAGGTACTTCACCCAGTCATGATGGTTATCAAACACATTATTGACTGTATTGACTCATCCATTGATGAGCTATACTCAAGCTCTACAAACTTGATACCTTAATATGATTGAGTGGAGATAAGAAAGAAGAAGACCTTATTGACTCATCCATTGATGAGCTCTATTCTTCCTCAGCAGACACCATCAACAAGCTTTATAAGCTTGATACCCTAATATGATTGAGTGGAGATAAGAAAGAAGAATACATTATTGACTGTATTAACTCATTCATTGATGAGCTCTACTCATCCCCAGCAGACACCATCAACAAGCTTGACACCCTAATTTGATTGAGTGGAGGAGATAAGAAAGAAGAAGAAGAGATACTTTGTTATGTTGACCTAGAAGTAGAGTTAATTTGTGTTGTGTGGACTTTACCAGATTTATTCTGTTTTCAATATGTGTTTGAAAGGTTAGATGTTGGTCCATGGTTACCTCTGGGTACTGAACATTGCCCTTCCATTTGATATATCTGTGTCTTGGTTCATGGATTCTTTGTCTTTTTTTTGTTGGAGAAGATTATGGTTCGCTATTATCCCATTGATATCATCAGCTGTCCCAGAGTTGTAAGAATTTTCCAAGAAATTTCTCCCTATCTTCTGTTGGACAGTTGAAGATATACAGTGGTACCTCGACATACGAGTTTAATTCGTTCCGCAACCTTGCTCGTATCTCGAAGCAAATTTCCCCATACAAAACAATTGAACTACCATTAATCCGTTCCAACCTCCAAAATGTCACCCCAGTTATTTTTGTTACGTGGTTTTAAATAATAAAAACGTATTTATAAATATCAAATATTTATTGCACAAAAACAAAAAATAGAATGTAAAGAAATAAATTAGATATCCTCACTGGTCTTTGCCTTTTTCGCTACATTTTTCTCGCTTTCACCTGTAGGCCGTTTAGAAAAAAACATGTCCAAGGAGGTTTGTTTCTTCCTCCCTCTCAGAATGTTCCGGAAATGAGTTAGGCAAGTGTCATTAAAATTTTCATGAAGGGAGGTTCGCAGCTTGGAAATTATCGTAAGGCCCTTAGCCGGCGTTACACTCTTTATCGACTCCTTCCGTTTAAGCACAAAACATATCATGGACGTACTACGGCCATACTGCCTCGACAAGTCAACAACTCGAACACCTTGCTAATGTTTTTCTATAATTTCACGTTTTAATTCAATACTCATCATCTTTTTCTTTGCACTTGACTTTTTACAAACTTTCTTCCGATCCATGGTTATAAAAATAAATGAACTAAAACTGTAAATGTAAACGCAACACAAAACGCGAACACAAAACACAACTTATCACAGCGGAAGCACGCTGCTAACTGATCGTGATGGCGCGACTGCGTGTTACTACCTGTTGTGTTTTAACTTTAAAAGCACACAAAAATATAATAAGCTTGAATTGGTTTATTAAAGTCTCAAAAAACAAAGCTTTGCATATAGAACAAATAATAATGAAGAAGAAGAAAGAAACATTTTAGGAAAAGCAAAAACAAAACAAAAGTACTGGTCAAAAAGAAACATTTAAAATCACAGATTAATATCTTCAACACTACCGAACCGAACTGTATCTCGAATTTCGCTCGTAACTACAAGCAAAAAATCACTTGCTCGTCGGCTCGTATCTCGAAAAACTCGTATGTTGGGGCGCTCGTATGTCGAGGTACCACTGTATTGCTCTTTCTTGATATCATTTTTCATGTACAGTAGAACCTCTCTTTAGTGGACACCTCGCTAGGAGACACCTCTCTACAAAGAACAGTTTTCATTTGCAAATTTACCATTTTTACAATTTAGCAACTCTCTGGTAAGAGGACACCTGTTCCTAAAGGACACTTTGGCTCTGCAATTAGGGGTTGTCCTTTACAGGGAGGTAGTTCTACTGTAGTAACTCTGGTAAGAGGACACCTCTACCTAAAGGACACTTTGGCTCTGTAATTAGGTGTTGTCCTTTACAGAGAGGTAGTTCTACTGTAGCAACTCTCTGGTAAGAGGACACCTCTCCCATAAGGACATTTTGGCTCTGCAACTAGGTGTTGTCCTTTACAGAGAGGTAGTTCTACTGTAGCAACTCTCCAGTAAGAGGACACTCTACCTAAAGGACACTTTGGCTCTGCAATTAGGTGTGGCCCTTTACAGAGAGGTAGTTCTACTGTAGTAACTCTGGTAAGAGGACACCTCTCCCTAAAGGACATTTTGGCTCTGCAACTAGGTGTTGTCCTTTACAGAGAGGTAGTTCTACTGTAGTAACTCTGGTAAGAGGACATCTCTCCCTAAAGGACAATTTGGCTCTGTAACTAGGTGTTGTCCTCTACAGGGAGGTAGTTCTACTGTAGTAATTCTCTGGAAAGAGGCACCTCTCCCTAAAAGACACTTTGCCTCTGCAATTAGGTGTTGTCCTCTACAGGGAGGTAGTTCTACTGTACTGACAAAAACTCAGGCCTCTTAGAGTTTTAGATAGACTCTTTCAAATGTGTATGCATTGCTAAGGTGGCAGTATTGTTGACAAATAAGTATAGTGAGGGTTTCATCGATACATGGGAAGTGGTCGATGTATATGTCAAACAAGATTGAGCCAGTGACTGAGCTCTGAGGAACCCCAGCTAGTATTTTTCTAAATGCAAACAAGATAAGAAGAAGATATTATTCTTAGAATTAGAAATGATAAAGCACAATTTGGATTATAGATTATAATAAAAGAAAATAAGACCTAATCCATTGAAGTAGAGGATAGCTTCAGATCCTGAACTCTTTAAAATATATTAAAGATAATAAATATATAATAAATTTAAAATTATTTTAAAGAGTTCAGGATCTCCTCTACTTCAATGGGTTTGGTCTTATTTTCTTGTGTTTATAATATACTAGCCGAATGACCCGGGCAACGCCCGTGTTTTACCCGATTGAATGTTTTGATTCAAATACTATTTGTTACAATTATAAATTGGCGCCTTAAATAAATGCATATATTAGTTAATAACTATAGCCTATGTGCTTTATCTGTCTATGTACTGTTGGCTTCCGTAGGCGTCTCTTACTGGGAAAAAGAAAGAGAGGATTCCATTTAGTTAACTAATATATGCATTTATTTAAGGAGCGACCCGCTCCAACACAATAGTTACAAAAACCAAAAAGCGAGTGGGGGGGGAGGGGGGGGGGGGGCAAAGTCAAAACCAAAGTGTCTCGCGTAGTGGCGGCGCCATCGTAGCCACGTGATCGTAGCCAACCAATAGGAGAGCGCCATTCCAAAAAAAAAAGCAAATGGTGACAGAGATGATGACGCTCGTAACTGTATATATTATAATCCAATTTGTGCTTTATCATTTTTGATAGACTTCAATGGACCTAAGAAGTTATTCTTCCAATGAGCTGAAGAATTCCAAAGTGAATATCAATGTTGATGCCATCACTTGAAGATTCTATTCTAAAGAATTCAGGATCTGAAGCTCTCCTCTATTTCATGGATTAGGTCTTATTTTCTTTATTATAATCCAAATTGTGCTGACTTATCATGCCATGTTTTGATTCTTCGAGTTGCTTTACTTTGCTGTGGAGCCATTCACTACCATGTAGTCGTTGTTGTGTGCCTGGGTTTATGCTGACATAACATGACTCAACACTCTTTAAGGTTGCCTGGCCGGCCTTTAATAAGAGCTTTAAAAATAAAGAGACACTTTGCAAAAATCAACTCCACCAGCGAGTTCAAGTAACTAAACAGGGCTCTGGCACATTTGTAAGTGCAAATTTGAACTGCTTTTCACATGTGTAGACATGTGGTGTACTTACAGTAAAAACAGTCACCTACTTCTACCCACCATGATTATCATGACCTGTACCACGTGTACTAGGGATAAGCAAAAAAAAAAAAAACTCCAGAGCATGATTAGAACTCTAAAGAAGTGGTCTGGTAGATTAAATTGGCGAAACTGCTGGGAGGGTTTACCATTGATGAATCAAGCCCTCCTAATATACTTTTTAAACACAGTAAGGACAGTAGAAAGTTGATTTATGTATGAAAGAAACATTCGCGTCTTAATGTTTCCATTTGCTAAATACATTCTATAGTCAAAACTCTCATGAGTGACTAAATTGGCTTTTGCTAGAAAATGACAAGAGTAAACAATAAACACAAGATAATAAGACCAAATCTAAATATATAAATAGTGTGTGACATTTCGGTAACATCATTATTACCATCTTCAGACCACAGTACTTTTCTCTGAAGATGGTAACAACGCTGTTACCGAAGCGTCACACACTATTTATTTATTTAGATTTGGTCTTATTACCTTGTGTTTATAATCTACTAGGCGAATGACCCGGCTTCGCCCGAGAAATCCCTTGGGTGCAATTTCCTTCAGACTAAAAGTATATCAATAATAAATATTAGAAGTGCCATAGAATAGCAATGCAGAAGTAACACATAAACTACAGGAAAAAAGTGTGTGTGATGGCAAAAATTGTATTATATTGGTGTTTAGGTATTTGATTTAATTAATATAGTTGATATAATAATATATATTTATATTATATATATAATATAAATGAGTTTTAAAAATTGTTTAAAAAATGCATCGGCCGGGAATCGAACCCGGGCCGCCCGCGTGGCAGGCGAGCATTCTACCACTGAACCACCGATGCTTTAAAAAAATGGCCATATTTAGGTATTCATTCCATTCCGGATTAGTCCGCGTAAAAAAAAGTTCTTCAAATGAAAAAAAGAAATAACCAAAAATACTAATCAAAATGCAGGCGAAAATTTTTCTCAGGTTTATAAAAAGCGACATGCAAAATTTGGTACCAATTGGTTCAGTAGTTTTTGAGTTTATCGCGAAACAGACAGACAGAAATTGACTTTTATATATGTTTATAATCTATAATCCAAATTGTGCCTTATCAAAAGAGTAAACAATCTTTCTCTTCATTATCACAGGTTTGCCGCTTTCGACCAAAAAATAAGGAATAAGATGTTAGTAACGATAGAAACATTCACGTGAAAAACAAGGTATTAAGAAAAATTCCAAATAAATAAATAATGTGTGACGTTTCGGTAACAGTGTTGTTACGATCCTCAGACAAAAGTCTTCTTCTTCTTTCTTATCTCCACTCAATCATATTAAGATATCAAGCTTGTAAAGTTTGTTGATGGTGTCTGCCGGGGAAGAGTAGAGCTCATCAATGGATGAGTCTATACAGTTAATAATGTGTTTTGGGTTTGTAGGTTGAAAATTGCACTTAGTACATAGTTCAGCGTCTGTACTCCATGTTAGGAGTGGCTTCACATGGTGTCTGTTCCTCATGTCAGAGGCGGGCATTTCTTTTGGAGCTAAGTCGGCCTGCTACTGAGTAGTGCTTCCAGTTTTAATGACAAAGGCAGATGCATTTTACTTCACCCAATCAGACAAAAGTACTTCCATTCAGTACTTTTGTCTGAAGATGGTAACAACGCTGTTACTGAAACGTCACACACTATTTATTTGGATATGGTCTTATTACCTAATTCCAAATTGTGCCTTATCATTCACGTAAAAGAAACATTCGTGTCTTAATGTTTTCATTTACAATATTGTATGGACAGACATTCACTTGGGAAGATCACGAAGCAAAGTTAGAACATACACTTGTAATGGAATGTTTAAAGAGAAATAACGACTATTTCTATCCTTAGGAATGAATTATGAAAGAATGAATTGTGAAGAGTAATGATGAACGGAAAAATAAAAGTGTCCAGGGATGGGAATCGAACCCACAGTGTTCTGTCAAGTTCCTCAACATAGTCATCGAGCATACTGGGGACACGGATTCCTTAACTCGCAAGGGCCTGTTTGAACTCAAGACGATTCTAAGCTCCTGATAGGATCCAGATGTCTCTTCAGAGAAGGCCTCGTCTGGTGTATATATTTTCTCTGCTATTTTAAACTCTGTAAACTCTCTTGACCATTGACTACATGTCAATAAACCATTTTTAATTGTCAAAAAATTGTCACAGTGTTCCGCTTACTGAGCAGATGCCATGTCCACTAGGCTACCCTGGACATAATGGAGTACTCCATAGAAAATACAGGGTATACTCCAAATCAATCTAATACAATAGTAGAGCGGTCTAGAGATTAATTTGGCGAAACCGCTGAGAGGGTTCACTACTGATGAGCCAAGCCCTCTCATTCAATAACTCATATCATTGCAGTAAGGTCTGTAGAGATAATATTTGATGATATTTAAGAGAAACGTATTGCCAGTAAATTTATTTGTGTAAAATTTTAATAATGGAATGTCTAATACTTGTTGTGAAGTACTGTAAATGTGTGTAGGTAGCATGGAGGTCCAGCCTGCTAGGGTCCTGCTGTGCCCTCGGACTGCTGGGACTGGGGCTAGGTCCGTCCTACCTGTACGGAGGCTCCACCCATCTCTCCATCCTCTCCTTCTTCCACTACTCAGAGTACCTGGTGACTGCCATCAGCAATCCCAAGACTCTCAAGCTCAAGTCCTTCCTGCTGGACAACACTTATGAATACTGGCTGGCTGCCTTACTGGGCTGGATGGAGTACTTCGGGGAGCTGTGGCTCTTCCCTGGTGAGTACTTTGGAGGGTCTTTCTTGCTGAGTACTTTGGGGGGGTCTTTCTTGTTGAGTACTTTGGGGGTCTTCTTTGGTGTTGGGGATCTTACTTGGTGAGTACTTCGGGGAGCTATAGCTCTTCCCTGGTGAGTACTTTGGGGGGGGGTCTTTCTTTGTGAGTACTTTGGGGGTCTTTCTTGCTGAGTACTTTGGGGGGCTCTTTCTTGTTGAGTACTTTGGGGGTCTTCTTTGGTGTTGGGGATCTTACTAGGTGAGTACTTCGGGGAGCTATGGCTCTTCCCTGGTGAGTACTTTGGGGGATCTTTCTTGGTGAGTACTTTGGGGGTCTTTCTTGCAGAGTACTTTGGGGGTCTTCTTTGGTGTTGGGGATTTTACTTGGTGAGTACTTCGGGGAACTATGGCTCTTCCCTGGTGAGTACTTTGGGGGTCTTCTTTGGTGTTGGGGATCTTACTTGGTGAGTACTTCGGGGAGCTGTGGCTCTTCCCTGGCGAGTATTTCGAGGATCTTCTTTGGGGAGTACTTTGGGGATCTTCCCTGGTGAGTACTTTGGGGGGTCTTTCTTGTTGAGTACTTTGGGGGTCTTCTTTGGTGTTGGCGATCTTACTTGGTGAGTACTTCGGGGAGCTGTGGCTCTTCCCTGGCGAGTATTTCGAGGATCTTCTTTGGGGAGTACTTTGGGGATCTTCCTTGGTGAGTACTTTGGGTTTCTTCCCTGACGAGTTATTTGCAGAGCTTTTGTTGTTCTGTTGCAGCTTTCATTCAGTCCTATTTTGTGTTAGCCATCCCATTAGCATGTTGTCAGCCCACTACTTGTACTCACACCGGGAGGTACAAATAGGGGTTTTCCATCCACACATTGGAAGTTAGACCAAATGGCATTTCTCAAAACCTTCCACAGTACTTCTAGAAAGCTTTCTAACTCTACCAGGTGGTAAATATTTATAAGTCTTGTGTATCACATTGTACACAAAGTCTTGTGTATCACATTGTACACAAAGTCTTGTGTATCACATTGTACACAAAGTCTTGTGTATCACATTGTACATAAAGTCTTGTGTATCACATTGTACACAAAGTCTTGTGTATCACATTGTACACAAAGTCTTGTGTATCACATTGTACACAAAGTCTTGTGTATCACATTGTACACAAAGTCTTGTGTATCATATTGTACAGTCTTGTGTATCACATTGTACAGTCTTGTGTATCACATTGTACACAAAGTCTTGTGTATCACATTGTACATAAAGTCTTGTGTATCACATTGTACAGTCTTGTGTATCACATTGTACACAAAGTCTTGTGTATCACATTGTACAGTCTTGTGTATCACATTGTACATAAAGTCTTGTGTATCACATTGTACAGTCTTGTGTATCACATTGTACAGTCTTGTGTATCACATTGTACATAAAGTCTTGTGTATCACATTGTACAGTCTTGTGTATCACATTGTACAGTCTTGTGTATCACATTGTACATAAAGTCTTGTGTATCACATTGTACACAAAGTCTTGTGTATCACATTGTACACAAAGTCTTGTGTATCACATTGTACACAAAGTCTTGTGTATCACATTGTACACAAAGTCTTGTGTATCACATTGTACACAAAGTCTTGTGTATCACATTGTACAGTCTTGTGTATCACATTGTACAGTCTTGTGTATCACATTGTACACAAAGTCTTGTGTATCACATTGTACAGTCTTGTGTATCACATTGTACACAAAGTCTTGTGTATCACATTGTACATAAAGTCTTGTGTATCACATTGTACACAAAGTCTTGTGTATCACATTGTACACAAAGTCTTGTGTATCACATTGTACATAAAGTCTTGTGTATCACATTGTACATAAAGTCTTGTGTATCACATTGTACACAAAGTCTTGTGTATCACATTGTACATAAAGTCTTGTGTATCACATTGTACATAAAGTCTTGTGTATCACATTGTACACAAAGTCTTGTGTATCACATTGTACACAAAGTCTTGTGTATCACATTGTACACAAAGTCTTGTGTATCACATTGTACATAAAGTCTTGTGTATCAAATTGTACATAAAGTCTTGTGTATCAAATTGTACATAAAGTCTTGTGTATCACATTGTACACAAAGTCTTGTGTATCACATTGTACACAAAGTCTTGTGTATCACATTGTACACAAAGTCTTGTGTATCACATTGTACACAAAGTCTTGTGTATCACATGGTACATAAAGTCTTGTGTATCACATTGTACATAAAGTCTTGTGTATCACATTGTACATAAAGTCTTGTATATTACATTGTACACAGAGTCTTGTGTATCACATTGTACACAAAGTCTTGTGTATCACATTGTACACAAAGTCTTGTGTATCACATTGTACACAAAGTCTTGTGTATCACATGGTACATAAAGTCTTGTGTATCACATTGTACATAAAGTCTTGTGTATCACATTGTACATAAAGTCTTGTATATTACATTGTACACAGAGTCTTGTGTATCACATTGTACACAAAGTCTTGTGTATCACATTGTACACAAAGTCTTGTGTATCACATTGTACACAAAGTCTTGTGTATCACATTGTACATAAAGTCTTGTGTATCACATTGTACACAAAGTCTTGTGTATCACATTGTACTTTGTGTGTCTCAGGCCTAAAGCTGAACCCAATCCCCTGGTATCTGGGCCTGGTGCTGTGCGGGGGAGGAGAGCTCCTGCGCAAGGCGGCCATGTTGAATGCCGGTCACAACTTCACCCATCAGATCCAGATGTACCACCAGCCTGGCCATGTGCTAGTCACCTCCGGGGTGTATTCCCTCTGTAGGCATCCTTCCTACGTGGGCTGGTTCTACTGGTCCATAGGGACACAGGTTGGTGGTTGTTAGCCTTGTTATTATCACTTTTTTATTATTCCATTGTATAATTATACAAGATCTCCATTGGGGGGGTTGGTGGAAGGGTGGTCTAAACTGTTGATTTTCGGCCGCTTCGACCCGGAATCAAATCCCTCAAAATCTCTCTAATTAAAAAAAAAAGTGCTCCAATGGCCCCCAATTCTTGCAAAAGTCCAACTCCACCAGTGAATGCAAGTAACCAAACAGGGCTCTGGCACATTTGTAAGTGCAAAAGTCAAACTGCTTTTCACATGTATAGACATGTGGTGCACTTACAGTAAAAGCAGTCGCCTACTTCTACCAACCATGATTATCATGGTCTGTACCACGTGTACTAGGGATAAGCAAAAAAAAAATTATTCCATTGTATAATTATACAAGGTCATGGAGACTATATTCATGGATCAAATTTACAATCTTGGTAGGGTTGGAATATAGGTCCTGTCTTGGGGCTTCCATACATTCTATGAGGTGGTCTGGGGAGGTCTCTTTGGTCCTGTAGATGGTGTATTGTGTCTTTACACCATCCTGGAAGAGTCTTGTATGGCTGTCAGTTTTAAGCCTGGAAATACAGGTTACTGCCTGTTTGTTCATCCCACATTCTAGAATAGCTCCAGGCTTTTGGTTCAGATACCAATGATGGGAAGTTGACTTCTGTATTTTTGCTTAGATGTTTCAGCCTTATTATTATTATCCCTATTACACATGGTACAGGCCATGATAATCATGGTGGGTAGAAGTAGGCGACTGCTTTTACTGTAAGTACACCACATGTCTACACATGTGAAAAGCAGTTCGACTTTGCACTTACAAATGTGCCAGAGCCCTGTTTAGTTACTTGCACTTGCTGGTAGGGTTGGATTTTTGCAAGAATCGGGGGCCATTAGAGTATTTTTTTTTTAATCAGAAAAAAGTGCACAATGTGGAATTTGATCCTGGGTCGAAAAGGTTGAAAACCAACGGTTTATACCATCCTTCCACCGACCCCTAGCCTTTTTATTATTATCCCTAGTACATGTGATACAGGCTATGGTTACCATAGGATATTTGTTAGTTGGGAGTTGAATTTGGAAAAGTATATAAGGCTACAAACACAAGGTAATAAGACCTAATCCAAATAAATAAATAGTGTGTCACGTTTCGGTAACAGCGTTATTGCTATCTTCAGACAAAAGTACTGAATGAAGATGGTAACCGCTGTTGCCGAAACATCACACACTATTTATTTATTTGGTCTTATTACCTTGTGTTTATAATCTATAATCCAAATTGTGCCTTATCATTTATATATGACTATCTGCCATAAGGAGGAAGGGAAGCAGTAACAAGCTCACTAAAAAAAACCTGGGTTCAGCTGGCCCGGCTGATAGTACCCTGTAAGGGCTCCAGGGATACAGGATGAACAGCGTTTGTACTCCATGTTAGGAGCCGCTGCACCTCGTCTGTTCCTCATGTCAGAGGTGGCCATTTCTTTTGGAGCTAAGTCGGCCTGCCACTGAGTAGTGCTCCCAGTCTTAATGACAAAGGCAGACACATTCTACTTCACCCAGTCATGATGGTTATCAAACAGACACCATCAAGATTCACAACTTGATACCCTGATATGGTTGAGTGGAGATAAGAAAGAAGAAGATATGGCTACCTCAATCTATTTTTGAAATTTTGTTCCCGACATCTCAGTGATTCACTGTCACTCAGACAGATAAGATTTTAGGGTTCTTAGATGTCGTGTTCTCTACCTAACAAAATAGCAGTTGACGAACACTATACAGTATAAGACATTTATTTCTATAAAATGGGATACCTTCACTCTCCTCTTACACTCTATATATATCCAATCATTTTTACATAATTAATTTTCTATCAGAAAACTAATACATATTTACATATATGCTGCACTTTTTTCTCCAAGAATAAAATCTGCATATTACATTAGAAAACTATCTTCTTCTTATCTGCTATCTTGTTTACACATCTTGATAACAGTAACTATGTAAGAACATGCTGCGATATATGTTTTTTCATTCATTACTTTTGTCTGATGATGGTAACAATGTTTTTACCAAAATGCCACATACTATTTATTTATTTGGATTTGTTCTTATTATCTTATGTTTATAATGATAAAGCAGAATTTGGTTTATAGATTATAATACAAGAAAATAAGACCTAATCCAAATAATTTATTAGTATGTGACGTTTCGGCAACAGCATTTTCACCATCATCAGACATTCTAATGTATAATCCAAATTATATCTTATCATGAATAGGTCTTGTTATCTTATATATTTTTTAGCCTATAATCCAAACTCTACCTTATCCAGTGTAATAGCCTTTTTACCACCCTCAGACAAAAGTGCTGAACACAAATGACTGTTGTTGTTGTTTCTTATCCCCTTTTGTAAAGATTACACAAATTCCATAAGTTCATGCTCCTTGAGCTGTTTTATGATAAGCAGCGGCCTCTCCCAAAGATCCTGTTTAGTGCATCTAATACAAGCCAAAATGTGTTTTGGAGCTGCACCCAAATGATTAGGTCTTGTTACTTTGTTTCTATAACCTATAATCCAAACTGTACTTTATCCAGTGTGTAACAGCTTTGTTACCATCTTCAGACAAGAGGGTTGAACACAAATGATTGTTGTTGTTTCTTATCCCCTTGTGCACAAATTCCATGAGTCCATGCTCCTTGAGCTGTTTGATAATAAGCAGTGGCCTCTCACAAAGATCCTGATTAGGTCTGTTGTTGTTTCTTTATCCCCTTGTGCAAAGATTACATGAATTCCATGAGTCCATGCTCCTCAAACTTGATCTCATGGAATGGGATGTAGGGATGCAGATTTTGTTGATCATGGCATCATGATCCAGGCATACTTTGGTGAAAGTCTGACTTTGCCTATAATCCAACCTCTAAATCCTAATTAAGACAAAGCAATAAAAGACCTCTGGGAAAACCCCAAGACTATAATAGAAAAGCTGAGACAATGGAACCTAATGGAGATCGTTTAAACAACTTGAGGAATAAGCAACAACAAGACAAAGCAATAACACAGCATCTATATATAAAAAAGGAAAACATTAAAACGTGAGTGTTTCTTTTTTTTTACAAATAAATCAAACTTCTACTGTCCTTACTGCGATGAAAAAATATTGGGAGGGCTTGGCTCATCAGTAGTGAACCTTCCCAGCGGTTTCGTCAAATTAATCTACCAGACCGCTTCTTTAGAGCTTTAATACTGTATTGGATCATTCTGTTTTTATATGCAACACTGAAGCTTGAGGAGCATGAATTTGTGTAATTTTTACAATGGGATCATGATGCCATGATCAACGCAAGATTCACCCCATTCCATGATAGATCAGCTCAAGGAGCATGGACTCATGGAATTTGTGTAATCTTTATACAAGGGGATAAGAAACAACAACAATATGCTACTGCAATTCTCAGCTTACAACCCCAAGACACATTATTGATTCAAAATTCGAAACTATTTTAAAAGCGTAAGATTCTTTTTGAAATGAAACAATTTCTACTGCCCTTACTGCAATGGAAAAATTAAAGGGAGGGCCTGGCTCATCAGTTGTGAACCCTCCCAGCGGTTTCACCAGTTTAATCTACCATACATTCTATTGCAGTAAGGGCAGTAGAAATTGTTCAATTTCAAAAAGAATCTTACGCTTTTTAAATAGTTTCAAATTTTGATAACAGATGGCGCGCAAGTGCATCGTAATATTATTGACTGTATTGACTCATCCATTGATGAGCTCTACTCTTCCCTGGCAGACACCATCAACAAGTTTTACAAGCTTGATACCTTAGTGTGATTGAGTGGAGATAAGAAAGAAGAAGACAACATGCTACACTGAAGGTTGGAATCCTAATCCAAATCTATATAATCTCCTCTTAATCCTACACCATGGATTAACAGAAAGTATATCTATATTGTCGCGGAGATAAATAAAGTAAGGGCAAATTTGGGGATAATTAATTTATTATAAGGGGTATTTTCTTTTTGTTTTCCAATAAAAATTATTTACAAGAGGTATTTAAGGGAGAGAGAGTCAGATGATAAAAACAACTTATCCCCTGGTAAAGATAATAATAATGAGCGGCGCCAGCCACCGTCCCGTTTTCCTTATTTACAGATCAGCTTCCGAGAACCCCTCACACCTGTGGTCCCCCCCCCCCCGGGGTCCAGGGATGATTGACAGGTGTCCCATCTGGATGGAGCTTCTTGACAATATTGCTAACAACTTTCTTGTGATGGTCTCAGATGATCCTATGTAACCCTATCTGTACCGTGGGCTACGCCGTGGTCTCCTGGATGTTCTTCCGCAACAGGGTGGAAGGAGAAGAGATCGTACTCATCAACTTCTTCAGGGAAGACTACGTACGGTACCAGGAGAAAGTTCCTACGGGACTTCCCTTCATCCATGGTTACCGTCTGGCCTGCTGAACTCAACACTCAATAAAACCTGGAAAAATGAGAAAGAAAGAAAAATATTTGCAAAGAGTATCTTCTAGTGATATAGCCAGAATTTGTATTATAAAATAAAAGGATTTAAAAGCACGAATGTTTCTTTTTACATAATACAAACTTCTACTGCCCTTACTGCGATGAAAAAATATTTGAATGTAATTCTACTCTCCTATAAGCTTATGTCCATAGTTTTCTTGAAAACCATTTCTGAGATTCTATCCTTCAGTGCTGCATATATAAGCAGAATCGTCCAATACCGTATTAGAACTCTGAGAAGCGGCCTGGTAGATTAAATTGGTGAAACCGCTGGGAGGGTTCACCACTGATGAACCAAGCCCTCCCAATATATTTTTTTCATCGCAGTAAGGACAGTAGAAGTTTGTATTATGTATAAAAGAAACATTCGTGCTTTTAAATCCTTTCATTTTATATGTATAGATGGCGTGTTATTGCTTTGTGTTAATTTGTATTATAAGATACTAAACACAAGGTAATAAGAACTAATCCAAATAGTGTGTGACGTTTAGGTAACAGCGTTGTTACCATCTTCAGACAAAAGTACTGAATGAGAGAATATGGTTTACAGACTACTAACCAAAGTGTATGATTTTCAAGCCCAAAAAAGAATGTAGCAAACAGACAAGCCACAATGCACTGTAGCAAAGTATAAAGGTGCTGCACACCACCAAAGTTGTTCAAAAAGGTTAGATTCCCCAGGCCAGGGAAGATAAAAGAAAGACAGGTATTAATTAGATAAGAAGATTAAATAAAACAAGAATAATTCAACAGGTGCTGGGAAAAGATAAATTTTCTTTTTGCAAAAATAAATGTAAAAAAAAAAACTTTTAGTCAAAAATTTTAAAAGATTAAATATATCGCAGCATGTTTTTTAATAGTTACTGTTATTAATTGTGTAAACAAGATATAGCAGATAAGAAAAAGATAGTTTTCTAAGAACACTGAAATCTTCTTATCTGCTATCTTGTTTACACACTCTTCTTTCTTATTTCCACACTGGGTGAAGTAGAATGCGTCTACCAATGTCATTAAGACTGGGAGCACTACTCAGTGGCAGGCCGACTTAGCTCCAAAAGAAACGCCATGTGCAGCCGTTGTTTACACACTTGATAACAGTAACTATTTAAAACATCCTACGACATATTTTCTCATTCAGTACTTTTGTCTGATGATGGTAACAACAATGTTACCAAAATGTTACACATTATTTAGAGATTTGGTCTTATTACTTTATTATATTCTATTGATTAAAGTATGTGATTAGATTACAGAGTAGAAGGGTAACAAAACCAATTTCAATAATATGTGTGACGTTTTGGTACCAGTGTTGTTACCATTGTTAAGTAATATTTACAGAAGAACATTGCTCGATGCAATACCTTGTAATTCTATGTATGTATCTCTACATCATGACAAGCACCGGTTCTGTCCTCCCAAGAGAACAACAGTCTTTGATTTCCAGACTTAAGTCTGATCATCTACGGACAATGACTTACCAGAATGGTTACAAGGTTTTCCCACTATGTACTATCTACTATGTACTACCTGTAACCCCAAAACACATTATTGACTGGGGGTAATTATTATTAGGGAGGTCGGTGGAAGGCTGGTTAAACCGTTTGGTTTTCGACCACTACGACCCGGGTTTGATTCCCGCATTGGACACTTTTTTCTGTTTAAAAAAAAATGCTCCAATGGCCCCCGATTCTTGCAAAAGTCCAACCCCACCAGCAAGTGCAAGTAACCAAACGGGGCTCTGGCACATTTGTAAGTGCAAATTCGAACTGCTTTCACATGTGTAGACATGTGCGATTACAGTAAAAAGCAGTCGCTAACTACCCACCATGATTATCATGGCCTTTACCACGTGTACTAGGGATAAGCAAAAAAAAAACATTATTGACTGTATTGACTCATCCATTGATGAGTTCTACTCTTTCCCAGCAGATACCATCAACAAGCTTTACAAGCTTGATACCTTAATATGATTGAGTGGAGATAAGAAAGAAGAAGACCTCTACAGACCTATTAAGTTTATATCCATAGGTTCACTAAACACCACTAAGCTGCCTTCCTTAGTAAATACAGGGTATATAAATAAACCAATCCAATACAAATAAAAAAACGTCAATGGACGAGTGGGTAACACCCTCAATTCCCAACAGTCATGAACCGGGATTGAATCCCATGTTAACATTTTGTTTAATATGTGAATAACCTTCATATATTATTCCTTGTTGTAAATATCATAAGCTAGGTTATTCTTGTTGAGCGGTACCTAATTAAGTGATTTTGGAACGGAATCCAATACAATTGTAGAAGAGATTAATTTGATAAAATTGCTGAAAGAGTTCACCACTGATGAACCAAGCCCTCTCATTCAATAACTTTTATTATTGTAGTAAGGTCTGTAGAGATAATATTTGATGCTATGTTTATTTATCAGTGTACTCTCCTCTGTACACGTGGTACGGGCCATGATAATCATGGTGGGTAGAAGTAGGAGACTGCTTTTACTGTAAGTACACCACATATCTACACATGTGAAAAGCAGTTCGACTTTGCACTTACAAATATGCTAGAGCCCTGTTTGGTTACTTGCACTCGCTGGTGGATTTGGACTTTTGCAAGAATCAGTGGCCATTGGAGCATTTTTTTTTTTTAATCAGAAAAAAGTGCTCAATACGGGAATCAAACCTGGGTCGTAGCGGTCAAAAACCAACAGTTTAGACTATCTTTCCACCGACCCCTGAGTTTCTATTCTTCTGTTGTTGTTGTTTCTTATCCCCTTGTGTAAAGATTACACGAATTCTATGAGTTCATGCTCCTCGAGCTGTTTTATGATGAGCAGCAGCCTCTCCCAAAGGTCCTGTTTAGTGCATCTAATACAAGCCAAAATGTGTTCTGGAGCTGCAGTTCTATTCTTCTTTACCTAATAGTCTTACTAACTGTTTAACGCTGTGATATTTTTCCCCATATTCAGTACTTTTGTCTGATGATGGCAACAACGCTGATACTGAAACATCACACACTATTTATTGAATTTAGATATTTAGTCTTGTTATACCTTTAGTTTATTTTTAAAAAATTATTATATAGTTAAGTGGTGGCTTGCTTTTTCACACGTTAAAGCTTTATCAAACAAATGAATATGTATAGGGCGTGCAAATATGCATAATATACAATGTAAAGGAAGATTAGATTCAATTTGGATTATGGATTGTAAACATAAAGTAATAAGACCAAATTCAAATATATCCACTCATAGACAAAACTTGAGGAAGTTTTACCTTTTACCATGTATATCTGGATTGAGACAATAACTCTGAAAGATATTACAGTGACCTTTATTGAAGACACACGAGATAACCAATATACACTCATAGACAAAACTTAAGGAAGTTGTACCTTTTAGCATGTATATCGGTATTCAGACAATAACTCTGAAAGATATTACAGTGACCTTTATTAAAGACACACAAGAAAACCAAGCGTGAACAACCTCTGTCTCCTTAAACAAAAAAGATGACTGATGACACCAAAGACTTTCCACTTCGTTTTGTCCATGAATGTAAATAGGGTGTGACATTTCGGCAAAAATGCTGTTACCATCATCAAACAAAAGTATTGAATTTATATTGAATTTCAGTCAGTACTTTTGTCTGATAATGGTAACAACATAGTTAACAAAGCATCACAAACTATTTAGTTATTTAGATTTGGTCTAATATTACCATGCATTTACAATCTAAAAGATTAAAAAAACTAAACTAATGATAAAACACAATTTGGATTATAGATTATAGCTACAAGGTAATAAGACCTAATCCAAATAAATAGTGTGTGACATTTCAGTAACAGCGTTGTTACCATTATCAAACAAAAAGAATAAAATTATCTAATTGACTAAAATCATTTTATTATTTTAGATTTTCCCACTATGTACTAAGTGTCAACCTCTAACCCCAAAACACATTATTGACTGTATTGACTCATCCATTGATGAGCTCTACTCTTCTCTGGCAGACACCATCAACAAGCTTTACAAGCTTGATACCTTAATATGATTGAGTGACAATTGACAATTAACCAACTTTATTGACATCTCGTCAATCTTTACACTTAAAGTGAGTTATAAGGTAATAATAATGGTAGGAATGAAGAGAGATATTTACAATCGACATAGGGCACGTCCGGATCAGGAGCTTAAAGACGCCTTGAATCTAGACAGATCCCTGCCATTTGGGGGAGTTCATGTTCGGAACATGTTTGATGATAATGTCGAAGAATTTATCGAGAAGAATCTTGTCTTCAGGCTTGAGTAGCCCGAGGAGGTGCTCCGTTTCTTCTTCGTAATAGACCGCGAGTAATATGATTGAGTGGAGATAAGAAAGAAGAAGAAGATTTTATTATTTTGTCTGATGATGATAACAACACTGTTACCGAAACATCACACACTATTAATTTATTTGGATAAGCTCTTATTACCTTGTAGCTATATAAAACTAAAAGATAGGGGGATTAGGAAGAATTTAAATGGAATAATCAGTAGCTTTTATAAAAATAATCTTTGCAAATATTTTTGTTTCTCTGTTTATCTACGTAGTTTTATATTGAAGGGTAAATATAGACTATTAAACATTTCATTGGTTCTATCTACCATGTTCTTACAATCCCAGCGATCTTCCATCTCCGCAGTTGATCATCATTTCTTATCATGATCATCATTGCTATTATCATTATCAATATATCCTCCTCTCTCTCCTCCTCCTGCTCTTGTTATTCTATATATTTACCTTCCCTCCAATCCCCTAAACCAGGGATTGGCAACCTCTAGTTCACAAGTCACATATGACTCTTTAAATGTGAAGCTACATGTTGTTGTTTCTTATCCCCTAAAGATTACACAAATTACATACACCAATACCTCGCTTTGCATTTTTTTCGAAGTTGCGTTGCTGCTTAATTTTTACTGATTTTTCACTGTGCGTCGTTAGATTTTTGAAGTTGCATTGTTTTGAATTCGAGTCTTTAATTTTTTTTTAAATTTTTTTCCTAAAATATGGCAACACCTTTGTTTTTGATTGCGCCATGCCTTCAAAATTTGGGTTTCCCTTTCTAACTAAAATCAACGCAAATTTAATACAATTTTTTTTTTACAAAATTTATTTTCACTTTGCGTCGTTTCAATTTGCATCGTGTTTTTTTGGAACGTAACCCCGACGCAAAGCGAGGTATGGGTGTAAATGATCTCATGGAATGGGATGTAGGGATGCAACTTTCATTGATCATGTCACCATGATTCAGGCACACTTTGGTTAAAGTCTGACTCACACGAATAAAAACTTTATGTGAGTACAGTAGAACCTCCTTTTAGAAGACACCCCGCTAGCAGACACCTCTCTATAAAGGACAGTTTTCATTTGCAAAATTACCATTTTTTACTATATAGTAACACTCCAGTAAGAGGACACCTCTCCCTAAAGGACACTTTAGCTCTACAATTAGGTATTGTCCTCTACAGAGAGGTAGTTCTACTGTAGTAACTCTTTGGTAAGAGGACACCTCTCTCTAAAGGACACTTTAGCTCTGTAACTAGGTGTTGTCCTTTACAGGGAGGTAGTTCTACTGTAGCAACTCTCCAGTAAGAGGACACCTCTCCCTAAAGGACACTTTAGCTCTACAATTAGGCGTTGTCCTTTACAGAGAGGTAGTTCTACTGTAGCAACTCTCCAGTAAGAGGACACCTCTCTCTAAAGGACACTTTAGCTCTGTAACTAGGTGTTGTCCTTTACAGAGAGGTAGTTCTACTGTAGTAACTCTCTGGTAAGAGGACACCTCTCTCTAAAGAACACTTTAGCTCTGTAACTAGGTGTTGTCCTTTACAGAGAGGTAGTTCTACTGTAGCAACTCTCTGGTAAGAGGACATCTCTCTCTAAAGGACACTTTAGCTCTGTAACTTGGTGTTGTCCTTTACAGAGAGGTAGTTCTACTGTACTATTTATTGTTGGCAAGGAAAAAATGTTGTGGCTCTCTAAAAAACTTGGGAATTTTGACTCTTCAGACTCAAAAGGTTGCCGACCTCTAATCTAAACAGATATCACAAGCTCAATTACATCAAATGTATCAATCTTTTTGTGTTTGTTTTCTTTTCAATCCTATTTATAACATTATTTTGTAGTTTTTATATATAAACTCTGTGTGTGTTGTATTTAAATATTTATTAGTGTTTTTCCCCCCTCTATTATATACTATTCTAAATAAATTATTTGTTTATTATTGTTCTATATTTATGTGTAACTTTTTTTTTTTAACTCAACCAACCAACACTGACTTTTGTTTAATAGGGGAGTCGGTGGGAAGATGGTCTAAACCGTTAGTTTTCGACCGTTACCACCCGGGTTCAATTCCCGCATTGGGCACTTTTTTTTCTATCTAAAAAAAAAAAAATGCTCCAATGGCCCCCGATTCTTGTAAAAGTCCAACCCCACCAGCAAGTGCAAGTAACCAAACGGGGCTCTGGCACATTTGTAAGTGCAAAGTCGAACTGATTTTTACATGTGTAGACATGTGGTGTACTTACAGTAAAAAGCAGTCGCCTACTTCTACTCACCATGATTATAATGTCCTGTACCACGTGTACTAGGGATAAGCAAAAAAAAAACACTTTTGTTTAATCTCTAAATTGGAGATTAAACCTCCAATTAAAACCAAATCTAAATAAATAAATAGTGTGTGTGATATTTCAGTAACAATGTTGATACATTACCAGTTAAACATCTCTTTGGCAGATTGTGAAGATTTCATTAGATCCCTTGTAGATCTCATGGAATAAAGTCCGCCCTAGACTGACAAAGGCCATTAGCCTGAAACCATGGTCTCTAGGTGGATGCTTCTCAGTTTGCCAAAGCTGGTGTTGTGGCTTTGTCACCAACCCTAGGCCACTAGTTTGCGGTGACAGTCAATAGATGGCGTCTAGCTTTGATGTCTATTTTGACAGGAGAGGTGACCTTTGCTTTTTTAAATCGTTGATCAGACTCATTAGATTGTTACTGAAACGTCACACACTATTTATTTCTTTGGATTTGGTCTTATTCTGTTTATAATCTATAATTCAAATATTGTACCTTATAATCTCAAGGTAATAAGACCAAATTCAAATACAGTAAAAACAGTTGCTTACTTCTACCCACCATGATTATCATAGCCTGTACCACGTGTACTAGGGATAAGAAGAAAAAAAAAGGTAATAAGACCAAATAAATAAATTTTTTTCTTCTTATCCCTAGTACACGTGGTACAGACTATGATAATCATGTTGGGTAGAAGTAAGCAACTGTTTTTACTGTTAGTGCACCACATATCTATACATGTGAAAAGCAGTTTGACTTTGCACTTACAAATGTGCCAGAGCGTCTTATTACCTTGTGAATCCAAATATTGTACCTTATATTTTCTTTAATTTTTATCCAGACTTCAATACGTACTTCGATTTTAACAATTTTACTCTTTATCCCCAATTCAGGCTTAAAGATAATAAGACCAAATCTAAATATATAAATTGAGGTGTGATGTTTTGGTAACAGCATTGTTACCATCTTCTGACAAAAGTATTGAATGAGAAAACAGAGAGATTGAGATTGAAACTGATTTATTACAATGTCCATATAATATTATACGTATATGGTTAAATACAGATAATTATATAAAATAATTGATAAATATACAGAATCACAAGATACAAGGTGGGATCAATAAATAAGGTGAATTATAATTTATTTAAAAAAATATGAACGATATTAAAAATTAGGACTTGATTTATTCAAAATAATCACCTTGGCTTTCTATACATCGTCTCCATCGTTCTGGCAACTTGTAAATATCCTCTTTATAGGCACTCTTAGGAAGCGTGTGAAAAAAATCTTGCACCACTTTCTGGACATCTTAATCCGAGTCAAATCGCTTTCCCTTTAACTCCTTCTTTAGTAGTCCAAAAAGGAAATAGTCAGAGGGGGCTAGGTCTGGACTATATGCAGGATGTTCTAAAATTTCAAAACCTAATTTAATGATTGTAGATACAGTTTTACATGATGTATGCGGCCTTGCATTATCATGAAGGAAGAGAGCACCTTTACTAAGCTTCCCTCTTCTTTTGTTTCTTATACCGGGCTTTAGCTTATTTACAACAACAACAACAAAAAGCCTTTATTTAGGGCCTCTCGCCCTATACAGGATTCGCCAGTTCACAATGGATGGGGAGAACACTGTGTGGCCTTTTTCCGGGATATAGTCTTGTGGAATCCAAATATCGCCATCGCTATATACCTATTTTTTGATATTTCATTAATTAGTGCCGGAAATAAAGGACAAAGTTGCCCCGTTTTATCATTTAGTTTTCGTCTTTCCTCAGACAGAGCAGCACAGTCAAATAAGTAGTGCAACATCTCCGTTGTTATTCCTGATCCACAGAAAGTGCATTTCAGGTCTTCACGCCTCAATAAAATCAGATGGTGTTCTCTGAAAAAAATTGAAAGGGTTCTAAATTGTGCGATTAATCTGATGGCAGGAAAAGGGAGTTCACTTAAGAAATATTCTTCGGTGGTAAACGTTGTATATATATCTCTATAGTGGGAATATAACTTTGATTGGGTTATTCTTGTTAAGTCATTTTGTATTGTTTGCTCTATCGCAGTTCTTAATATTCCTGGGATAGCATTCCTTAGTGAATCAGGATCATTACAATAAGTAAGCCACGAGGATCCGTTATTATTGAGTAAATTGCTTAATTGTTTTATAAACCCGATGGGCGCACCTGTAGCACAGGATATTTGCCTCATTCTATTTAAACATATTCGAGGCAATCTATTTGTATCCATACTCAGCCAATATTTCAAGGTCAATTTCAGAGCTGTTATTATTAATTAGACGCGGCCTGTTTCTGGTCTTATTATGTATCCTGGTGTATATCTAGGCAAATTCAAGAACCTACGAATAAATGTATCTTGTATATGGTCTAATAAATCTTTATACTCTGTTGCCCAAATTGGAGCAGCATACATCAAAACAGCCATCACAATAGAATCAAACAGTTTCATTGCAGAGTTTAATGAATTAATTTTTGATTTTGCCAATATTGGGGTTGTAGCATTTATTGCCGCGAGTGCTTTTCCTTTGAAAAAGTTTGCGGCTTGAGTGGTTTTAGTTGTACTGACCAGAGGGTATCCCAAGTAATTATATCTTCTTGTTACCATCAGAGGTTTACCATTCCAGTACCATCTATCTTCTCTTGAGGGTTTACCACCATTGCGGAATACCATAACCTTCGATTTGGACTCGTTCAGTGTCATATAGTTCTCACCAAGATATTCTTTCAATATATTAATCTTTTTTTGGAGGTTTATCCTCGACTCCCCTATAATAGCAATATCATCTGCATACATCAGCAGGTGAACATCACCAAATTCCGGCAGGTATACACTCGTCAGATCTGAGTTGTCATACATTTTAATCAGGTCCGTCATGAATAATATAAAGAGTAATGGCGATAGTGGCTCTCCTTGTAAAACACCCGAATGTATCTTAATATTTTCTGTAATTGATCCCCTCCATCTGACTGCCACAGTCGCCTGTTCGTAGTAATTTCTAATTGCATGTATAAATTGATAGCTCACGCCCAGATTGGTTAATTTCTTCCAAAGTAATGAGTGAGGAACTGTATCGAATGCTTTTCTCAAATCAACAAAAAATACATATAATTTTCCTCTCTTTTTCCTCAGTGAAAGTTGTATTAGAGTGGTCAATGTGAATATCAGATCCACACACGATCGACCCCTTCGGAAACCCGCCTGATTTTCTGGAATGACGTTTCTTCTTTCTACCCATTCATTCAGTCTTGATCTTAGTATTGTCGTAAAAAGTTTCGATAAATTACTTATCAGTGCTATACCACGATAATTTGAAGGGTTGTCTTTGTCACCGCTTTTAAAGATTGGATGTATGATCGATTTAGTCCATATTGTAGGATAGTGTCCCATTATCAGAGCTCTATTGTAAAATTGTTCTAATAAACCCATGTATGAGTCTGGGAGTACTTTTATTATTTCATTGGGGATGTCATCAGGTCCACTTGCCTTGTTATTTTTCAAATCTCTGATTGCCCTGCCTATCTCTTCAGAAGTTATCTCTGGATCAAGTATTGGATCACTCGGCAAGATCCTCACTTCTATATTACAAATCTTCTCTTTTTCCTCAATACTCATTAATTCGCAATAAAATTCGTGCCATTCCTGTACAGTAATTTCTCCTTGAATTTTTGTTGCTCTTTTAAATAGCGCAATGGTCTTCCAAAAGGACTTTGAATCTTTTATATATCTCAATATTTCTTGTTTTTCCTGAATATATTTATTTCTTTTATCATCTAATAAACCGAGATATTTCTTTCTATGGAGAGCATAGCTTTCAAGGCCTTCCTTTCTGTTGGTTCTGCGGTATTCCTTCAGACTTTCTTTTGTTAGCTTTTTCATTTCGTAACAGTTTTTGTCAAACCATGGTTTAGATTGTCCGGGGGCACCCTTAGTTAAGTACATTATTCCTGATGTTGACATTGCCTCAGTAATTCTTTGAGTGAAAGTATTTACGGAGCTATCGAGATTTGATATTTTTACTACTTGCAATTCCTTTAATTCCTGTTTAAATGTATTAATTCCCTCAGCTGTCCATCTGTATCTCGTAACACCATATTCTTCTACCTTAGATTTATTTTCATAGGTGTTTTGGACTGTTATCTTCAGGATAAGAGGAAGGTGATCTGAATACATCTGGGTTTCTATCCTGAAGTCTGATATTTTTTCCAGTATTCCTTGTGAAACTATGCAGTAATCAATAGTTGATGAGCCTCTCTCCGAAACATATGTAAAGTCTCCTTCTCTGTCTCCTGTTGATCTTCCATTGATTATTGTCAGCGAATTGTCCTCGAGAAACTCGAGAAGTCCTTCAGCCAGTGGTGAAATTATTAGATCTCTTGCTTTTCTTTCGGAAACTAAAGAGAGTTGAAGATTTGTTGGATTATACAGTCCCCCGAGCCCTCCAGTTCTAATATTTAAATCCCCAATTAGAATTAGTTCTTTCCCGTCAGTTATCTGTTTTTCCATATATTTAGTTAATCTAGCTAAGTTATTCTGGTAAAGTTCGTTTGGAGGGAGATATACAAATATCAAGCAGGTGGTAGGTTTGTCGGTTCCTATGTTTTGTGATAAGAAAATCGATATCCAGATGTTATCCTTTTCTGTACTGTGCAACCTGTAATGACCCCCTTTTTTGACACCCACAATTATTCCTCCTGATCCCCTACCCCTTTCTGTGGTCTTTGTTGCCGGATGTTCAAAAATTTGGAAATCCTTTAATGTTATATTTGTGAGATTTATACACCATGCTTATTTACAAGAATGTCACAATAAAGGTCGCTGTTCATACGTTGCCTTGAGGATAAAAAAAATCAAGACAGATTGGTCCATCAACATCCCAAAAAATTGTTAACAAAACTTTACCGCCGAACGTTGAGACCTGAGGAACATGTAATTCGTCCATTTTTGAACTTGTTAACCCATTTATAAATGTTTTTTTTTTTTGAGACAAACAAGACTCACCATAGATATTTTTCATTATTTGGCATATTTGAGATGTTTGAATACCTTCTGCATTCAAGAAACGAATAACTTCACGTTGTTCAAGCGTGGTGCAATCCTTCAAGGGAGCTTCCATTTTAGTTTATTTATAAGTCTCGCGCCGCGCGTCGGAAAAAAGAACAGAACACCTTAAATAGTCTCTCGATGTTATATTTTAATATTCTGTGGTTTAAATTATTTTTGCTTTTTTAATTTTTAAGAAATAAGATAATTCACCTTATTTATTGATCCCCCTTTGTAGCTATTAAACTTGTGGCAATTTATCTAGGAGGTTTTAAAATATATACAGCAGAACCTCTATGAGAGGACACTCACACTAGAGGACACCACTCTATAAAAGACAGTTTTCATTTGTAAAATTACCATTTTTACTCTATAGAAATATTCCGGTAATAGGAAACTTCTCCCTAAAGGACACTTTGGCTCTGCAATTAGGTGTCCTTTACAGAGAGAGAGATTAAAACTACTTTATTTCAAAGTCCATATAAGATTATATAAGGTTAAATACAGAATAAATATAAATATGATTATAAGTAAAAGATTTGAAGCGAACGAGGATACTTTTCTTTTAAACTTTAATAAAGATTCGAGCTTTCGGGCCTATAACCCTTCTACAGGACTACACTCCAACAAATAAACGTGCATCTTATATATGTATCAGAAAACTAGGAAAATTAACATATGTAAGTAAAAAAAAAAATAATTTTAAGATATATCTATAAGTTTTGAGTATGCAAAGTAGGGACATCAAAAGTGGATTCTGGACTATGATACATTCATTAAATCTGCAAAGTTGAAACTTTCCGAAGTAAAACAAACTGGCAGTGGGCAACTATGGTTCAACTGCAGATTTAATGAATGTATCATAGTCCAGAATCCACTTTTGATGTCCCTACTTTGCATACTCAAAACTTATAGATATATCTTAAAATTATTATTATTTTTTTTTACTTACATATGTTAATTTTCCTAGTTTTCTGATGCATATATAAGATGCACGTTTATTTGTTGGAGTGTAGTCCTGTAGAAGGGTTATAGGCCCGAAAGCTCGAATCTTTATTAAAGTTTAAAAGAAAAGTATCCTCGTTCGCTTCAAATCTTTTACTTATACTCATCAGAGGATTCCAACTTTCTATAAATATGATTATATAATTGATAAATATATGAATAAATAAATATAAAATAATTGATAAATATATACATATATATATACAAGTCGTCATTGGTGGCGCCCACCGCGGGAAAGACTCCGCCACCGATGGACTGCAAGAGTTCTTTCCCACAGAGTGGGCAGGTCGATAAGATGGCTGGTGTTACCCAACTCAAGACCAAGATGGAACTCCTCCGCCTTTGCCGGTCCCAAGCCCAGATGAAAAAGGAGGGGGGGGGGAGCAGTAACAAGCTCACTAAAAAACCTGGGTTCAGCTGGCCTGGCTGATAGTACCCTGTAAGGGCTCCTAATCCAGGGATACAGGATGGGCAGCGTTTGTACTCCATGTTAGGAGCAGCTGCACATGGCGTCTGTTCCTCATGTCAGAGGCGGCCATTTATTTTGGAGCTAAGTCAGCCTGCCACTGAGTAGTGCTACCAGTCTTAATGACAAAGGCATTCTACTTCACCCAGTGTGGAAATAAGAAAGAAGAAGACCAAGATGGTACTTGTAGATGGTAGCCTTCGCCACGCTGGTCAATTTCATAGTCTCGGGATGGAGGCCGACACCGAAGAGCCAGGCCTGTAGATCCAGGGGCATTTCGCAGGAGGCGAAGAAAGAGATAGTATGGT
>CP092883.1:10668070-10758606 GCA_030710605.1 Cordylochernes scorpioides | reverse complement strand
CATTGTGACTATAGAGCAACAACTGCAGCACACTTAAAACTACACCAATCAATACATACAGGAGAAAAACCCTTCCCCTGCCCTCATTGTGACTATAGAACAACAACTGCAGCAAACTTAAAAAGACACCAATCAATACATACAGGAGAAAAACCCTTCCCCTGCCCTCATTGTGACTATAGAACAACAACTGCAGAAAGCTTAAAAGACACCAATCAATACATACAGGAGAAAACCCTTCCCCTGCCCTCATTGTGACTATAGAGCAACAACTGCAGGAAGCTTAAAAATGCACCAATCAAAACATACAGGAGAAAAACCCTTCGCCTGCCCTCATTGTGACTATAGAACAATAACTGCAGGAAAATTAAAACTACACCAATCAAAACATACAGGAGAAAAACCCTTCCCCTGCCCTCATTGTGACTATAGAACAACAACTGCAGGAAAATTAAAACTACACCAATCAATACATACAGGAGAAAAACCCTTCCCCTGCCCTCATTGTGACTATAGAACAACAACTGCAGCAAACTTAAAAATACACCAATATAAACATTCAGGAGAAAAACCCTTCCCCTGCCCTCATTGTGACTATAGAGCAACAACTGCAGCACACTTAAAACTACACCAATCAATACATACAGGAGAAAAAACCCTTCCCCTGCCCTCATTGTGACTATAGAACAACAACTGCAGCAAACTTAAAAAGACACCAATCAATACATACAGGAGAAAAACCCTTCCCCTGCCCTCATTGTGACTATAGAACAATAACTGCAGGAAAATTAAAACTACACCAATCAAAACATACAGGAGAAAAACCCCTACCCTGCCCTCATTGTGACTATAGAACAACAACTGCAGGAAAATTAAAACTACACCAATCAATACATACAGGAGAAAAACCCTTCCCCTGCCCTCATTGTGACTATAGAACAACAACTGCAGCAAACTTAAAAAGACACCAATCAATACATACAGGAGAAAAACCCTTCCCCTGCCCTCATTGTGACTATAGAGCAACAACTGCAGGAAGCTTAAAAATACACCAATCAATACATACAGGAGAAAAACCCTTCCCCTGCCCTCATTGTGACTATAGAACAACAACTGCAGCAAACTTAAAAATACACCAATATAAACATACAGGAGAAAAACCCTTCCCCTGCCCTCATTGTGACTATAGAACAACAACTGCAGCAAACTTAAAAAGACACCAATCAATACATACAGGAGAAAAACCCTTCCCCTGCCCTCATTGTGACTATAGAACAACAACTGCAGAAAGCTTAAAAAGACACCAATCAATACATACAGGAGAAAAACCCTTCCCCTGCCCTCATTGTGACTATAGAACAACAACTGCAGAAAGCTTAAAAATACACCAATCAATACATACAGGAGAAAAACCCTTCCCCTGCCCTCATTGTGACTATAGAACAACAACTGCAGCAAACTTAAAAATACACCAATATAAACATACAGGAGAAAAACCCTTCCCCTGCCCTCATTGTGACTATAGAACAACAACTGCAGCAAACTTAAAAAGACACCAATCAATACATACAGGAGAAAAACCCTTCCCCTGCCCTCATTGTGACTATAGAACAACAACTGCAGAAAGCTTAAAAAGACACCAATCAATACATACAGGAGAAAAACCCTTCCCCTGCCCTCATTGTGACTATAGAACAACAACTGCAGGAAAATTAAAACTACACCAATCAATACATACAGGAGAAAAACCCTTCTCCTGCCCTCATTGTGACTATAGAGCAACAACTGCAGCCACTTAAAACTACACCAATCAATACATACAGGAGAAAAACCCTTCCCCTGCCCTCATTGTGACTATAGAGCAACAACTGCAGGAAGCTTAAAAATACACCAATCAAAACATACAGGAGAAAAACCCTTCGCCTGCCCTCATTGTGACTATAGAACAATAACTGCAGGAAACTTAAAACTACACCAATAAAAACATACAGGAGAAAAACCCTTCCCCTGCCCTCATTGTGACTATAGAACAACAACTGCAGGAAAATTAAAACTACACCAATCAATACATACAGGAGAAAAACCCTTCCCCTGCCCTCATTGTGACTATAGAACAACAACTGCAGCAAACTTAAAAATACACCAATATAAACATTCAGGAGAAAAACCCTTCCCCTGCCCTCATTGTGACTATAGAGCAACAACTGCAGGAAACTTAAAACTACACCAATCAATACATACAGGAGAAAAACCCTTCCCCTGCCCTCATTGTGACTATAGAACAACAACTGCAGCAAACTTAAAAAGACACCAATCAATACATACAGGAGAAAAACCCTTCCCCTGCCCTCATTGTGACTATAGAACAATAACTGCAGGAAAATTAAAACTACACCAATCAAAACATACAGGAGAAAAACCCCTACCCTGCCCTCATTGTGACTATAGAACAACAACTGCAGGAAAATTAAAACTACACCAATCAATACATACAGGAGAAAAACCCTTCCCCTGCCCTCATTGTGACTATAGAACAACAACTGCAGCAAACTTAAAAAGACACCAATCAATACATACAGGAGAAAAACCCTTCCCCTGCCCTCATTGTGACTATAGAGCAACAACTGCAGGAAGCTTAAAAATACACCAATCAATACATACAGGAGAAAAACCCTTCCCCTGCCCTCATTGTGACTATAGAACAACAACTGCAGCAAACTTAAAAATACACCAATATAAACATACAGGAGAAAAACCCTTCCCCTGCCCTCATTGTGACTATAGAGCAACAACTGCAGGAAGCTTAAAACTACACCAATCAATACATAAAGGAGAAAAACCCTTCCCCTGCCCTCATTGTGACTATAGAGCAACAACTGCAGGAAGCTTAAAAAGACACCAATCAATACATACAGAAGAAAAACCCTTCCCCTGCCCTCATTGTGACTATAGAGCAACAACTGCAGGAAGCTTAAAAATGCACCAATCAATACATACAGGAGAAAACCCCTTCCCCTGCCCTCATTGTGACTATAGAACAACAACTGCAGCAAACTTAAAAATACACCAATCAATACATACAGGAGAAAAACCCTTCCCCTGCCCTCATTGTGACTATAGAACAACAACTGCAGGAAACTTAAAAAGACACCAATCAATACATACAGGAGAAAAACCTTACTCCTGCCCTTATTGTGACTATAGAACAATAACTGCAGGAAGCTTAAAACTACACCAATCAATACATACAGGAGAAAAACCCTTCCCCTGCCCTCATTGTGACTATAGAACAACAACTGCAGGAAACTTAAAAAGACACCAATCAATACATACAGGAGAAAACCTTACTCCTGCCCTCATTGTGACTATAGAACAATAACTGCAGGAAACTTAAAAATACACCAATATAAACATTCAGGAGAAAAACCATGCACCTGCCTTTATTGTAGCTATAGTACAGTGACTGCAAATAAATTAAAAATACACCAATTCACACATACAGGAGAAAAACCGTATTCCTGCCCACACTGTGACTACAGAACAACAACTGCAAATAAATTAAAAATACACCAATTAAAACATGCAGGAGAAAAACCGTATTCCTGCCCACACTGTAACTACAGTACAACAACTGCAAGTAAATAGAAAATACCTCAATTCATACATACAGGAGAAAAACCATACACATGTTCTTACTGTGATTATAAAACAAATAGACCTACTAATCTAAAACAACATTTAAACACTCATATAGTAGAAAGACCTCACTCTTGCCCTCACTGTGACTATAGAACTACAAGTACAAGTCTTTTAAAAAGACATCAATTTAAACACAGCAAAAAAAATAAACTCCTGCCCTCAATGTGACTTTAGGACAAACACCCATTACAGTAAAACTCCATTTAGATGACACTTCTCTACAAAAGACAGAATTTATTTGCAAAATTACCATTTTTACAATTTAGCCACTCTCCGGTAAGAGGACACCTCTCCATAAAGAACACTTTGGCTCATCAATTAAGGGTCCTCTACAGGGTGGTACTACTGTATTTCATAATAGAACCTAAAAACTTTCATACATTAGAAAACCCAGCAATGGCAAGTCTTCTTCTTCTTCTTTCTTATCTCCACTCAATCACACTAAGGTATCAAGCTTGTAAAGTTTGAGACTTTTGATGGTGTGTGCTGGGGAAGAGTAGAGCTTATCAATGGATGAGTCAATAATATGTCTTGGGGTTGCAGGCTGAGAATTGCGACTTCACGTGACACCTTTCCAAATCACTTCTCACTTCGTGTCACAGCACCACACCACAAAACTTTTGCACTTTTCAGGCCAAAGACGCCTTCATGCCTGTGACACATCTCACCCCAAAGCGTGTCCACGTCGAAAGTCGCACTTTCACTCACATCTAAACCTGACATCACTAAATAACATTTTTACTAAGTCTAAACTAACTTCTAAACACAACCAATTACGAATACTAAGAAAACTATATATTTCAATTATAACAGGAAATTGTCCACCTCAACAAAAGAAGAGAGAGAAAATCAGTTTCAAGTAAATGACAAAAATAACAAACACCCCGCACGAGTGACCCCCCAATAATAGGATCCCTGAATCTATTTCAGTTACATATCCCCCGTCCAACGTCCTCTCTCCCTTCACAAAGCTATCATCTTGACCGCTATTTTAATGATCGCCATTTTATAACACATTTCACACCAACCATTTATATTTTCTCACAAATCTCACAAGCTCATTAATTGCAACACACACAACAGATATTAAACATTTTACATGTTAATTGAGATCACAATACACAACATTTTAGTAACCAATCCAACCAATAAATTGAGCTTCTGAAATTTCGATTTATACAACCGACACAGCGCATCACAATTTATTATTAGTACAATACAATTAATTTCACAATCATATTTCACTGCGATTCTAAAAAAACAGCGTCTAAATAATTTTCATTATTCAACAACTAGAAAAAAGTACAGCTGCCAAACAGTTGTATGTCGCAATTATGCGATCATCAACGTGACCTCATTTTAAAAAGAGCTTTATTAACAATCACCAATTAAAACAACTTGGTTAAGTCTGATCTAGACTTTATAGCGCAAAAGAGAATTCATTCTCTACATATCACCATTTAGGACAAACGAAAAGATCATTTCACATATTCCCAGTTTCAGAGTCATAGAAACACCGATGTTTACCAAAGGGATATAATCTAGTTACACACCACAGTCCTAACTTCTCTTCAAGAGAAATACTTTTTGTTCAATTTTCCACTACCCAACATTTATCCAATCTTTAATAACCTTTAATTATATTTTAATTTTTGTATAAAATCTTGAATAATTATTTTTATTTTTACTTTTCAATTATATAATCAAATTTTTAATCCAACATTATTTTCATAAAAATAAAAACTTTAATCATATTTACTTTTATTTTTTGATATTATTTTAGTATTGCCAAAAATTGTTTCAAAAATCATTTTAATTCTTAATTATTATATCTTACATATATATTACATGTTTGATTTTGTCCACTTACACTTTTTTTTACCCGCAATCATATTTCTATCTTTTTATTCACTATATTTTATATTTGTTTAAATACCTTTATTATATGACAATGTTTATCATCAACTATTGGGCATCTACAACAATCGTTTTCAACAATCCTACTCTCTAACCACTTCCCTATACTTTTCATCACTATATTTTTCAGCCATTACTTCACATCAACGTAGAAAAACGACAGCACTTCTCGGCAATTTTTTTTTATTTCGTAATTTCAACAAACTCTTTGAACACAGCTCCCCAGATTTAAAATTCCCAACTTCTGGTCTGAACACGCTTCAAGAGTTCATTTCAATCATCCGCAGAGCACAATCACCAACGCATGCACAAAGCGTTCACAACTTTCTTACTTTTTTTTTTCCAGCTCTAGTGGACCACAATCAACCTTTAATTTCGAGTCAAGTCAGACCACCTACTGTCGCTACAACAATTCTACTTATCGCATGGCTCTATTTCACTCCTTTCCCAATCATATTCATCAACAAATTTTCTGCAACAACTTTTTAACCCAATTAGCCTAAAATTGTGTCAAAGCACTGTAACCCTTATATAGGATCGCAAGTGAAACATTGCCTAGGAAGAAGCTCAAGTCTAAATCCTCGCTTTGCACCTGGATCTGAGTATTTGGTTTACATGTGCACTCCTCCCAATTGCATATTATTTAACCCCTAACCCTTTCCAATGCCCGCCAATAATATCTTAGAATTTTTAATTCCCTTTCACATAATCATATTATTATGTATTTAATTTAAGCAACAGTTTTATCTAAAAAATTATCCTTTTATATAACCAATATTATAACTTTTTAAGTTATAAGCCCTTTTTAACCCTCACAGTTTAAATTAATTAAAAGAAATTTTAATTACATACTTGTGTTAGAGAGGCTTTACCCGCTTAAACCCGGATAAACCCTTTCACTCCCGGGGCACATCTATGGTAATTTAAACCAACAACCCCATATTGTATATAACTTATAACAAGATTTTCATGTTGTATAATTGAAACACATCTGTAAATGATTATACGCATGATTGACATGTGTCATTATATCATCATATGTAATGTACTTTGTACAAACTGAGGATAAATAAATAAAACTCTGTAATAGATTAAGAGTTGAGCTGAAGCAGGAGATAGAAGTCAAAAACGTCTAAAATCGAGATGTAACAGCCCCAAAACAACATCTAAAGATAGATAGGAAACTGTCAGGATGGCGCCAGTGTAGAATTTCGCCAGCCAATCCACGCTCTTGTTTCATCTGCTGAAATGCAATACTTCCTCTTTCGGAAAAGATATATAAGGCCTCCGTCCTAGCCAAATATATAGTCACTTCACCATCAGCGTGAGCCCTCGTCGGTTGTCACCAAAGTCCTCCTCATCCACCATGTAGACCAGTAAGAACTCTTCTATCTCCATCTTTCGCTCCTAGCTCAACTTCTATCTGTTCACGGAACTTTCCTAGTGCAACTGTGCCTTCGTTTTTTGTGTGGATATTCCCAAGCTTTCCACTCTGCCTCGACCACGACTGCTTGTACTCTGTGAGAACTGTTAAAGGTCTCCCAAGGTGCAGAGAAGTACTGGAAAACTCTCCACGCCCTGACTGTCCCTCTCGGTTACTACAGGTTTGCCCCTTTCGGTTACCATACCACAGCGAGAGACCCTCGGTTACCACAGTATAGCGAGAGTCGACAGGATCGCACACCATAGATTGAGTCGACTGGATACCTGATCACATTTCTAGTCGACAGGATTCTATAAGAGTCAACAGGACCTCACCGCATATATAATCATCAATACAACTTATTACAAAATTCTTAAGCCTGCTTTAAATGTTTCTGAATATATATCAAAATAAACTTGTATCAAATTATAAGTGTTCTTCATTTGACTTTATTGCTAATACACACACAAAAGACCAAAAGCAGCAGTTATTTCAACTTTTGTGAATCCTATTTTATTATTTTAATAAAATTAAACCATATCTTTTAATAAGAAATGAAAATATACAGTAAAACTCCTCTATAGTGAACCCCAATGAGACAGAGCTTTTGTTTCACTCTAGCCACGGTTTGGCCATTTTTTGTAAACTTTTCTAAATTTTTAGACTGTATAATTAAAAAACAGCCATACAAACAGGAAAAGGCAGCCACTTAATAATGGTCACTTTGTTTCAATTCCTTAAATTGACCTATTTCTTTACAGTAATGCTGAATATCAAAAGAAGTCATTTGATAATAGGTTCTTCTTATCATTAGCATACGTGTTTATATATAAACCTATGTATTATTTAAAAATTAAGCCAAATACCCTAGGAAAAACATTATTAATTATATATTTAAAAGGTATAAAAGTATTTTAGAACATCTTTCTCAAATAATATAATACTATATTTATTTGAAAAAATGCCTCTTATACCTTGTTGTTTGAAAGTGAAAAGTGAAATTTGAAAATCAGAATTGTCTTAAATAATGGTTATTTCCATCAAAGGAATAAAGCTCTGTGTATTCTGAATCAATTGAGGATGAATCAAAAGTATCCAATACAGAAAAATTGGATGCAACACATGTTGATACGATAGCGCAATCGGTAAAATTGCGAATTGTAAAACGACATTTGAAATACTATCCCGCATGTGTTTCTTTTCAACGAATAAATTTTGAATTTTTGTTGAAAATAAACACATGCGGGATAGTATTTCAAATGTCGTTTTACAATCACGGGCCGCATTATATTATATTGTATTAAAAATTGCGAATAAAAAACGCCAATTTGCAAACACAAAATCGGCGGTAAAATGGCCGGCCAGGGGGAATATCCGCGAACCCTGAACTAGTCATATACCTAACAAGAATTCCATTCTAAAAATAGAACTGTGGTGGTAGTTTTTGAGAATTTAAAAGTTGATTTGTTTGTGGCCCATGAGACACGGGGAACTTGGGGGGGGGGGGCAACTTTTTTTTTTCTTCTTTTTCCAATTCCAGTTTCTACATATTCTTCTGAAGTGTATATTAAATTTTGTTTTTAACCTGTTATTCAAACCATTTCTGGCTTTAAAATTATTTGGGATTATTTTTTGGCCTTGATATAGAATGCTTCTAAAAGGGCATGCTTTATGGAAGCCATTTGTATTTTTCTTCTATTTCAAATTTGTCGAATGCAAAGATATTCTATTAAATAAAAGTAGAATGTGTAAAAATTTATACAACATACAGCAAAAATAGAAAGGAAATGAAAACAAACAATGCCGCTAATTTTTTTGTTTTGAAATCGCGATCTGTGAGCTGAAACATGCTCGAAGTTTTGTTGTTTTAAATTTGTTTTTTTAATCACAATTTTAAGTTCGTTATAAGAATAGTATTTTAAATAAATTGTATCATTTTGGGACCTAAAATAGGTTCGTTATAGAAGGAGTTCATGATTTTAAAAAGCTCAAAGTTCGTTATAACGATGGTATTTTCAATGGAATGGAATTGGGAATCGCCGTGGGTTCATTAAAAGGGAAGATTCGCTATATCCAGGGTTCATATTAACGGGGTTTTACTCTATATATTTTTACCACAGGTAAAAGGGGAAGATTTTTTATTTATAAAAGAAAAAAGAAATTGCGCTGAAATGGTATAATTTAATGTACACAGAAAATGTGCTAATACCTCATGTTGAAAATATTTAACTATATATTGTTAATATCTGTTCTTCAAACAACTCTGGCCACATGGTAAAATTATGGAAAAGATTAAATATGTCATTTCGGCTTATTATTTTAAGAGAAATCTTCCAGATCCAAACTGTGGGTTATTTGAACCATTACATAACTCTAATGAAATGTTCCAAATTGTGTAAATCCATATCCATCTTATTTTTATAATTGATAGTCTAAAGAAGTATTTATTATATCAAATTAACACACAGAACAAATGATTTTTGCATATTTTCTTAAAGAACTTGGATTTTTCCTTTATACACTTTTTGATTTTAAAAGTATTTTTGGGAATCACACAAGTACTCTATACCCTACTACAATTTAGTATATATATATATAGAGTGGGGAGTGTACTCTTCAATTTTGTATTCAGCAAAGGTTTTTGTTCCTTTTTTTAAGATAATTGCATGCAGGTGACCAGATTTTAAAAAAAGGCTAATAGTGTGGATTATTTTTCCTTTAATGAAGAGTTTTCTCATTTAGTGTTTCTATTTGATATTTCATATGAATCATTGATTTTTTTTTGTTTGTTTGACTGTTTTAATTGGTTGAAGTAGACATTTTTCTGAGTTTCTCTTGTGCATCAGTGTCTTCCTTTGTGAATAAGTTGGCCTTTTGATTTTCAGGTACCTTCACATGTGATAGAATGATCTAAAAGCATATTTTACTAATTTCATTCAGTTTGTTTATTTCTTTGGAAATAGTCTTGTGTATTGTAATAAATTTTGATGAATAACTGACCAATAAGAAGCCTATCTGGCCAGTAGTGATGACATGCTCCTTCTTGTTAATGGCTGTTGTTGGATAATGTTCCCTGTATATTACAGCTTGCTCTTCATAATGCATGATGGTAGATAAAAAGAGTCGAACAGAGATCCTTACTTATCCCATGTGATTATTTGACCATTTCTGACACAGCGGCACATACTTTCTTTACTAGCTTTTTCACTACCTTGACTCTCTTCTTTAAGACTGGCTGTGTCAGGCCGACTTAGCTCCAAAAGAAATTGCAGCCTCTGACATGAGAAACAGATGCCATGTGCAGCTGCTCCTAACATGGAATACAAACGCTGCTCATCCTGGATTAGGAGCCCTTACAGGGTACTATCATCCGGGCCCAGGTTTTTTAGTGAGCATGTTACTGCTCCCCCTCCTCCTTTTTCATCCAGGCTTGGGACCGGCAAAGGCGGCATTCAAACATCTTTCCATCTTTAATATATACAGTGTGAGAAAAATTACATAAAATATGTAAATATGAATAATTTTTTAGCAAATTTGCAATGAGGCTTGGATATAGGATGACAAACTCTTTTAGGTTAAGATATTATGAATATGATTCCTATACTATAATTGAGTATTCCTTTAATTGCATAGTTATAAGAAAATAGAGGTACTGTTCAAAATGAGATACAGTAAAACCCCTCTATAGTGAACCCCAATGGGACAGAGCTTTTGGTTCACTATAGCCACGGTTCACTATAGCCACGGTTTGGCCATTTTTTTTTACTTTTCAAAATTTTTAGACCGTATAATTAAAGGACAGCCATACACACTGGAAGAGGCTTCCTCTTAATAGTGGTCACTTTGTTTTAATTCCCTTAATTGACAAATTTCCTTACATTAATACTGAATAATAATAGAAATCATTAGATGATAGGTTCTTCTTATCATTAACATACATGTATCTCTATGTCTAATTTAAAAATCAAGACAAATTCTAGACAAAGTTTTATTAAATATATATTGAAAGATATAAAATGATTTTAAAACATCTCTCATTATCACATTATATAAAACATTGTTTACTTGGAAAAATGGCTCTAACACCTTGTTGCTTCAAAGCATTCTTCAAGCATTGCACCATTCAAATAAAGTTGGTGTTTTTCTTCCATTTCATTTTCCCACATATTCTTCTAGGTCTAGATTTCGTTTTTTTTTAAACCTGTCATGCAAAACATTGCAGACTTTAAAATCACCATAGTTAATGGCATAAAAATAGTTTTTGTTTGATCACGAGACCATTTATTTGGATTTTTTTAGCCCTAAAACGTACGATCGCGATCGCGGCAAAAGTTGAGGTTGATTCCTCTTTGTAATAATTTTTAATAGCTTTATATTCTATCTTTTATAATAGAAAAGTTATATTCTCTTATTTTAATATGTTCTTAACATTTTGCCTGTGTTGTTTCACTTTGAAAAGTTCTGAAAATGGCCTTTTTTTTTTTTTAAAGAAATAACGCTTTTGTTTTTAAAATGCCTTTGTTTTCTTCATTTTGGAAGCCATTTGTATTTTTATATTTCAAATTTAATGGATGAAAATATATTATATTTAATAAAAAGTATAATGTGTTGAAAATTTATACAACATACAGCAAAAATAAAGTGCAAAATTCAAAACAAACAATGCCGCTAAATTTATTGTTTTGAAATCGCGATCCACGAGCTGAAGCATATTCAAAATTTGGTTGTTTTATTTTTTTTTTTAAATTACAATTCTAAGTTCGTTATAAGCATAGTATTTTAAATAGATTTTATTATTTTGGGACCGAAAATAGGTTCGTTATAGGGGTAGTTCGTTATTCTAAAAATCGCAAAGTTCGTTATAACGATGGTATTTTCAATGGAATGGAATTGGGAATCGGCGTGGGTTCGTTATAAGGGAAGGTTCGTTATATCCAGGGTTCGTATTAGCGGGGTTTTACTGTATCATGTATAATGTTGTATGATGAAATCATTTATGAATATTAATTATATTAAGAGTAAAACAAATAGAAAATAATTGTGTGTGTTACTTTCTTTAAATAAGTAATCATTTTATAAGGCATAATTTAGATTGTAGTTTAGAATTACAAAGATGTAGTTTGTCTCTCACACTTTCTGATGTGGTGATGAGCCCTTTCAGCATGTCTTATCTCCTTGTAAATGTTCATTTAGGTTCTAGCCACTAGCTTGTGTGCCTTCCTGGTTATTAAGGGCGTGTTCTTAAAGCTACTATTCCTTTAACTTCCAATTACCGAGGGAACCAATTGATATTGATTTTATTCAACTTATCGAGTATTTTTCAAGGGACCGGGGAAAAAATGTTCACTAGATAAAACGATGATTTTGTAATGTAGAAAATTAGGAAAGACAAAATTCAGGATGACACGGCAATTTATTTGAGACAAGAATAATGATACAATTCCAAGGCAAGATACTATTCCTTTAACTTCCAATTACCGAGGGAACCAATTAATATTGATTTTATTCAACTTATCGAGTATTTTTCAAGGGACCGGGAAAAATGTTCACTTTATCGAGAGATTCAAATTTACGAGTTTCAAATTATCAAAATACAGTAAAACCCCTCTTTAGTGAACCCCAATGGGACAGAGCTTTTGGTTCACTATAGCCACGGTTTGGCTATTTTTTTTTACTTTTCAAAAATTTTAGGCCATATATTTAAAAAACAGCCATACACACAAGAAGAGGCTGCCTCTTAATAGTGGTCACTTTATTTTAATTCCCTTAATTGACCAATTTCCTTATATTAATACTAAATAATAATAGAAATCATTAGATGATAGGTTCTTCTTATCATTAACATACATGTACCTCTATGTCTAAGTTAAAAATCAAGACAAATCCTAGGCAAAGTTTTATTAAATATATATTCAAAGATATGAAATGATTTTAAAACATCATTATCACATTATATAAAATAATTTTTACTTGAAAAAATGGCTCTAATACTTTGTTGTTTCAAAGCATTCTTCCAAGCATTGCACCATTCAAAAATATATGATCTAATCAATAATTAAAGGTCTTAAAAGTAATGTAATAAACTATACTGATGTTTATATTCCATTATAATAAAAATTCTACTAATATATATAGATGTGGTTTATGCCTATAAATACATTATAAATGAAATTTTTATTCATTATATCTAAAACCTTCCAATAGATAAGAAAGAAAAGCTTGTTAGTTTCAAGGGCATTCAAATGCATTACCTTTTATTTACATAGTTTGCTGAAATATATGTAAAAATGTAACATATTTATAAAATTATAATATAGAAATGTACATATATATGATGTTTAGAATTTATGGCAGAAGACACTTTCACATATCTCTACAATCCCCCCCATTGTTTATATCATTAATTGCTCATTATCTGATTTTAATTTTGTTTTCCATGTTTCCTGTAAACAAAGATGTAGACTATATTATCTGCCATAATAATATGGTTTTTTTTTTTGCTTATCCCTAGTACACATGTAGTACAGGCCATGATAATCATGGTAGGTAGAAAATGGTTTGGTCTGCCGTGTTATGTCTAGTCATGAGGCATCTTTCAACCGATTCTCTGATTGGTGTTTTTTTTTTGCTTATCCCTAGTACACGTGGTACAGGCCATGATAATCATGGTGGGTAGAGGTAGGCGACTGTTTTTACTGTAATTGCACAACATGTCTACACATGTGAAAAGCAGTTCGACTTTGCACTTACAAATATGCCAGAGCCCCGTTTGTTTACTTGCATTTGCTGACGGGGTTGGAATTTTGCAAGAATCGGGGGCCATTGGAGCATTTTTTTAAATCAGAAAAAAGTGCCCAATGCGTGAATCGATCCTGGGTTGTAGTGGTTGAAAACCAATGGTTTCGACCATCCTTCCACCAACCCCTGCCATAATATGTAGTGATGTCTTGTCCATATTGGTAAATCAAATTATTCAAATTAGACAATGATAAGGCACAATGCCATAATATGTAGTGATGTCTTGTCCATATTGGTAAATCAAATTAATCAAATTAGACAATGATAATGCACAATTTGGATTATAGATTATAAACACAAAGTAATAAAACCAAATCCAAATAAATAAATAGTGTGTGACGTTTCGGTAACAGGGTTATTACCATCTTCTGACAAAAGTACTGAAGTACATTCAGTGTCTTGTGTTCAAAATTAGACAATAAAACAAAGTATTACAAATCTTTTCATGTAATTGTGATATAACACTTATGTCCTTTAAATTATTCCCCAAAAAAAATGTTCCAATGGCCCCCGATTCTTGCAAAAGTCCAACCCCACCAGCGAGTGTAAATATCCAAACGGGGCTCTGGCACATTTGTAAGTGCAAAGTCGAACTGCTTTTCTCATGTGTAGACATGTGGTGCGCTTACAGTAAAAGCAGTCGCCTTCTTCTTCTCTTCTTCTTCTTCCTTATCTCCACTCAATCATATTAGGGTATCAAGCTTGTAGAGCTTGAGACTTGACAAACATTATGACTGGGTAAAGTAGAATGCGTCTGCTTTTGTCATTAAGACTGGGAGCACTTCTCAGTGGCAGGCCGACTTAGCTCCAAAAGAAATGGCCGCCTCTGACATGAGGAACAGACACCATGTGCAGCCACTCCTAACATGGAGTACAAACGCTGCTCATCCTGTATCCCTGGATTAGGAGCCCTTACAGGGTACTATCAGCCGGGCCAGCTGAGCCAGGTTTTTTAGTGAGCTTGTTACTGCTCCCCCTCCTCCTTTTTCATCCGGGCTTGGGACCGGCAAAGGCGGAGTTAAAGCAGTCGCCTTCATCTACCCACCATGATTATCATGGCCTGTACCACGTGTACTAGGGATAAGCAAAAAAAAAAAATTACTCCCCAAAGTAATTGAACAGTAGCTTCTACTATTATGTTGTTGTTGTTTCTTATCCCCTTGTGTAAAGATTACACAAATTCCATGAGTTCATGTTCCTCCAGCTGTTTTATGATAAACAGCAGCCTCTCCCAAAGGTCCTGTTTAGTACATCTAATACAAGCCAAAATGTGTTCTGGAACTGCAGGTGCCAAGCTACCTTTTGGGCAAGTGGGGTAGATTTTGTTATTATTTTCTATCTTCAATGGCTTGAGATGGCCTGTTCTACTATTATATACAGTTAAACCTGTCTATAGCGCCTCTCTCTCTCTATAGCGCCCGATTTCAAATACGTAGTACGATGCGATTTACATTAAAAGTGACCTGTATATAGCACCCCCTTCTCTATAGCACCCTATTTTGGTGAGTCCCAAGAAGGTGGCGCTATAGACAGGTTTAACTGTATATAGTTTGGCCATAAATAGACAAATTATATAATTGGAGGTCGTTGCACCTTTCAGCCTCTTTCCTATTGGTCACTGATAATCATATGACCTAGGACTGCTATATAAAAAGGGAAGCTCTCTTTACAACCCCTAACCTGAACCTATTCTCTAACCCTATAATTGCTTAAAAAACATTACTCTAGAGAAAATATTATGCTTTTAGTAATTAGAAAAAATAGTACAAATGTTATATTGTACCGGGATAAGGTGCATAAATTATGAAAAAGGCATCTCCTTATTGTACAACTGAAAGTTGCTGATGGCTTGCGCCATCTATCGGAATAAATATCAACTATTCTCGTCGTCTCACACAATTCTGGCCTTAACAACCGGTTTCAGGATGCCTGAATGACCAATTATATGGTCATTGGGGTACAGCTTGCACCACGCTGATGAGGGCCAACAGCCCGAAACGCGTCCGTGGTTAGCTTTTCTTGATTAATCAAGAATGGGTATTTGGCCAATTCTGGAATAATTAAAAATCAACGAGAATAGTTGATGTTTATTCCGATAGATGGCGCAAGCCATCAGCAACTTTCAGTTGCACAATAAGTAGATGCCTTTTTCCTAATTAGTAATTAGAGTAAAGCTTGTACCTAAGACTTACATAAAATAAAGTAATAAAGACCAATATATATACAGTTAAACCTGTCTATAGTGCGCCCCCTCTTGGGACTCACCAAAATAGGGTGTTATAGAGAAGGGGTGCTATAGACAGGTCACTTTTAATGTCAAATGTTTACATTTTAATGTTTAAAATCGGGTGCTATATAGAGAAAGACACTATTTAGAGGGGGCGCTATAGACAGGTTTAACTGTATATACAATTTTATTAAAATAAAATCTTGGTTTACATTAGCAAAATGTTTTTCTCACATCTCAGTTGGAAACATAAGGTAGCAATCAATGAAAACATTAAGACGAGATCAAACCAATATTTTTTTCATTGCAGTAAGGTCAGTAGACCCTCACGTCTTAATGTTTTCATTTGTTATATATATAGATGGTGCATTATTGCTTTGTATAAGGTACCAATATCATATTATATATACAGTAAAACCCCGCTAATACAAACCCAGGATATAGCGAACCTAAGGCGATTCCCGATTCTATTCCATTGAAAATACCATCGTTATAACGAACTTTGCGATTTTTCAAATAAGGAACTACCCCTATAACGAACCTATTTCAAGTCCCAAAATGATAAAATCTATTAAAAATAATAGGCTTATAATGAACTTAAAATTGTGACTTAAAATTTTTTTAAAACAACATCATTTTGAGCATGTTTCAGCTCACAGATCGCGATTTCAAAACAAAAAAAAAATTAGTGCCATTGTTGGTTTTCATTTCCATTCTATTTTTGCTGTATGTTGTATACATTTTTACACATTATACTTTTATTTAATACTAGCGGACGTACCCGGCTTCGCCCGGGTTTTACCCGAGTAAAGGTTTGTCTAACGAATCTCTCGATAAAGTGAACATTTTTTCCCAGTCCCTTGTAAAATACTCGATAAGTTGAATAAAATCAATATTAATTGGTTCCCTCGGTAATTGGAAGTTAAAGGAATAGTATCTTGCCTTGGAATTGTATCATTATTCTTGTCTCAAATAAATTGCCGTGTCATCCTGAATTTTGTCTTTCCTAATTTTTACATTACAAAATCATCGTATCATCATGATAATATTTAGAGCAGATTGTTGAATTATAACAGATAAATTAGAATATTTATCTTGATTATTTTAAAGCGAAAAGTTATTTCAAAAATTTTATTTGCTAGAAACCTTCCCAGTACTATACTAAATAACTTCCCAAAGTTTCATGGCGTTCCAATGAGTGGTTTGGTCAGGCATAAAGGACAAACAGACCACACACACACACACACACATACATTCATTTATATATATATAGATATATATCTTTGTATTCAACAATTTTGAAATAGAAAAAAAAAATTGGCAAAAAAAAAAAAAGACCAAATCTGAAATAGTGTGTGATGTTTGGGTAACAGTGTTGTTCCCATTATCAGACAAAATTAGTGAAACAATATTATAATGTTTAAATGTTAATTTTAATTTATTTTTATTTATTATATATAATTTTGATAAAGCACAATTTGGATTATAGATTATAATACAAGAAAATAAGACCTAATCCAAGTAATTTATTAGTGTGTTGACTAATAAACACACTAATAAATTATTTGGATTAGGTCTTATTTTCTTGTATTATTTTTTTTTTTCGTCTTGGAAACAAATTTTATTTTATGGAAAAAGTCGTTTTAATGTTTTTGTTTGTTCACTTATGCAGTTATGCTTCCACTATATGAGATCTATTTTTTGAAGAAAAAAAAAATTATTTATTGTGTTTAATTGCATGTATTTATGTATATATTTTTGAAACAGAGCAAGGATGTAAGGCTCGGTGGGTTTATTTGGGGAAGTGCTTCTATCATTTGGGTGGACCACAGTCACTAAAAGTCCAGTCTAATGCTGGGTTCATGGTCCGTTGAGTTCTGGATCTCATCAGACCCAGATGTAGGAGAGGTTGTAGCTGGGGCAGGACATGTTAAAACAATTTTGTCACCGTGTATTCTGATCGAGGGCTAAAGATAACTCTTGCGTTATCTCTAACTCTTGTTGCCGTGTAAATGGTGGTCAACAGTCAAATACAAATACCTCATCTCTGTGGTGCCATTTCTAAAATTATAATAACAAAATAAAAAAATAAAAAAATATCAATTAATAACAAAATAAATAGTTAAAAGAAAATAAGACCTAATCCAAATAATTTATCGGTGTGCGGTTTCGGCAACAACATTGTCACCATCATCAGACGTCATAGAAACGTCACACACTAATAAATTACTTGGATTAGGTCTTATTTTCTATAATTATAATCTATAATCCAAATTGTGCTTTATCAAAATAAATAGTTTTTTAGGTCATGTGTGCCATCTGGTAGGCAACTTGTGGACACACAATTATATATATTGATGCCCCGTCCTGGAGTGTTGGCTTCATGTCAATATTAGATTGTTCCATATCAATATTATAAGTGAGACCAGAATGTGTAATTATAAAACAAAGTTATTTTTAATAAGGAAAGTATTTACAATTATTTTCTATCTTAAAAAAACAGAGAGATATCTAAACAAACTATTTACAATGATAAGGCACAATTTAGATTATAAACACAAGGTAATAAGAAGATGGTAACAATGCTGTTACCGAAACGTCACACAATATTTATTTGGTCTTATTACCTTGTGTTTATAATCTATTTACAAATAAAATGCTGACTTAGAGTCATGTGACTAATGATGATAAACCGAGTAGGCCATCACAGAATATTCTGTGACAATTTGTAAATGTATATATATACTAGCGGATGTGCCCGGCTTCGCCCGGGTTTTACCCGAGTGAATGTTTGTCTAACGAACATTTGTTAAAACAATTCTCTTTAAACTTATAAAACGTACTCGGCTTCGCCCGGGGTTTTACCCGAGTAAAGGTTTGTCTAGCGAACATTTGTTAAAACAATTCTCTAAAAACTTATTAAAAAATAAAAAAAGATATATTTTGATAATTTGAAACTCGTAAATTTGAATCTCTCTATAAAGTGAACATTTTTTCCCGGTCCCTGTGTGCCTTGTCATCCTGAATTTTGTCTTTCCTAATTTTCTACATTAGAAAATCATAGTTTTATCTAGTGAACATTTTTTCCCGGTCCCTTGAGAAATACTCGATAAGTTGAATAAAATCAATATTAATTGGTTCCCTCGGTAATTGGAAGTTAAAGGAATAGTATCTTCGCCTTGGAATTGTATCATTATTCTTGTCGCAAATAAATTGCCGTGTCATCCTGAGATAATCTTACTTTTGATAAATAATATTTAAGATAACAAACTTAGTGATAAGAAAACTTGTTATCATCGTCACAATGGGGGCGCTGCTTGCGAGTTAAATCTACAAATCTGCAAATAACTCTAAGGATATTCAAGATATTCATTAAATTATTTTTCAAAAACCTTCCCGGTGATATACCTAATAATATCCCAAAATTTCACGGCGATTGGATGTATGGTTTTTGAATCTATAGAGTACAGACAGACATTCAATTTTATATATATAAGATAATATAAATGAGTTTTAAAAATTGTAAAAATAAAAATGCATCGGCCGGGAATCGAACCCGGGCCGCCCGCGTGGCAGGCGAGCATTCTACCACTGAACCACCGATGCTTAAAAAAATGGCCATATTTAGGTATTCATTCCATTCCGGATTAGTCCGCGTAAAAAAAAGTTCTTCAAATGAAAAAAAGAAATAGCCAAAAATACTAATCTTCCTCAGGTTTATAAAAAGCGACATGCAAAATTTGGTACCAATTGGTTCAGTAGTTTTTGAGTTTATCACGAAACAGACAGACAGACAGAAATTGACTTTTATATATATATAGAGATTTACTCTTCATTGTTGGCTTTTTATCTTACATTCATTCTTCATTGTTGGCTTTTTATATTACATTCACTCTTCATTGTTGGCTTTTTATCTTACATTCACTCTGTTGGCTTTTTATATTACATTTACTCTTCATTGTTGGCTTTTTATCTTACATTCACTCTTCATTGTTGGCTTTTTATATTATATTTACTCTTCATTGTTGGCTTTTTATCTTACATTCATTCTTAATTGTTGGCTTTTTATATTACATTTACTCTTCATTGTTGGCTTTTTATCTTACATTCACTCTTCATTGTTGGCTTTTTATCTTACATTCATTCTTCATTGTTGGCTTTTTATATTACATTCACTCTTCATTGTTGGCTTTTTATCTTACATTCACTCTGTTGGCTTTTTATATTACATTTACTCTTCATTGTTGGCTTTTTATCTTACATTCACTCTTCATTGTTGGCTTTTTATATTATATATTTACTCTTCTTTGTTGGCGTTTTATCTTACATTCATTCTTCATTGTTGGCTTTTTATATTACATTTACTCTTCATTGTTGGCTTTTTATATTACATTCATTCTTCATTGTTGGCTTTTTATCTTACATTCACTCTTCATTGTTGGCTTTTTATATTATATTTACTCTTCATTGTTGGCTTTTTATCTTACATTCATGCTTCATTGTTGGCTTTTTATATTACATTCACTCTTTATTGTTGGCTTTTTATCTTACATTCACTCTGTTGGCTTTTTATATTACATTTACTCTTCATTGTTGGCTTTTTATCTTACATTCACTCTTCATTGTTGGCTTTTTATATTATATTTACTCTTCATTGTTGGCTTTTTATCTTACATTCATTCTTCATTGTTGGCTTTTTATATTACATTTACTATTCATTGTTGGCTTTTTATCTTACATTCACTCTTCATTGTTGGCTTTTTATCTTACATTCATTCTTCATTGTTGGCTTTTTATATTACATTCACTCTTCATTGTTGGCTTTTTATCTTACATTCATTCTTCATTGTTGGCTTTTTATATTACATTCACTCTTCATTGTTGGCTTTTTATATCATATAGAAAATCATTGTTATATCTAGTGAACATTTTTTCCCGTGTCACATTGCCGTGTCATCCTGAGATAATCTTACTTTTGATAAATAATATTTAAGATAACAAACTTAGTGATAAGAAAACTTGTTATCATCGTCACAATGGGGTGGCTGCTTGCGATTTAAATCTACAAATCTGCAAATAACTCTAAGGGTATTCAAGATATTCATGTAATTATTTTTCAAAAACCTTCCCGGTGATATACCTAATAATATCCCAAAATTTCACGGCGATTGGATGTATGGTTTTTGAATCTATAGAGTACAAACAAACAGACAAACAGACAGACATTCAATTTTATATATATATATATAGATTAATATAGATATATATAGAAAAATTTGCATATTTATCGTCGGGCGGACGTGTTCTTGCAGCGCTCCGCGAATTCCGGTAAATATTACTTCAATTTGTTTTTAGAGTTGTTTTTGAAATTTAAAATCTTTTATACCTTACTTTTTTATATTATTATAAATATAATAACCAACTCTTAAGTATACTTAAACATTTTATATACAGCTGATTTGCATATCAGCAGACGGCGCGGCGCGACCGCTTGCCGCTTGTTAGAACAATATGGTCGATAAAATTGAAAAACGTACTGAGGAATGTAGGATTCAGCATAAGATCATCTCGGAACAAATTGCTGACACATTAAAATCAAAGTACTCATCTACAAATAAAAGCATAAATCAAAATGATCTTACAATTGTACAGGGTTTGCTAAAGCAATTGAATATATTGATGGATACAATGGGAGATATCGCTGTAATCAATGGCTCTATTTGTGATAGACTTGGAAATCTGGACGAATCAATAAAGAAAATATCTCCTTCAAGTCAATTTTATAATAGGTCATATGCTCAAGCTACGAGAGTTACTAGTGAAGACGATAAAATAGTTATGCAAAATCAAAACGTAACGGATAAAACAATAATATTTAAATCCAAGTTAAATGTTTCCCCGGCTGAAGTATTAGGCGAAGTAAATAATGGTATTAAAAAGATGAGAAATGATAGATCTAAAGTCAAAATAAATAAAATAATAAAATCAAAATCTGGCGTAATACTTAAAGTTGATTCAGGTGAAGATTTGAATACATTGATTGAAGAGTTTAAAAAGATTGATGAGGTAAATCAAAAAGCATTAATTTATGCACCAAAACCACTAGATCCTACAATTGTTCTTAAGTCAATTACTAAATCTACAGATATTAAGGAATTGCCTTCGATTTTATGCAATATGAACCCAGAGTTAGAAGGTCGAGAGAAGAAGATAAAGGTTCTGTTCGCTATGAGATCAAATACTGATGTACAGGATGTTGTTCTCCGCATTTCCCCGGCTACATACCAAATTATGAAGAAATTACAACGTATATATACAGACATACAGGTTACATATATGAAGGATAAGGTGCTTGTACGTCAATGTCAAAACTGTTTTAGTTATGGTCATAGTAAAAATTCATGTAACATCATAAAATGTAAAAATTGCGGAGACAATGACCAACATGTTAACTGTCAATCCTTGCCCAAGTGCATAAATTGCTCTACACATCCTAAATATAGGAATAGCAATAATCATCGTTCTAATGACAAATTATGTCCTGTGTTCCTTCAACAAATGAAATATGAGATACAAAGAACATGTTATGCAGATTTAGATCATGATATTGTTACTTTGGATTAGAATAGACTTATTCTTGTTTTGTTTTTTTTGTCAATGTTCAAATTAAAAATTCTACAACAAAACACGCGGAAAAGCAATTTGGTTAATAATGAAATAAGGGAATTTATTTCTAAAGAAAAATATGATATGATTATAGTTCAAGAACCATATAGTATAAATAATGAAGTAATCTTTAATATGCGTTCAAAAATATATTATGCAAATATACCGGGAGTTCCAATATATACCGCAACAATCGTTACAAACCCTTTCTTATCATGTAAATTAATTAAAGAGTTTTCAAATTCATTTGCAACCACTATATCAGTACAAACTACTAAACGGCAAATTATTCTTTCAAATATTTATATACACCCTAATAAAATGGATACCTGTCATGTTCAATTCCTTGATAAATTAATTAAAAATTTTAACACAAATCCATTGATTTTAGCTGGAGATTTTAATGCTCGAAGTCAGATGTGGTTTGATAATATTATCAATCAAAACGGTAGAAGACTTCAACCTATAATTGATTTTCACAATATGCTCATACATAACAATCGAAACAAAACATGTCGAGGATTAAGTATAATAGACCTTACTATTACTAATAGTCATGCTCATGTACTTGTTAATGGATGGAAAACGTTAAATCTTTCGCAAATCACAGACCATCACGCAATCTCATTCGACATTAGTCTGGAAACAGAAAGTTTATTACATGAAAATAATTCTACATGGTATTTTCAAGAAAAAAGAGCCAATTGGCAAAAATATGAGCAGGCAATCAATGTGTCTAGGATAAATGAGGCAATGATGAAATTAGGTAAAATAGTAAATATAAACGATATAAACTGTGTAGTTTCTCTCATAACTGACATATTAATTGAAGCTGCATATGCATCTCTACGATTAAAACCAAAATATTTAAATAATAATCCATTTAATTGGTGGACGGATGAACTGGAACTTTTTAAAAATCATTTTAAATATGTTCGAAATCTATATTATCGGGGTAAACGGTCTAATAGACAGCTAGTTGATGAAAAAATGTATAAAGAAATACGAAATAAGTATATGAATATTATTGAAAAAACAAGAAATGTAAGCTGGAGGGTATTCCTGGAGGAAGTTGAAAATACATCTCCTTTTGGTAATACTTACAAAACTTTTAAACAAAAAATTTCTCCTAGGTCTTTTGATTTACCAATTCTAGATGTATCTCAAGATGTGCTCGAATCAGAAATGAAAAATCTTTTATCATCTCTATTTCCGAATGACTGTCAATCTTCTGACACAAACTATCATAAATTAATCAGAGACAAGAGTTATACTTTTTCTAATGATAAAATCATTTATTTTGATAATATTCAAATCTGTTCAATAATTAAAAAACTTAAAAATGGCAAGGCTCCAGGAATAGATCATATAAGCAATCAGATGATCAAAACGGCAGTTCATCATATATCTCCTGTGTTAACAAAATTGTTCAATGCTTGTATGGGACTTAATTATTATCCGGAGGCCTGGAGAAAGTCAGCAGTAATGATTATAAAAAAACCTAATAAAGAAAATTATAAAGATCCGAAAGCCTACCGCCCTATAAGCTTGTCTTCTAATTTAGGTAAAATTTTTGAAAGTCTAATTCATATTGAACTTTTAAATCATATTAATAGTAATAATGTTATGCATCCTGCTCAACATGGATTTACACAAGAAAAATCAACAATCTCTGCTTTACAAGAAATAACTAAATTAAGTCTTCTGAAAAGAGAAACAGAAAATACGGCAATAGTAACAGTGGACATCAGCGGAGCTTTCGACAACGCATGGCATCCGGCAATTCTCCAACAATTGGACAAGGCAAATTTTCCAGCGGTACTTATAAAAATAATTAATTCTTACTTTGAAGACCGGAGTGTAGAGTTTAAATATACTAATGTAAAGTGTATAAAAAAGATAAATAAGGGATGTCCCCAGGGTGGTATTATTTCTCCTATTCTTTGGAATATATTACTTAATGATTTCAACTTATCTTTTAACGAAAGTTTTGCTAGAGTAATTGCTTTCGCGGACGATGTGACATTTGTGGTATGGAGTTCAAACATCTATGATCTTCAGTTTAATATTACCAAATGTTTAATAAAAATCAAAGCATGGTGTGAAAAGGTAAAACTTTCACTAAGTCCAAACAAAACAGGTATACTCTATCTACATAACTATGAAAAATTGCCCATTAATTTTGATGGAAAAATAATTCAACCATCAGAAACTGTTAAAATTTTGGGAGTTATTTTTAAAAATCATAGACAAAGGAATAAGATTAATTTTGGAACACATGTTGACAATATAATTATGAAAGCTACGAAACTTAAGAATATATTATTCTCATTATGTGCACGTACTTGGGGCATTGATACTCGGCGTAGATTGATCCTATATAAAGCTATGATACGCTCTACAATAAGCTATGCATCAAATATTTGGTTTCCTTTTATCACTGCAGCAAAAAGATCCAAGTTGAATTCTATACAATATCAAATTCTTATTAGATGCATTCATGCTTATAGGACTTCATCTTCTTACATCACACATATACTAGCGAAAACCCCTTTACTGTCCGATTATCTTGAATTATTACAAACAAAGTATAATATGACAAATTCTCTCACAGATCGAACACTCAAAAAACCCCTTCAAAAAGAATTAAACAAACTATATCTGGATCTAAAATTTAAGTTTTATCTTTCTCAATCTAATGAACTGTTCAAGAAATTCTTTCCAATTGCTGTCCCAAATTTCATTTCTTCTGATAAATTCACTACTTTATTCTTAACTGGCAAAGGACCCTTCTTAAGTTTCTTATTCAAACTGAATGCTATCAATGATCCAACATGTGAATGCCGCTTAGATGTTGAATCACCAGAGCATCTTCTTTTATCTTGCCCTCTGACTAATCAAATTGTATGTAGATACTTTGAAACATTACCAAATTCTCTTTGTGTATATACTCTATCTTATGAGAACTTTGTTAAGTTTAGAACTATTTGTACAATAATTTACAAAACACTACTAATCCATCGTGTAAATAATTAATCATATATATGTAAATAATACTAGCACAGCACAATAGTCCTTTGGACTTCGTGCTTTTGTAACAATAAATAAAAAAAAAAAAAATAAATAAATATAGATTAATAAAATGGAAATTTCATAAGTGGACATCACTAAAAACTTTCGTTACAATGCATCTATTTCAACCAAATTTTCAACATTTATGTAAAACGAGATGGAGCAGGTTTTGCTTAACATCAAAATATATTTCCTAACATTAACATGAGTAACTTCGCTGTTATCGATTAAATACAAAAAAAAAATCAACAGAGTTAATTTTATTTATATATAAATACAAAAATAAATTTCAACAGATTTAATTTTTTTACATACTAGCTAATAATCTCAATCTAAAAAATATTCAAAACAAGCAATTTTAAGATAACACCATATGTAAAACAGTCGGCCAAGAAAACAACAACGATATTACATCTTTCTCACATATTCACACACAATCTTGATTAATAATTAAAACTAATCTTTAACATTGTTTATTATATTTCAACCTTTATTTCTACATTTGTTTTTAAATACCCAATTGTTTTATCATGTTTCTAATTTCGCCTAACAAATATACAAATTTATAGTGACCAACATATGCAAATTTTATCTTTGTTTTTATTTAACTTGATATCGTAAACATAACATCCATTGTAAGCATTTTTCTGTACACCTTCCGTGGTTTCTCTTTTCTCTGATAGTTTTTAGGTGTAGTATATTTTCTTATTACTAGACTACAAACATTCCCTCGAGAAAAACCTCGAGAAATATTCTGTGACAATATGTAAATGTATATATATATATATATGTTGTGTTAGATAAGCAGAGTGTTTGTTGCAGTTGAGGGAGGTCACCGCGCCATCATTTTCAACAGAATTGGAGGAATCCAGAGTGATATCTATTCTGAAGGACTCCATTTTAGGTAAGTTGACACCTTTTCTGGGTAGGTTTAACTACCATCTTAGAAACATTAGATTAAGTAATTGTGTGTGACGGTTCATCTGCATTGTTACCATCATCAGACAAAAGTACTGTATTTGTTATGTAATTCTACCGTCCTAAATTCTTATATCCATAGTTTGCTTGAATACCATTTCTGAGATTCCACCCTTCAGTGTAGCATATATAAACAGATTCATCTAATCCAAATTATATTGTCTAACAAAGAAAAATAAGTGTGTTTTACTCTTGTGAATAATAATAGGATTTATTTTTCAAAAATGAGTATAATTTACAGTGTTAGAAGACAATAACGCACCATCTATATATATACAGAAGGAAAGCATATATGTAATTCTACTGTCCTAAAAGCTTATGTTCATAGTTTGCTTGAAAACCATTTATAAGATTCCACCCTTCAGTGTACCATATATAAGCAGAATGATCCAATACAGTATTGAGCTCTAAGAAGCAGTTTGGTAGATAAAAGTTGGCAGAACCGCTGGGAGGGTTCACCATTAATGAGTCAAGCTCTCCCAATATATATATTTTTTCATTGCAATAAGGACAGTAAAAGCTTGTTTTGTGTATAAAAAAAAACATTTGTGCCTTAATGTTTTTATTTGTCCATAGTTTGTTTGAATACCATTTCTAAGATACACCCTTTATTGTAACATATATAAACAGAATGATCCAATACAGTATCAGAGCTCTAAAAAGCATGGTCTGGTAGGTTAAATTGGCGAAACCGCTGGGAGGGTTCACCATTAATGAGTCAAGCTCTCCCAATATATATTTTTTCATCGCAGTAAAGACAGTAGAAGTTTGTTCTGTGTATAAAGGAAACATTCTTGCCTTGATGTTTTCATTTCCTATATTTGATGTGCAACAAGTTAGTTGACAGTTGTGCTGCTGTTGTAGGATCCCCTGGTTTCAGTACCCCATCATCTATGACATCCGTGCCAAGCCACGAAAGATTGCTTCTCCCACTGGAAGCAAGGGTAAGTGTTCCAACCTTTCATTTTTGAAAGAGTGAAACAAAGACCAAATTTATCTTTAGAAACTGAAAAATGCTACAAATGTGAAATTGTACTTGGATCAGGTGGATAAATTAAGAAAAAAGGCATCTCCTGATCCAAAGATAAATTGGTGTATCTATTTCAAAGTTTGCCATCCATCTCACTATTCATTCTAGAGCTGCTAGCTGCGTTGGTTCCAGATACTACTATTTTTAATGGTGACACATGAGTTTTTCAATTCATTTTTTTCAATTCATTTTTCTTTCTTATCTCCACTCAATCATATTAGGGTATCAAGCTTGTAGAGCTTGAGACTTGACAACCATCATGACTGGGTGAAGTTGAATGCGTCTGACTTTGTCATTAAGACTGGGAGCACTACTCAGTGGCAGGCCGACTTAGCTCTAAAATAAATGGCCACCTCTGACATGAGGAACAGACGCCATGTGCAGCCGCTCCTAACATGGAGTACAAACGCTGCTCATCCTGTATCCCTGGATTAGGAGTCCTTACAGGGTACTATCAGCCGGGCCAGCTGAACCCAGGTTTTTTAGCGAGCTTGTTACTGCTCTCCCTCCTCCTTTTTCATCCGGGCTTGGGACCAGTAAAGGCGGAGTTATAAATTGGTGTACCTATTTCAAAGTTTCCTATCACTTACCATTCTAGGGATGCTAACCACGTTGGTTGCAGATCTCCAGATGGTGAACATCTCTCTGAGAGTCCTGGCTCGGCCCGAGGCCTCCAAGCTACCAACCCTGTACCGCACGTTCGGAACTGACTATGATGAGAGAGTACTGCCCTCTATTTGCAATGAGGTAAGTGATATCTTTCAACTGATGTTTTCAACTTTTATGGCAATCCTTACTGCCTCTTTCTGAAGACCTCTCATAGACATCTGGGTGGATTAAACCATTCCTGGAGTCCTCCCTCAGTGAGCAGGTAGATACAGAAAGTGGAGAATCCCTCCATTTTTCCCCTCAAAATTTGAATAATCATTCTGGCACCTAATCATAACCATCCATCTCATTGGATATCTTCTTCTCTTTCTTCAGTTTTTTCCTTAACATCAACTTTTATAAACACAAGGTAATAAGACCAAATCCAAATAAAAAAATAGTTTGTGACGTTTCGGTAACAAATTACCGAAACGTCACACACTATTTATTTATTTGGATTTGGTCTTATTACCTTGTGTTTATAATCTATAATCCAAATTGTGCCTTATCAATCAACTTTTATAATTCATTTAGTCTCATTAGTTGTTGTCTGAAATTGGGTTATAACTTGGGGAACCTTAACATTATGATGATATAAACATGTTACTGTTTAAAGAAAGCTGTTATAATGGGATTCTACTGGGTAAGTACACCACATATCTACATATGAAATACCAGGTCATTATGGGTTGTGATATAGCTTGTGCATATGTCTACACATGTAAAATCATATTTAGTCCCTGCTTTTACAGAAAACACAGAACACTGGCGAAACTGCTATGAAGGTTTACCATTGATAAGCCAGGGTTTTCTATTAATTTATCATTACAGTAGAGGGCAGTAGAAAAATATTTTATTAGGAAAAGAATCATGTCTCATAAAATGGTTTAAATGTTTTAGACAAAGGAAATGTTGTTCACAGGTTCTGAAGAGTGTGGTGGCCAAGTTCAATGCCTCCCAGCTCATCACCCAGCGTCAGCAGGTGTCTCTGCTAGTCCGCAAGGAGCTGATGGAGCGTGCTCGGGACTTCAACATTATCCTGGATGATGTGTCCCTGACAGAGCTGAGCTTCGGCAAGGAATACACAGCTGCCGTAGAGTCCAAGCAAGTGGCTCAACAGGAGGCCCAGAGAGCTGCCTTTGTTGTGGAACAGGCCAAGCAGATCCGCCAGCAGAAGATTGTGCAGGCAGAGGGAGAAGCCGAAGCTGCCATTTTGATATCCTTTTAGTTTTGGTTTGATTTTATGTTTAGTTTTAGTTTTGGTTTAGGTTTTAGTTTTACTTAGCACCTGGTTTGCTACCAAATCTCTCTGCATATTTATAATTCAAGAAAAATAAGAAAAAATCTCTATGCAAATTTATAATACAAGGAAAAAAGGGGGTAATATGTAAGCCAAAATTTTGTAATTAACACAAATTTTAAAGTGTTTTGTTGAGGAAAATTTGTGGGGTTGTGCTCAACAAATAAGATCCTTAGCTCTTTGTTTCAATTGAAATGACCATTAGCAACATGGTGCCAATAGAGAATGTCTGGGCAAGATAAAACAATCTTATTTGTGGATCCCAAACCAACCTTATTTGCATAAAAAGAGGCAGAGATGTAGCAAACAATTGAAATGGTCTGTTGATAAAATGAGGCTCAATATTCTGCTACAATAGATTGAGCATTAAACTTGGTGGTGGGGACAGAGATGGACAAAACCTTGATGGGAAGTCTTTGATGTCGTCTATTTTTTTGAAGGAGACATAGGCAATTTTGTAGACACTTGGTTATCTCGTGTGTCTTCAATAAAGGTCTCTGTAATATCAGAACTACTGTCTGAATCACGATATACATGCCTAAAAGTACAATTTCCTTAAGTTTTGTCCATTGAAGTGGTGTAAATGGAGGAATGGTAGCTTTTCTGTTAGAAACCTCTGTCAGGTAGGAAGGAAACAGCAGATATAGATAGTTGTATGTTGTGAGAGAGAGGTCTGTGCTGCGCCACGTGATGATAAACAACCTCTGAGCCCCGGCTACCCAGGAGCTGAATCTTGATGCTGGCAACTGAGCTCTTCTCGCCAGCGTTGTAAACTGACTCCTACAGCAAGTCCAGGGGCCCCGCGAAAGTAACTTCCGGCGGCGAAGTCTCTACCCCGGGGGTATAGTCCTCTGGTACACCATGGGTGGGGGGGATGGGTAGCTGGGGTGCTCCGTGATTGGTCTTTAGTAATCTGATGGCGGCAGCAGGACTCTCTGTGATTGGTTCCTGTATGATACAACATGTATGTTCCTTAACTCACTTTCTCCACTTGGGAGATTCCATCAGCAAGAATGCAGGTTACCTCAAACTCAGGAAGATCCGGGCCGCTCAGAACATTTCAAAGTCTGTAAGTACAATCCCTTCCTGGTTCTGGAAAACACTTGTTGGATAGTTTGATTGGTAGATCATAGGATATCATTCAAACAAATTATTTTATATATTCATAAATAGATAATAAAAAGGCATATTGTTGCCTGGAAGCCTGGAAGTCACACGACCGTACTAAGGGATGTAACTTTTTATTGGTGCCAGGGTTGGGGCTGGTCCGGGGATGCATCTTGTCTGTAGCTTCTTAGCACTCGGGTCGGTCGGTGCGGGTCGGGCCGTCTTCATTTTGCGTTGATCCAAAAATGGAACTTAAGTCCCAAAAAAAAAAAAAAAAAAAAAAGAGCAAGCAAGAAAGTTGGTCCGTGGTCAAAGTGCAATTTCTTGCTGAACTCTGTTGTTCGATGACTCACAGAGAGAGTTTAAAATTAATAAAAAAAAAAAAATTAATAAAAATAAAAAAATTCAAAATCGTGAGGGTCGCGCCGTGGTTACACAACAATATATTGGGTTGAATATATAAAGATTTAAATATGGATTGCTCTATTTTCATAACAATAAACATAGGTGTACAAAAGGAGACACATGTTCTCCTCTTAAATAAGCATTAAAACAATATATTATGTTTATACCAATCCAGTTACTAATGGTGGTGAAAGACCAAATGCATTGTTTCTAATACCTATTTAAAGTGAGAGGTGTCTCTCCCGTACATTTGAACTTCCTCTTCCTACTTCAGCGTTGCTATGGATTTAATTGTTGTTATCCGAAAAAAGTAAAAATGCTGTTATACAGAAATGTCTTCCTTCTTCTTTCTTATCTCCACTCAATCATATTAGGATATCAAGCTTGTAGAGCTTGAGATCATGACTGGGTGAAGTAGAATGCGTCTGCCTTTGTCATTAAGACTGGGAGCACTACTCAGTAGCAGGCTGACTTAGCTCCAAAATAAATGGCCACCTCTGACATGAGGAACAGACACCATGTGCAGCCACTCCTGTCATGGAGTACAAACTCATCCTGTATCCCTGGAGCCCTTACAGGGTACTATCAGCTGGGCCAGCTGAACCCAGGTTTTTTAGTGAGCTTTCTACTGCTCCCCCTCCTTCTTTTTCATCTGGGCTTGGGACCGGCAAAGACGGAGTTATACAGAAATGTAATTTTACTTGTTAGGTACTTGTTGTTAACTCTATATAATTGTTAACTCTATCATCTAAATTACATCATTTGATAGATAGATATTTGATTGTAACTTATCTCCAAATAGGGGAATATATACAAGTCTAGATTTGACAGCGTAGATTTAGCAGGGTCGTGTCTAGAAGTCTATAAAAAGTCTAAAAGAATTCTTTGCATAGTTCTTATCAGCCCCTATAGCTGGTGTTATTCCTGGGCTCCTCAGAGCTTCCATTCTATGGCTAGTGCTAAAGTACAATTTAGATTGTAGATTGGGAAACACAAGGTAATAAGACCAAATCCAAATAAAAAAAATAGTGTGTGATGTTTTGGTAATAACGTTGATACCAAAATGTCACGCTATTTCTATGGATTTGGTCTTGTATTTATACCACTAGTGTTTTGATGTTGTTGTTATGTCTTCTTCCAAAATGATCCACGAATTCCATTCTTATGTCTAAGTTGCATTGATTGTTATCTATTTATGATTCAAGATAAAATTGTGAAAAACATTTAAACACTTCTTGTAAGAAATAGTTGATGTTTTTTTTTTTTTTTTTTTAATTAAGCTTGTTGAAGAGCAATTATCACTTGAAAGTTAGCATTTTTAAGATTTAAACTCGTTGTGAGACATCTTTGTAGTTTTTTTTAAGTATTCTTGTTATAGGGTGAGGTTGTAAAGACTAACCTGAATTTTCCATTTATCATCACTCTTCACAATTCATCCCTAAGGTTAGAAATAATCGTTATTTCTCCCCTTAAAATAAATTTAGATTTTTCATTCAAAAGAAACATTTGCGATATAATTGTCAAATTTCTTTCTACACATACATGATTATAAGCCGCGTTATATTATTGTATTATATATTAAAATCAATGTATGTTTGTTTGTTTGTATGTCCGGTATACAAATTCGCAGTAGTTCACTAATTCAAACCAAAATTTCCATACATAGGTAAAAAAATACGGGGAAGACGATAGGCTATTTTAAAAAATATATAAATCAATTATTAAAACTATATATTCAAATTATTCTACTTAGCTCATGAACAGCGCCCTCTATCAAAGATTAGATTAAATTATGCTGATGCAAACAAATAGATAATGCTAATAACAAACAATTATTAAAAAAATCTTATCTAAATATATATCACTCTGGTAGATATGCACACGGGTCAATCCCGGTTCACCCGTCTAGTTGTATTATAAACTAACCCAAGTGTTTGTTGTGTCCACAGATTGCCAACAGCCAGAACCGCGTGTACCTCGACGCCGGCACTCTGATGCTGAACATTGCACAGAAAGACTTTGACATCACCTCCATTATTGGGCCCTCAAAGTAAACACACACACACCTCTAGTTGAATAAATTTAATATGCATATATGCTGTGTGTCTATTGGTATATCTTATTCACTAGATTCATTCTCGCTTATTCACTAGAATAACTCTAACAGAGCAGTCGAGGACCAACAGCAGCATTGTTAGAAAGAGGAGAAATATCTCTTTAAAAATCCTGAGTTCAACTGACCTAGTTGATAGACCTCAGCAAGGATCCCTCTCCAGGGATACAGAGGAACTGTGTCTGTACTCATGTTTGAGTCAGCAGCATATTCTTCCATGTTAGGAACACGGCTTCAAAAAATAGTCAGACTTTCACCAAAGTTTGCTATGATCAATGAAAGCTGCATCCCTACACCCCATTTTGGAATTTGTGTAATCTTAACACAAGGTGATAAGAAACAACAACAACAAACCCAAAATAGTCACCATTTCCAGATTCTTAACTGGATACCTCCAATCTATCCCAAGTTTACTGCCAACATTAGTACGATACCTTTACAATTCTCTCTGTCTTGAGAGAAATGCCTATTCCTGCATGTTGTACTAACAAGTTGTTCCAAACACGGTGTCTTATATTGGGACTGTCTTCGCTCAGGGATCCGGAGCAAGCCGCAACAGGTTCCTCCTGGTGGGATATCTGGTAGAGCTGTGTTCCTCTCACCTAAGGTTACAACAATGGCTTCATAGCATCAGTGTTACTTATCAATAAATTTGTATTGTTTTAACATCTTGCTTTGTCTCTCTTAAATGTTTGTTTCTTATCCCCTTGTGTTAAGATTATATGAATTCCATGATCTCATGGAATGGGGTGCAGCTTTTGTTGATCATGGCATCATGGCACACTTTGGTGAAAGTCTGCCTGTAATTTGAGACCATTCCTAACATGGAAGCCTTTACTGCCAACTCTAACATGAGTACAGACCTCTGTATCCCTACTGAGGTCTATCAACCGGTTCAGTTTAACTCAGGATTTTTAAAGAGATCTTTTTTCTCTTCTAACAATGTTGCTGTTGGTCCGCGACTGCTTATTGGTCAGATCTCTTATATGTCCTTGATGGGAGATAGGGATAATCCAAGAAAAGACATTGATGTTGGGAAGAAGGAAGAAAGTCCTCCAATGAGCTAGCTAGAAGGGGTCAAAAAAACTTTGTTGTTGTTGTTTCTTATCCCCTTGTGTAAAGATTACACAAATTCCATGAGTTCATGCTCCTTGAGCTGTTTTATGATGAGCAGCGGCCTCTCCCAAAGGTCCTGTTTAGTGCATCTAATGCAATGACCACAGGGAATACAAATGCCCCTGAGGAGCTTTCTACATATAATCTGCTTAATTTTTTTTTAGATTGTGTTTTTATCTCTACAGACCTTACTGCAATAATATAAGTTATTGAATGAGTCAAGACCTCTTATTCAATAACTTATATCATTGTAGTAAGGTCTGTAGATACAAAAAAAAAACACACATTGCCAAAAAGTTACAAGAAAATAAGACCTAATCCAAATAAATTTATTGTGTGCGACTTTTCAGTAACTGTTGCTACCATCATCAGATGCACTAAACAGGACCTTTGGGAGAGGCCGCTGCTCATCATAAAACAGCTCGAGGAGCATGAACTCATGGAATTTGTGTAATCTTTACACAAGGGGATAAGAAACAACAACAACACCATCATCAGAGAAAATAATAAATTTATTATTTTTATTTTTTTGTCTAATGATGGTGTGTGTAGCAATGCTGTTGCTGAAATGTCAGATTAGGTCTTAATTTCTTGCAGCTATAATCCAAATTGTGTGTTATCACATTGCCAAAATAATTAATTGCATATTTTAATTGATAGATGGCAATTAAATATATAAATGCTTTCCACATGTTTAGACGTGTGTGGTGTACTTACAGTAAAAATAGTCTCTAACTACTATCTACCATGATTATCATGGCCTGTCTTCACATGTACTAGACAATTCAGTTGGTATCTAGTACAGTAGAACAACCTCCATGAGAGGACACCTCTCTCTCCCTAAAGGACACTGGCTCTGTAACTAGGTGTTGTCCTTTACAGAGAGGTTCTACTGTAGCAACTCTCTGGTAAGAGGACACCTCTCTCCCTAAAGGACACTTTGGCTCTGTAACTAGGTGTTGTCTTTTACAGAGAGGTAGTTCTACTGTAGCAACTCTTTGGTAAGAGGATACCTCTCCCTAAAGGACACTTTGGCTCTGTAACTAGGTATTGTCCTTTACAGGGAGGTAGTTCTACTGTAGTAACTCTGGTAAGAGGACACCTCTCTCCCTAAAGGACACTTTGGCTCTGTAACTAGGTGTTGTCCTTTACAGGGAGGTAGTTCTACTGTAGCAACTCTGGTAAGAGGACACCTCTCTCCCTAAAGGACACTTTGGCTCTGCAACTAGGTGTTGTCCTTTACAGAGAGGTAGTTCTACTGTAGCAACTCTGGTAAGAGGACACCTCTCTCCCTAAAGGACACTTTGGCTCTGCAACTAGGTGTTGTCCTTTACAGGGAGGTAGTTCTACTGTAGTAACTCTCTGGTAAGAGGACACATCTCCCTAAAGGACACTTTGGTTCTGTAACTAGGTGTTGTCCTTTACAGAGAGGTAGTTCTACTGTAGCAACTCTGGTAAGAGAACATCTCTCCCTAAAGGACACTTTGGCTCTGTAACTAGGTGTTGTCCTTTACAGGGAGGTAGTTCTACTGTAGCAACTCTGGTAAGAGGACACATCTCCCTAAAGGACACTTTGGTTCTGTAACTAGGTGTTGTCCTTTACAGGGAGGTAGTTCTACTGTAACAACTCTGGTAAGAGGACACCTCTCTCCCTAAAGGACACTTTGGCTCTGTAACTAGGTGTTGTCCTTTACAGGGAGGTAGTTCTACTGTAACAACTCTGGTAAGAGGACACCTCTCCCTAAAGGACACTTTGGCTCTGTAACTAGGTGTTGTCCTTTACAGGGAGGTAGTTCTACTGTAACAACTCTGGTAAGAGGACACCTCTCTCCCTAAAGGACACTTTGGCTCTGTAACTAGGTGTTGTCCTTTACAGGGAGTTAGTTCTACTGTAGCAACTCTGGTAAGAGGACAACTCTCTCCCTAAAGGACACTTTGGCTCTGCAACTAGGTGTTGTCCTTTACAGGGAGGTAGTTCTACTGTAGCAACTCTGGTAAGAGGACACCTCTCTCCCTAAAGGACACTTTGGCTCTGTAACTAGGTGTTGTCCTTTACAGGGAGGTAGTTCTACTGTAGCAACTCTGGTAAGAGGACACCTCTCTCCCTAAAGGACACTTTGACTCTGTAACTAGGTGTTGTCCTTTACAGAGAGGTAGTTCTACTGTAACAACTCTGGTAAGAGGACACCTCTCTCCCTAAAGGACACTTTGGCTCTGTAACTAGGTGTTGTCCTTTATAGAGAGGTAGTTCTACTGTAGTAACTCTGGTAAGAGGACACCTCTCCCTAAAGGACACTTTGGCTCTGTAACTAGGTGTTGTCTTTTACAGAGAGGTAGTTCTACTGTAGCAACTCTTTGGTAAGAGGATACCTCTCCCTAAAGGACACTTTGGTTCTGTAACTAGGTGTTGTCATTTATAGAGAGGTAGTTCTACTGTAGCAACTCTCTGGTAAGAGAACACCTCTCCCTAAAGGACACTTTGGCTCTGTAACTAGGTGTTGTCCTTTACAGAGAGGTAGTTCTACTGTAGTAACTCTCTGGTAAGAGGACATCTCTCCCTAAAGGACACTTTGGCTCTGTAACTAAGTGTTGTCCTTTACAGAGAGGTAGTTCTACTGTAGCAACTCTGGTAAGAGGACACCTCTCTCCCTAAAGGACACTTTGGCTCTGCAACTAGGTGTTGTCCTTCACAGAGAGGTAGTTCTACTGTAGCAACTCTGGTAAGAGGACACCTCTCTCCCTAAAGGTCACTTTAGCTCTGTAACTAGGTGTTGTCCTTTACAGAGAGGTAGTTCTACTGTAGTAACTCTGGTAAGAGGACACCTCTCCTTAAAGGACACTTTGGCTCTGTAACTAGGTGTTGTCCTTTACAGAGAGGTAGTTCTACTGTAGCAACTCAGGTAAGAGGACACCTCTCCCTAAAGGACACTTTGGCTCTGTAACTAGGTGTTGTTCTTTACAGAGAGGTAGTTCTACTGTATTATCTGAGGATGATAAATTCCCAGATGAAATGAAAGAATATAATTGTATTGGGCAAAGAGAGGAAGCTTTTTTAATGGGGAACTTGTGTTGTTCTTGTTGTTTCTTATCCCCTTGTGCAAAGATTACACAAATTCCATGAGTTCATCATTTTATGGAATGGGGTATAGGGGTGCAGCTTTCGTTGATCATGGCACCATGATCCAGGCACACTTTGGTAAAAGTCTGACTTTGACTAATTTGAGGACGTTCCTAACATGAAAGCCTTTGCTGGTGACTCTAACATGAGCACAGACACAGCTCCTCCGTATCCCTGAAGTGGAACCATTGCTGAGATCCATCAACTGGGTCAGTTGAACTCGGAATTTTTAGAGAGACAGGAACTTGTGTTAAAGGGGGGCTTAGCAAAATGACAAAAAGTCATGACCAGAGCTGTCTGCTTGTTCTAAATGTATAATATGAGGCAAGATATTAGGAAAGGTGACATTTCTCTCAAGAGAATTGTAGAGGCATTGGAACAATATATGCCACTTTCAACTAATTTTATTATTTAATTACCAATGTTTAAATGACTTGCTTTCACTCTCTTCAGGGGCATCGGCATTCCTTGTGTGGGGTCACTTATTGGGAGATTTGACAACCATCATGGCATCAATCATATTGACTCATCCATTGATGAGCTCTACTCTTTCCCGGCAGACACCATCAACAAGCTTTACAAGCTTGATACCTTAATATGATTGAATGGATATAAGGAAGAAGAATACATTATTGACTCATCCATTGATGAGCTCTACTCTTCCCCGGCAGACACCATCAACAATCTTGACACCCTGATATGATTGAGTGGAGATAAGAAAGAAGAAGACTTATTGGGAGAGGCCCCTGCTTATCATCAAACAGCTCGAGAAGCATGGACTCATGAATTTGTGTAATCTTTACACAAGGAGATTCGAAACAACAACAGCTTATGGATGTGAGAGCTGGACTCTCAGAAAAAGAAGAAAGAAAAAGAATTGAAGCTTTTGAAATGTGGACATGGAGAAAGGTACTCAGAGTGACATGGATATCACTGACATGAGTATCATAAAACAGCTTGAGGAGCATGAACTCATGGAATTTGTGTCATCTTTACACGAGGGGATAAGAAACAACAACAGCTTATGGATGTGAGAGCTGGACTCAGAAAAAGAAGAAAGAAAAATAGAATTGAAGCTTGTGAAATGTGGACATGGAGAAAGGTACTCAGAGTGACATGGATATCACTGACATGAGTATCATCAAACAGCTTGAGGAGCATGGACTCATGGAATTTGTGTCATCTTTACACAAGGAGATAACAAACAACAGCAGCTTATGGATGTGAGAGCTGGACTCAGAAAAAGAAGAAAGAAAAATAGAATTGAAGCTTTTGAAATGTGGACATGGAGAAAGGTACTCAGAGTGACATGGATATCACTGACATGAGTATCATGCTTATCATAAAACAGCTGAAGGAGCATGGACTCGTGGAGTTTGTGTCATCTTTACACAAGGCGATAAGAAACAACAACAGCTTATTAATTACTCTCATCATAATTCTAAACTTATTTGTATGTTTTTCTTAATACAGTTAAGTCTGTCTATAGCGCCCCCTCTAAATAGTGTTATTTAATTAAAGTAAATTAGAAGGATGAATCCTTAACCAATTTAACATTACATATTATTTATTATTAATAGCAATTATATAAAACAAATCTTGGTATATATGTCTACATGAAAACAACAAAAACAATACTAAAACATTATATACATACAAGTTCCTTTTCAAACTTAGTCTCATCTATAGCCATTGTTACTCTGTGTAATATTCCAACAAATAGCACCTTCCTCTATAGCGCCCGATTTTAAATACGTAGTACGATGTGATTAACATTAAAAGTGACCTGTCTATAGCACCCCCTCTCTAAAGCACTAAAAATGCTCCAATGCCCCCAGATTCCTGCAAAAGTCCAACCCCACCAGCGAGTGCAAGTAACCAAACGGGGCTCTGGCATATTTGTAAGTGCAAAGTCAAACTGCTTTCAACCTGTGTAGACATGTGGTGCACTTACAGTAAAAGCAATCACTTACTTTCACCCACCATGACTATCATGGCTTGTACCACGTGTAAACGTTTAATATGTTAGTTGTATATATTTTTTTGCCAATTCCCAGTACACGTGGTACAGGCCATGATAATCATGGTGGGTTGAAGCAGGCGATCGGTTTTACTGTAAGTAGACCACATGTTTACACATGTGAAAAGCAGTTTGACCTTTGCATTCACAAATGTTCCAGAGCCCCGTCTGACTACTTGCACTCATTGGTGGGACCGGACCCCTGCAAGAATCGGTGGCCATTGGAGCATTTTATTTTTTAAATCAGAAAAAAAGTGTCCAATGCGGGATCGAACCTGGGCCGCAACAGTCAAAAACCAACGGTCTAAACCAGGCCTGGCCAACCCGTGGCCCGCCGTAAAAAATTTTGCGGCTCGCCATTTAACTTTATATTTCCTTTGTAACTTTCATTTCTCGTCTGTATATTCAAAAACAGAAACTATATTGAAATAATTTTTTATTTAAAATATGTCCCACAATTTTTAAAATACATATTTGATTCCATAAAAAGGAAGAAAAAAGTTAGGAATAATGGTAATTAATAGAGAAATATTTTTTTATATTTTAAATTGTTATTATTATTTTTATTTAAAAAAAGCAGCCGAAAATAATAAATAAAAACATTAAGCATCAAGGAAGTATTAAGTATTTTTTAAAAATACATTTTAAAGTTAAAATTTTGATATAGTTAAAGTTTTTAGACCTCGTTTACGATTCTTTGCGGCCCGTTGCGTCATTTAGGTTGGCCAGGGCTGGTTTAAACCATCCTTCTACCGACCCCCTTATTAAACATGTTAATTGTATATCACAATTAGAAGATTCCACCTTTGCCGGTCCCAAGACCGGGTAAAAAGTGGAGGAAGGGGAGCAATAACAAGCTCAGTAAAAAACCTGGGCTCAGCTGGCCATGCTGATAGGGATACAGGAACGGTCTGTACTCCATGTAAGAGTCGCTGAACATTGTGTCTGTTCCTCATGTCACCATTTCATATTGGAGCTAAGTCAGTGGCCTGCTACTGAGTAGTGTTCCCAGTCTTAATGACAAAGGGGATACAGGATATACTCCAGGTTAGGAGCGGCTGTACATGGTGTCTGTTCCTCATGTCACCATTACATATTGGAGCTAAGTCAGTGGCCTGCTACTGAGTAGTGCTCCCAGTCTTAATGACAAAGGGGATACAGGATATACTCCAGGTTAGGAGCGGCTGTACATGGTGTCTGTTCCTCATGTCACCATTTCATATTGGAGCTGAATCAGTGGCCTGCTACTGAGTAGTGCTCCCAGTCTTAATGACAAAGGGGATACAGGATGTACTCCAGGTTAGGAGCGGCTGTACATGGTGTCTGTTCCTCATGTCACCATTACATATTGGAGCTAAGTCAGTGGCCTGCTACTGAGTAGTGCTCCCAGTATTAATGACAAAGGGGATACAGGATGTACTCCAGGTTAGGAGTGGCTGTACATGGTGTCTGTTCCTCATGTCACCATTTCATATTGGAGCTAAGTCAGTGGCCTGCTACTGAGTTGTGCTCCCAGTCTTAATGACAAAGGGGATACAGGATGTACTCCATGTAAGAGTCGCTGAACATTGTGTCTGTTCCTCATGTCACCATTTTATATTGGAGCTAAGTCAGTGGCCTGCTACTGAGTAGTGTTCCCAGTCTTAATGACAAAGGGGATACAGGATGTACTCCAGGTTAGGAGCGGCTGTACATGGTGTCTGTTCCTCATGTCACCATTACATATTGGAGCTAAGTCAGTGGCCTGCTACTGAGTAGTGCTCCCAGTCTTAATGACAAAGGGGTTACAGGATATACTCCAGGTTAGGAGCGGCTGTACATGGTGTCTGTTCTTCATGTCACCATTTCATATTGGAGCTGAATCAGTGGCCTGCTACTGAGTAGTGCTCCCAGTCTTAATGACAAAGGGGATACAGGATGTACTCCAGGTTAGGAGCGGCTGTACATGGTGTCTGTTCCTCATGTCACCATTACATATTGGAGCTAAGTCAGTGGCCTGCTACTGAGTAGTGCTCCCAGTCTTAATGACAAAGGGGATACAGGATGTACTCCAGGTTAGGAGTGGCTGTACATGGTGTCTGTTCCTCATGTCACCATTTCATATTGGAGCTAAGTCAGTGGCCTGCTACTGAGTAGTGCTCCCAGTCTTAATGACAAAGGGGATACAGGATGTACTCCAGGTTAGGAGTGGCTGTACATGGTGTCTGTTCCTCATGTCACCATTTCATATTGGAGCTGAATCAGTGGCCTGCTACTGAGTAGTGCTCCCAGTCTTAATGACAAAGGGGATACAGGATGTACTCCAGGTTAGGAGCGGCTGTACATGGTGTCTGTTCCTCATGTCGCCATTTCATATTGGAGCTAAGTCAGTGGCCTGCTACTGAGTAGTGCTCCCAGTCTTATTGACAAAGGGGATACAGGATGTACTCCAGGTTAGGAGTGGCTGTACATGGTGTCTGTTCCTCATGTCACCATTTCATATTGGAGCTAAGTCAGTGGCCTGCTACTGAGTAGTGCTCCCAGTCTTAATTACAAAGGGGATACAGGATGTACTCCAGGTTAGGAGTGGCTGTACATGGTGTCTGTTCCTCATGTCACCATTTCATATTGGTGCTAAGTCGGCCTGCTACTGAGTAGTGTTCCCAGTCTTAATGACAAAGGGGATACAGGATATACTCCAGGTTAGGAGCGGCTGTACATGGTGTCTGTTCCTCATGTCGCCATTTCATATTTGAGCTAAGTCAGTGGCCTGCTACTGAGTAGTGTTCCTAGTCTTAATGACAAAGGCAGACGCATTATATTTCATATTGGAGCTAAGTCAATGGCCTGTTACTGAGTAGTGTTTCCAGTCTTAATGACAAAGGCAGACGCATTATATTTCATATTGGAGCTAAGTCAATAGCCTGCTACTGAGTAGTGTTCCCAGTCTTAATGACAAAGGGGATACAGGATGTACTCCAGGTTAGGAGCGGCTGTATATGGTGTCTGTTCCTCATGTCACCATTACATATTGGAGCTAAGTCAGTGGCCTGCTACTGAGTAGTGCTCCCAGTCTTAATGACAAAGGCAGACGCATTATATTTCACCCAGTCATGATGGTTGTCAAACAGACATCATCAAGGGACACAACTAGATACCCTAATATGATTGAGTGGAGATAAGAAAGAAAGAAGATGAAGAAGATTCCTAACGTGACCTTATTAATTATAAAAATCTTTACTAACAATCAACAAATCTGGTTAAAGTCTTATCTAGACTTTATAATTATATCATATAATACTGTACATTATGAATAATCATAAAAAGGATTAATTTAAAAGACTTTTTTAGCATTTGAAGCTTTTTTTTTCTCGCCCTCTACATCTTCATCCTCTTATGTTTGTGACGGAGTTTTGGTGCACATCCTTTATCATGGAGTTTCTTGGTGATCTCATCTTGGTCTTCAAACTCTTTGGGAATTTTGTAGTTAGCCACGTGGTCAATTCTAATGGTCCTGTTACACACCTTGATTCCATTTAAGTTGTCCACAGCCAGAATGGTGCTGCGTTGATCTTCGTAACAAACAAAAGCAAATCCTTTGCTCTTTCCTGTTTTCTTGTCACGGATTAGATTGATGTTGACAATCTCCCCGTACTGGGAAATTACGGCTATGACATCTCCTTCCGTGAGTCCGTAGTCTACGCCACCAATGTAGACCCAAGCGCTATCCTTGTAGTCATTGTGCCAGGATGTTTTACTTGCCGAGCCATCTTCTACAATTCCTAGGGCCAGCTCCCGCTCTGTCAACTTCTTGGTGTTTCTTACATTAGTTAAATAATTCATTTTTTTGTTTGTTCTAAAATATCAGTGAGTCAAATAAATAAAAGTTCGCTGTTTATTATAACAACACTGATAATTGTAATGTATTTTTACAAATTATTCAAGAATAAAAACATTACTAGATGTGAAGGGACAGAAAAAAAAAACATTTTGCGAAATAATGAATAAATATGTACAGATTTAAAAAAATATATATTGTAATTATTTTTTTAATATATATATACTAGACGAATGGCCCGGGCAACGCCTGGGTTTTACCCGAGTGCGTATATATTTTAAAAACGTTTTAATTCAAATACTATTCGTTACAATTATAAATTGGCGCCATGGATGTCACTCTTGTGAAACGTCCCGTTCCAAACTGTGTGTTTTTAAAATGTTTTAATTAAAATACTATTCGTTACAATTTTAAATTGGCGCCATGGATGTCTCTCTTGTGAAACGTCCCGCCCCAAACTGTGTGTGTCTTGAAAATATAAAAATAAAAATGTGAATTTTCATAAAGATTTCATCATGTCGATTTTTTTTTTTGCATTTCACCTACTAAATCGATAGAGATAATTACATTTGCAACATGAACTTAGGTATATTGACTAAATAGAAAACTGCATAGTAATAAAGATCATTTTTTAAAGGCACCATATCGTTTTTTTTCAATAAAATCGAAACAAAAATTAACGATAAATAACGATAATTGCCTTAAAAAGAAATTGCCTTAAAAAAAAAAGAAACATTCGCGGTGATTTTGTCTTGCATTCGTTTAGACAATTATTATATACGAATGACCCGGGCAACGCCCGGGTTTTACCCGATTAAATGCTTTTATTCAAATACTATTCGTTACAATTATAAATTGGCGCCGTGGATGTCATTCTTGTATAATATATAAATGAGTTTTAAAAATTGTAAAAAAAAAATGCATCGGCCGGGAATCGAACCCGGGCCGCCCGCGTGGCAGGCGAGCATTCTACCACTGAACCACCGATGGTTATGAAAAATCCCATCCATGAGCTTCAGACAAACAGACAGAATAAGGCAAATATATAAGTACTAGACGAATGGCCCGGGCAACGCCCGGGTTTTACCCGAGTGCGCATATATTTTAAAAACGTTTTAATTCAAATACTATTCGTTACAATTATCAATTGGCGCCATGGATGTCACTCTTGTGAAACGTCCCGTTCCAAAATGTGTGTTTTTAAATTGTTTTAATTAAAATACTATTCGTTACAATTATAAATTGGCGCCGTGAATGTCTCTCTTGTGAAACGTCCAGCCCCAAACTGTGTGTGTCTTGAAAATATAAAAATAAAAATGTGAATTTTCATAAAGATTTCATCATGTCGATTTTTTTTTTTGCATTTCACCTACTAAATCGATAGAGATAATTACATTTGCAACATGAACTTAGGTATATTGACTAAATAGAAAACTGCATAGTAATAAAGATCATTTTTTAAAGGCACCATATCGTTTTTTTTTCAATAAAATCGAAACAAAAATTAACGATAAATAACGATAATTGCCTTAAAAAGAAATTGCCTTAAAAAAAAAGAAACATTCGCGGTGATTTTGTCTTGCATTCGTTTATACAATTATTATATACGAATGACCCGGGCAACGCCCGGGTTTTACCCGATTAAATGCTTTTATTCAAATACTATTCGTTACAATTATAAATTGGCGCCGTGGATGTCATTATTGTATTATATATAAATGAGTTTTAAAAATTGTAAAAAAAAAAAAAAAATGCATCGGCCGGGAATCGAACCCGGGCCGCCCGCGTGGCAGGCGAGCATTCTACCACTGAACCACCGATGGTTATGAAAAATCCCATCCGTGAGCTTCAAACAGACAGAATAAGGCAAATATATAGAGAGAATATCTTTATTTACGGGGCTGCTAACCAAAATAAATTATTTTTGAGCCCCAATGGCTGCGTAAAGCGGAATATATAAAACCACTATGACCAGGGTGGAGAGGCTAAGGACAGGATCACCGTCAGGAAGGAGGCAGGTTAAGCAGGATTGGGACCGCGGAGGTCAGGAGGCAGGAAGAAGGCGGGAGGACTAGAACTTTGCAGCTCTAGCTCCGGCAGTTGGGCAAGACATTGATCTTGCCTCATGGTCGGCAGAGAGGCCCTTGGCCGAGCAGTTGGCTCACTTGGCTGTGCGCGGGTTGGCAAGAGTTGGACAGCTTCGAACAAATATATAAGTAGATTATATATATATGTAATAATTTGTATAATTCCCAAAAGATATAATTTATTTTCGCCATTATTAATATGTTAAAATGTAAATACAAATTCACCCATCTATAAATCTGTACAAAACAAATCTGGCAGCCAGCGCGCGCGGGCGAAGGCCACGCCTTCGCCGCGTGCACACGCGCTCTTGAGTGTCGAACAAGTTTTTTTTTTTTGACGCATACATGCACAACGGTCGCGCCCTTCCATTCGACCACGACAGCTACGACATATATATTATATGTATACATATAGATGGAAAATTTTCCGGGAGGAAATTGATCCATAGAAGCATAGGGCGCCTCTCCCGTCAAAATAAACGTCAAAAAAGTCTCTAGGTGGACGCTTCTCAGTTTGCCAAAGCTGGTGTTGTGGCTTTGTCAGCGACCCGAGGCCGCTAGTTGCGGCGACGGTCAATAGATGGCGTCAGTTTTTGACGGGAGAGGCGCCCTATGCTTCTATGGCTATATATATATATATATACTAGCGGATGTACCCGGCTTCGCCCAGGTTTTTCTCGAGGGAATGTTTGTAGTCTAGTAATAAGAAAATATACTACACCTAAAAACTATCAGAGAAAAGAGAAACCACGGAAGGTGAACAGAAAAATGCTTACAATGGATGTTATGTTTACGATATCAAGTTAAATAAAAACAAAGATAAAATTTGCATATGTTGGTCACTATAAATTTGTATATTTGTTAGGCGAAATTAGAAACATGATAAAACAATTGGGTATTTAAAAACAAATGTAGAAATAAAAGTTGAAGTATAATAAACAATGTTAAAGATTAGTTTTAATTATTAATCAAGATTGTGTGTGAATATGTGAGAAAGATGTAATATCGTTGTTGTTTTCTTGGCCGACTGTTTTACATATGGTATTATATTAAAATTGCTTGTTTTGAATATTTTTTAGATTGAGATTATTAGCTAGTATTTAAAAAATTAACTCTGTTGAAATTTAATTTTGTATTTATATATAAATAAAATTAACTCTGTTGATTTTTTTTGTATTTAATCGATAACAGCGAAGTTACGCATGTTAATGTTAGGAAATATATTTTGATGTTAAGCAAAACCTGCTCTATCTCGTTTTACATAAATGTTGAAAATTTGGTTGAAATTGATGCATTGCAACGAAAGTTTTTAGTGATGTCCACTTATGAAATTTCCATTTTATTAATATAGATATATATATATATTTTTAAAGACATTTTCCAATATATTATAAATTGCTCTAAATATTTCGAAAATGGAAAAATGAGAGCAAATTGTTTAGAAAATATGTTTTGACTAATTGTAATTGGAGAAGTACTGGTCAGCCAGGCCATGTTGCATTGATTGGAAGAGATAATAATCGGAAGGAGCAATGTCTGGGCTATATGGCGGGTGGTGTAGGACTTCCTATTTGAGCGTTTCTAAGTATGTTTTAACGAGTACTGCAACATGTGGTAACAATAGTATCATTCTTTCTTGTTCCGTTTTCCATTCTGGCCGTTTTTAGAGCAATGCATGGCTCAAAATAGATCAGTTGTTATTGAAAGCGTTGCCCATTGACAGTTTCGCCTTGGTTTCAGCAGCTCAAAGATTCCCTTCTAATCATACCAAACATAGAGTCTTCGTTTCTAACCGATTTGGCCGTCAATGATGATGCTTCACAAAGTGAAAGACAATATTTTTTTTGTGTTTGAGAGGTTCTCAAAATATACCAATTTCTTATCTCCAGTAACTTTTCGATTCAGGAAACTATTTATTTACCAGTTGCAAACAAGACATGCTATATCCGATCTAGATAATTTCGCGTGAAACTATTTACAATAATTCATATTGTAGTAGAGTAGGTAACAGAATTGTCAAAAAGAAAATAAACAATTAAGAAAAAGAGCATTGAATAAACATATACATTAAACAAATAAGCAACAACATAAGCAGATAGAAGAAATCGCAAGGTAGTTATTTACAATATGTTAAGCAATGATAGGAAACTCTTTCATGCCGAAAAAAAAAATCAGAAGTTATTCTTCGATTTTTCATCTGTCTCTTTATCAAATCACACGGTACCTATTTAACACTTATGAAAAAAGAGCATCTCCTTATCGTGCAACTGAAAGTTGCTGATAGCTTGCGCCATCTATCGGAATAAATATCAACTATTCTCGTTGATTTTTAATTATTCCAGAACTAGCGGACGTACCCGGCTTCGCCCGAGGTTTTACCCGAGTAAAGGTTTGTCTAACGAACATTTGTTAAAACAATTCTCTATAAACTTATTTAAAAAAAAGATATATTTTGATAATTTGAAACTCGTAAATTTGAATCTCTCGATAAAGTGAACATTTTTTCCCGGTCCCTGTGTGCCGTGTCATCCTGAATTTTGTCTTTCCTAATTTTCTACATTACAAAATCATCGTTTTATCTAGTGAACATTTTTTCCCGGTACCTTGAAAAATACACGATAAGTTGAATAAAATCAATATTAATTGGTTCCCTCGGTAATTGGAAGTTAAAGGAATAGTATCTTCGCCTTGGAATTGTATCATTATTCTTGTCTCAAATAAATTGCCGTGTCATCCTGAGATAATCTTACTTTTGATAAATAATATTTAAGATAACAAACTTAGTGATAAGAAAACTTGTTATCATCGTCACAATGGGGGCGCTGCTTGCTAGTTAAATCTACAAATATCTCTAAGGATATTCAAGATATTCATGAAATTATTTTTCCAAAACCTTCCCGGTGATATACCTAATAATATCCCAAAATTTCACGGCGATTGGATGTATGGTTTTTGAATCTATAGAGTACAGACAGACAGACATTCAATTTTATATATATAGACTAGCGGACGTACCCGGCTTCGCCCGAGGTTTTACCCGAGTAAAGGTTTGTCTAGTGAACATTTGTTAAAACAATTCTCTAAAAACTTATAAAAAAAAAAAGATGTATTTTGATAATTTGAAACTCGTAAATTTGAATCTCTCGATAAAGTGAACATTTTTTCCCGGTCCCTGTGTGCCGTGTCATCCTGAATTTTGTCTTTCCTAATTTTCTACATTTGAAAATCATAGTTTTATCTAGTGAACATTTTTTCCCGGTCCCTTGAAAAATACTCGATAAGTTTAATAAAATCAATATTAATTGGTTCCCTCGGTAATTGGAAGTTAAAGGAATAGTATCTTCGCCTTGGAATTGTATCATTATTCTTGTCTCAAATAAATTGCCGTGTCATCCTGAGATAATCTTACTTTTGATAAATAATATTTAAGATAACAAACTTAGTGATAAGAAAACTTGTTATCATCGTCACAATGGGGGCGCTGCTTGCGAGTTAAATCTACAAATCTGCAAATAACTCTAAGGATTTTCAAGATATTCATGAAATTATTTTTCAAAAACCTTCCCGGTGAAATACCTAATAATATCCCAAACTTTCACGGCGATTGGATGTATGGTTTTTGAATCTATAGAGTACAGACAAACAGACAGACAGACAGACATTCAATTTTATATATATAGACTAGCGGATGTACCCGGCTTCGCCCGGGTTTTACCCGAGTAAAGGTTTCTCTAACAAACATTTGTTAAAACAATTCTGTATAAACTTATAAAAAAATAATAGATATATTTTGATAATTTGAATCTCTCGATGAGGTGAACATTTTTCCCGGTCCCTTGAAAAATACTAGATAAGTTGAATAAAATCAATATTAATTGGTTCCCTCGGTAATTGGAAGTTAAAGGAATAGTATCTTGCCTTGGAATTGTATCATTATTCTTGTCTCAAATAAATTGCCGTGTCATCCTGAATTTTGTCTTTCCTAAATTTCTACATTACAAAATCATCATTTTATCTATTCTCCCAATATATATGTTGTAGATAAATGATGAAACTTATTTTGACTTGTGCGCAATTAATAGGTAGAAAATCTTACTTTTGATAAATAATCGTTAAGATAATAAACTTGGTGATAATAAAACTTATAGATAAAAAAACTTGTTATCATCGTCGCAATGGGGGCGCTGCTTGCGAGTTAAATCTACATATCTGCAAATAACTCTAGGGATATTCAAGAAATTATTTTTCAAAAACCTTCCCGGGGATATACCTAATAATATCCCAAAATTTCACGGCGATTGGATGTATGATTTTTGAATCTATAGAGTACAAACATACAGACAGACATTCAATCTCTATCCCTATATATAGTCACGACCGTCTTTCCTCATCGGCCTCTGTCACGGATGTGCGCGCACAGGGAGGTCACGTGCTCGCCGGCAGCCAATAAAAATAAAAAAAAACCTCCCTCGAGCCGGATTTGAACCAGCGACCTAAGGATCACCGTTGTAACATTTACAGTCCTCCGCTCTGCCAACTGAGCTATCGAGGGATACAAACTGTATGAATAAGTTTACCTTATAAAGTCAAATAATCCTATTTCTACACAAAATGTACTCATACATATATTATACTAGCGGATGTGCCCGGCTTCGCCCGGGTTTTACCTGAGTGAATGTTTGTCTAACGAACATTTGTTAAAACAATTCTCTATAAACTTATAAAACGTACTCGGCTTCGCCCGGGGTTTTACCCGAGTAAAGGTTTGTCTAGCGAACATTTGTTAAAACAATTCTCTAAAAACTTATTTAAAAAAAAAGATATATTTTGATAATTTGTGTGAAACTCATAAATTTGAATCTCTCGATAAAGTGAACATTTTTTCCCGGTCCCTGTGTGCCGTGTCATCCTGAATTTTGTCTTTCCTAATTTTCTACATTAGAAAATCATAGTTTTATCTAGTGAACATTTTTTCCCGTGTCACATTGCCGTGTCATCCTGAGATAATCTTACTTTTGATAAATAATATTTAAGATAACAAACTTAGTGATAAGAAAACTTGTTAACATCGTCACAATGGGGGCGCTGCTTGCGAGTTAAATCTACAAATCTGCAAATAACTCTAAGGATATTCAAGATATTCAGGAAATTATTTTTCAAAAACCTTCCCGGTGATATACCTAATAATATCCCAAAATTTCACAGCGATTGGATGTATGGTTTTTGAATCTATAGAGTACAGACAAACAAACAGACAGACAGACATTCAATTATATATATATAGATTGGCCAAATACCCATTCTTGATTAATCAAGAAAAGCTAACCACGGACGCGTTTCGGGCTGTTGGCCCTCATCAAGCGTGGTGCAAGCTGTACCTCAACGACCAAAAAAATGGTCATACAGGCATCCTGAAAAATCATGAAATGGGTATTTAAGGCCAGAATTGCGTGAGACCGCGACACAATGTGAAAAAATAGTACAAATGTAATATTGTACTGGGATAAGGTGCATAAATTATGAAAAAGGCATCTCCTTATCGTGCCACTAAATATTTAACACTTCTTGATAATTTTTTCAAATTTGACCTTGGTGAGTCAAGTTTAATGTCTTCGTAAGTTGTATTTGCATACTATCCCCATCCAATAAAACTTACATATCGGCGTTCTCTCTTGTTTTTTGGTCATCCAGAGCGTTCCTTGTCTTCAATATTGAAATCGCCTCTTCTAAAGCGTTTAAACCAATCTTCACAGATAGTTTTCAAAGGTAAATGTTTGCCCTAGACTAGGGGTCGGTAAACTACGGCTTGCGAGACACATGGGGCTCTTTGAATGTGAAGTTGCGGCTCTTTATATAGTTCCATATGCAAATATCTTCTTTCTTATCTCCACTCAATCATATTAAGGTATCAAGCTTGTAAAGCTTGAGACTTTTGATGGTGTCTGCCGGAGAAGAGTAGAGCTCGTCGATGGATGATATTTATTGATATATGCAAATATTATTTATGTGAGTACTATTTATTGTTGGCAAGAAAAAAATATTGTGGCTCTTTAAAAACTTTGAAATTTTGTAATTTTTGACTCTTCCGACTCAAAATTTTGCCGACCCCTGCCCTAGACACCTCTTAACCAAATGAAATGCCTCAGCTATATTTTGTTGATGGCAGAGTACAGAAATGTAAAGCGCGCGTTTCTTGAAACTTCTGTTTTTTTTTTTTTTTTTCAGTACTAAACTCGAGATATCCTCTTTATTATTAAAAATATTCACAAGGTAATAAGACCAAATCCAAATAAATAGAGTGTGACGTTTCGGTAACAGCGTTGTTATCATCTTCAGACAAAAGTACTGAATTACACATTCCGCAATGAAATAATTTTTTTAATAGATAAGGCACAATTTGGATTATAGATTATAAACACAAGGTAATAAGACCAAATCTCCAATGATAAGGTACAATTTGGATTATAGATTATAAACACAAGGTAATAAGACCAAATCCAAATAAATAGTGTATGACGTTTCGGTAACAGCGTTGTTACTGAATGAGTAATTCAGTACTTTTGTCTGAAGATGGTAACAACGCTGTTACCGAAACGTCACACACTATTTATTTGGATTTGGTCTTATTACCTTGTGTTTATAATCTATAATCCAAATTGTGCCTTATCATTGGAGATTTGGTCTTATAACCTTGTGTTTATAATCTATAATCCAAATTGTGCCTTATCATTGGAGATTTGGTCTTATAACCTTGTGTTTATAATCTATAATCCAAATTGTGCCTTATCATTGGAGATTTGGTCTTATTACCTTGTGTTTATAATCTATAATCCAAATTGTGCCTTATCATTGGAGATTTGGTCTTATTACCTTGTGTTTATAATCTATAATCCAAATTGTGCCTTATCATTGGAGATTTGGTCTTATTACCTTGTGTTTATAATCTACTAGCCGAATGACCTGGGCAACGCCCGTGTTTTACCCGATTGAATGTTTTTATTCAAATACTATTTGTTACAATTATAAATTGGAGCCGTGGATGTCACTCTTGTGAAACGTCCCGCTCCAAACTTTACATGTACATTAGGTCAGCTGGTATTACCCCTCATTTTCACCGCTAGAGGCGCGAGCGAATTGAGTTTTTGTAAATATTGTTGCGATGGTGTTCTGGGGTGCCGCGAGGAAACATGGAGACAGCGGGAAATAAACGTTTATTTTGTTTATTGTACAACCGTCCACTGGACAAGTCGATGAAAAATCTAATCTAATGATTGTTAAGATGGAATTTATAATGGTGAAAAAATAAGAAACATGTAAAACAGGCGAACAAAGAAAATTAAAAGCATAAATGCAAATTAGGTTAGGCAAATTTACAATAATGGATAAAATAAAATGTACTTTCAAACTCTTCTTAACATTACTCTCCCCCTTGAAAAAGACTTGTCCTCAAGTCTGCGGTCCGGTACAGTTTCATTCTTGACACATGTACAATTTTCTTGCCTCTTCCAGTGACTTCTTTTACTTCATAATTTACTGGTGATGTCTTCCTAATTATCTTGAATGGTCCGATGTAATTTTTCTGTAGTTTGTCCGCTCTTCCAACTTTTCTTATCGGTGTCCAAATCAGTACTAGGTCGTCTGGTGAAAAGTTAACTTCTCTGCGATGTTTGTCGTATACTTGTTTGGATTTATCTTGCCGTGCCATTGTTCTAGCCATTGAAATCTTTTTTGATTCTTCAACTATGGTTAGGAGATTTGATATGTAGTCATCAAAGTCTCCGGGTTTAGGCGGTACTTCCGGCCAGTCAAATGTAGAGTCCAGAAATGTCAACGGTTCTCTTCCGTGAATCAGAAAATATGGGGAATAGCCGGTCGTCTCTTGTACCGAGGAATTGTAGGCGAAAGTCACAAACGGGAGAATCTCGTCCCAATTTTGGTGCTTCTCGTCAATGTACATTGATATCATATCTGTCAGCGTACGGTTCATTCTTTCCGTTTGGCCATTTGTCTGTGGATGGTAACTTGTCGTTTTCTTATGTATCGTATTGCAAATTTTCAAAACTTGTGTGAGTAGTTTGCTCAAGAAAGAACTCCCGCGGTCAGAAATTAAAATTTTCGGTGCTCCATGTCTTAGTACTATTCTTTTCAAGAAAAAATCGGCAATTTCTGTGGCAGTTCCTCGAGGTAGCGCCGCTGTTTCAACATGCCTTGAGTAATAGTCTGTGCAAACAACGATCCACCTATTTCCGTTGATGCACTTGGGAAATCTACCCAAAAGGTCTATTCCTATTCGTTCGAACGGTCTAGATGCTGGTGGTATCGGTTACAATTGTCCCGATGGTTGTTGGGATGGGGTCTTACGAAACTGGCATTCAGGGCAACTGGAAACATATTTCTCCACTGTTTTGAACATTGAAGGCCAAAAATATTTATCTTTTATTCGGCTGTATGTTCTTTTTATACCCATGTGGCCTGATGTAGGATGATCATGCATCTGTTCCAAGAGTTCTAGTTGTTTGGTCTTTGGGATGACCAGTAACCACGGGTTGCCTGTTGGGGTAGGATTCTTTTTATAAATTTTTCCATTATGTTTGGTGAAGTTTTCTCCGTAGCTGTTTGGGTGTTGGTCGATCATGTTGTTAATTTTCTTAATGTAAGCGTCGTAGTCTTCGGTGTTATAATTAATTTGTAAAATTTTAATTTTATCTGGAATTGGGCACCGCGATAATCCATCAGCATCTAAATGTGTTTTTCCAGATTTATAATTTATAGTAAAATCGTAGGCTTGCAATTCCAACGACCAACGCGCCAAACGTCCAGATAGTTTTTTTTGCTTTGGCCATCCAGCAGAGACTATGGTGATCGGTATAGACGATGAATTTACGGCCGTAAAGATAAGGCCTGATTTTCCCAATTGCCCATATAATAGCCAAGCATTCCTTTTCCGTAGTTGAATAGTTGGTCTCAGCCTTCTGCAATGTTCTGCTGGCATATGAAATTGGACGCTCTCTACCATTGTCTTCAACATGAATGAGCACTGCCCCAAGTCCTTGATCGCTTGCGTCGGTGTGGAGGCCTATGGGTTTATTTGGATCATAATGAGTTAGGACCTCCGGTGAACTCAGCTTTTCTTTTAAAGTTAGAAAAGATGATTCTTGTTCTTTTCCCCATACAAACGGCTGGTTTTTACGAGTTAGAATTTGTAATGGATATGCTATTTTTGAGAATTCTTTAATGAACCTTCTATAATAAGAACATAGTCCGAGAAAAGCTCTGACATTTTTAATTGTTTTGAGGGCTGGGAAATCCTTTATGCTCGCAATTTTTTCTGGATCGGGTGTAATTCCTTCTTTTGACACAACGTGCCCCAATAAAAGAAGCTCTTCATAAGCGAATCTGCATTTTGAAAGATTGAGTGTCAATCCTGCTTTTCTTAAACATCCCAAAATGGTCTTCAATCTTGTCAAATGCGATGGTAGATCTTCAGAGAAAACTATCACATCGTCAAGGTAGCACAAGCAGATTTTCCATTTATGGGTCCTCAATATATTATCCATTAGTCTTTCAAAAGTTGCTGGGCCGTTGCATAAACCAAAAGGTAAGACGTTGAAGTGGTAAAGTCCGTCAGGTGTCACAAAAGCAGTTTTCTCCCGATCTTGTTCTTCAACTTCCACCTGCCAGTATCCTGAACACAGGTCCAGTGATGTGAAGTATCTAGATCCATGGAGAGAGTCGAAGCAGTCGTCTATACGAGGAAGCGGATATTGATCTTTAACAGTGATAGAGTTTAAATTTCTGTAGTCCACACAGAATCTAAATGTTCCGTCTTTCTTCTTAACGAGAATTACAGGAGATGCCCATGGACTCGATGAATGAGAAATTATACCTTTTTTCAACATCTTATCTATTTGATTATTAATTATTTCGCGTTCTCTCAAAGACACTCTGTAGGGGTTCTTTCTTATGGGAATATCGCTGTTTGTTTTGATTTTATGTCTGACAAGGTGAGTTCTCCCTTTGTAATCGTCTGGTGCGGCGAACATTTCTTTGTATTCGTAGAGTAGCATCAAAACCTGATTACGTTCCTCGGAAGATAAATCGGGATTTATGTCAAAATTAAGATCAATGGAGGAAATTGCTCGATGGTCTGTCTTGTACATCCTGTCTACTTCCGATATTATCCCTATTTTCATGTGCCGATGAATTTTTATAGGTTTTGAAGAAGGGTTCAAAAGCCAAATATCAGGGAACCTTGTATTTTTCAGCAAAGATCTTGTTGTTATCAGGCCATATTTCGATGTTAGCGATGAGAGATTCTCTATCAATATTTCTTTGTCATCAGTAATTGGTTCGCAATAGCCCTTAACCAGACATAGGCTAAATTCAGGAATTATTCTATCTTCAACCGCCCTAGCATATTTTAAACTTGTATCATCTTGGTCCATATTATTTGGGGATTCAATCCATAAAGTATTGTTTCGGCAGTTTATTAAGGCTTTGTAATGGCTTAAGAAATCGTCTCCCAGAATTATTTTGGGGTTACATTTTTCTAACACTATCATCTGAATTGTATATTTTTCCTGATCCATATTGAATGATACCATCGACCTTCCTTTTGCATTAAGTTTCTGATCACCTGCAGCTTTCAAATTCAGATTATTATCTTTGACAACTTTTAATTTTAGTTTATATGAGAGTTCCTCGTCAATACAGCTAACCACCGCTCCGGTGTCGATTAATGCCTCAACCGTATAATCATTGATTTCTATCTGAGTCGTTTTATTTCTTTGAAGATTCATCACCAAGTTTATTCGACCACCAGAAGCCCGAGATCCATTCAGTCGGGTTAGTTTTTTGACGCTTCTCCCAAAGTAGGAAAATCGTCTTCGCTATTCACATCAAAGTCCAGTTCCTGTTGCCTCGAATCATCGATTCCTCTACAATTTTTTGAATAGTCCTCATTTACAGAGTTGGTTTCGTCTCTCTCTCTCTCTCTCTCTCTCTCTCTCTCTCGAGGTGCGAGGATGCACGGGCGCGCGCTCCTGCCCCAACTCTAGAGGCCTGGAAATTCTAACCGCCTCCGAAGAGATTAGAATTTTTGAATTATTATGGGGGATTCCCCACCCCTCCAAGCTCAAATGACCTTGGCTGAAAGCCAACCGTCATCAACATCTGCTGATGCCATCAGCACCCCTCAGACCCCAGTGGTTACTGTGGGGCACACCAAAGAACCAGAGCCTGGTACAGGCAAGCCTTCGACGAGCTGGGCTGACCTCGTCGAACAAGGCAAACAACTCCCGATGGAGGGGCAAGATGATGGCTTCATCCTCGTCAGCCACGAGCGAAAGAGACCATCTGAAACGGCGGCAGAAGGTCAGAGCAAAAGAGGCCGCGTCCAATCTGCAGCCACCAGGCCAACTGCTGTCCCCTCTGCGAACAAGCCCCGAGTGCAGAGGTGCACCAAAACTCTGCAGAAACAGGCGGAGTTCAGAGCAAAGTCGGCGGCCGGTCAGGTAGACCAATGTGTCTACCTGGAATTCTCCCCAGAATTCAGCCAGGCGCAGTACTTCTTGGCGCTGGAGGCGAAGCTGGGAAAAGGCTGCGTTTACCAGATGAGCAAGATGGAGGGGCACATCATAGTCGCTCTCTCCAGTGTGAAGCTCGCCGAGAGGCTCATCGAGGAGGGCCTGGACATTGAAAGTGCCAATCTTCGAGCCTTTCCCTTGAGGAAGAAGGCTGAGCGTATCGCCTTGGGCAACGTACTGTTTTTTATAACGGACGCTGACCTGATCGCGGCGCTCAGGCCCTACGGCCGTGTAACTTCCATCGTCCAGCAGATGATGGAGCTGGAGAATTCCTGCTGGGCTGACACTCGTCGGGAAGCCTTCATTACTCTGCACGACGGAGTTAGGCTCTCCCAGATTCCTGCCCGGCTGGAAATAAAGGCCAAGGGAATGATCTCGTCAGTCTACGTGAGCTACGGGATCCGCTGTTCCCTCTGCCACAGGCAAGGACACAAGCGGGCCAACTGTCCACAAAAGACTGGCATGACGGAAGACAAGCTGCTTTTTCCTGAGCGGACGCCTGTTACGCACCCAATTGCCTGGAGCAAGCCGCTTGACTCTTCCTCCCAAGCCTCACCAGCAGCTGCGCCAACATCAGCAGCTGAAATCCCTCCGCCACAGCCGTCGCAATCCCTCCACCCAGCGACGAAGATGAGCGGACTAACGTGGATTCCAGCCCACCATATAACACCCAGGAGCTTCCTCTATCCCAGGATAAGCGAAATTTGGCCCAGAAACAAATGGACGCTCTTATGAAGAACGCCAAAGCTTCTGAGACCATCGCCAGCGTCCAGAAGGTAGGCTTTGAGAGAGAACAACTCCTCCAAGCCATTACTAATAATGGCCTCATGGACAAGCTTCTGGCCAACTCCAACATCCAGCAGAGAAAGGCCATCGACACCATGGCCACGGCGCTTATGGCTTTGACAGGGGGCACTAGCAACACCCTGTATAAAAAGCTATCTCGCGCCAGAAACTCTGCTCGACACCCTAAATGAACTTCCGAGTTGCAACCCTGAACACGCGCGGCATCGCCGCTCTTCGCCGGAGAATTCAGCTCTGCTGTTTTCTCAAGGAGCATGAGATCGACATCTGCTTTCTGCAGGAGACGAACGTCATGTCCCTGGACGACGTAGGAGACCTCTGCCAAGGCTACAGCGCCGTTGTTGCTCCCGCAACGACCACCGTGGGATCAGGCCTCGCCTGCGTCTTCGCGGCCGGCGTCGTTGTTCACCGGCAGCAGATCCTATGGCCTGGCAAGATGGCTGTCATCGACCTCACCGTCCGGGGAATCTCCATGACGTGTGTCAACGCCCACGTCTCTCATGCTCCTGAAGAGCGCTGCCGCCAGCTCCAGATCATCGCAGCTTTGGCGCGTGAAGAAGGTGCGTGGATCCTCGGTGACCTGAACATCTCCGAGGAGTCGGCGAAGGACCTGGCATCAGGTTCAGCAGAAGCCCTCGCGGAGCTCCTGGACCAAGCCGACCTCGTCGACGTCGCCACCTTCTTCGATGCTGCACTGGAGCACACCAGGGTTGCTACGATCGGAAGCCGGGTCGACGCGCGTCGTCTGGACAGATTCCTACTTCCATCAGGCTTCTGCGACCGCGTCACCCAATACCAAACTGTTGACTATGCCTACTCGGACCACCGTGCTGTCCTAATTCAAGTAGGAGACCCAGCTCCTACAAGACTTCCCTGCATCGGAAAGCTGCTACGGTCAGACCTCTTTGTCGATCGAATGTAAACGTTCATCGATGAAATATCGGTAGACCTAGCAAATCTCTCACCCCCGATGTTATGGGAAAAATGGACCAGGATCAAGGCAAATCTGGTCGCGGAGATACGGTCACTCGCGCCTGCCGTCGCCGAGTCCGGCGGTGGATACATCGAGAGAGCAAGCCTCTTCCTGAGGCGGAGACTGGAGGACGACACTGCCCGCTCCGACTATCCTTCCTTGTCGGACCTCGGGCGTTCCCTCCGAGCCAGACGCCGCTCTCCCTCCACCTTCACCGACGACGACGGCAACGCCATCTCCGGGGGCCAGCTTAGGCGTTTCCTTCTGGAGCGCTTAAGCAGTCGCTTCGCTCAGGCTCCAAGCTCGGAAGAAGCCATCGCCGACTTCCTAGCTGAAGTGACTCCCCTGGAGTTCGACGAGTGGGACCAGCTAATTCTTGCGGACATCTCCCGCGACCAGATAGCGGCAGTCATCCACCGCCTGCCAAACGGCCGTGCCTCGGGATGGGACGGACTACCCTGCGAGTTTGTCAAAGCCTTTGAAGATTTCTTCGCCGAAGTTCTTTGGCAAGTCTTCGAGGCTTCTCGGGGCCTTACCTCCATCCTCAAGGCGCAGCAAGGTGTTCTTGCTGCCGAAAGTGCACGGTGGTCCGGGTCTACAGGCATTCCGGCCAATCAGCCTGCCAACGACCGACTACAGGGTCCTCAGCGGCGTGCTCATGGCTCGTCTGCGACGTCATCTACCAGACCTGGTGCCCCAATGTCAGACCTACGCCGTTCCAGGACGGTCATCTTCCTGGAATATCGCGCGAGTGTCTGACGAAGCCGCCGGGGCATCCAGATATGACACGCCGCTGGCTGTCATCTCTTTGGACCTGAAGTCGGCCTTCGACACCCTGAGCAGGAGCTACCTGTTCGCCCTGCTGGAGAAGCTGGGCCTACCATCTACCTTCCTAGGGTGGATTGCTGTCCTCTACGGGGAAGCAGACGCCTCCATCCGGGTCGGAGATGTCTACACCAAGGCCTTCCCGCTTCTCAACGGGGTGAGGCAGGGCTGCCGTCTCAGCGCCGCGCTCTTCAGCATCAGAGTTGGACCTTTGCTACGCCGCCTCGAGAGGACCTTGGGCCGCGGCAACGTGGTCGCCTATGCGGACGACATCGTACTCTTCATCAGGGACGACGCTCAGTTTGAGCTCGTGCCCCTGATCTTTGAAGAGTTCCGCGTGTCCTCCGGGGTGGCTGTCAACTTCAAGAAGAGCTGCGGGCTCTGGTGCTGTTCCTGGAAGCACCGGACGGATTCTCCTCTGGGAATCTCCTGGACGTCCGAGTCGCTGCCCGTCTTAGGCTGCACCATCACCACCAGGAACACCGTCGCCTCCCAGGCCTCACACCTGATGGGGCTGCTGGAGCGAGCCATCGCGAGGTGGTCGCCCTTCACCCGCGGACTGTCGCTGGTGGGTCGTGCTCGCGCGGCCAACAGCCTGGTCCTGGGTTCCATCCTGCACCACCTCCATGGCTACCTTCCACCTGAAACCACCATCGGCCGGCTGCAGGCGCGGTTGGCGCGCTTCGTGTGGGGTACGAGCCGAGTCTCGTGGCTCCCCGGACGCATTCTGGCTCGTCCAGTCTCCGATGGTGGCGTCGGCCTGCTTGACATCGCGGGCCAGCTTCGGCTCGCCTGCCTGAAGGGGGTCCAGGCCTCTCTTCGCTGCGCCGCCAACGGCTACTCTTGGCTGGTCCGCAGCCGGGCGTGGCTGACACCGCCGGCTCCTGACGTCTGGCACTCGCCTAGGAGGAGGAGACTACTGAGCCTGTGGGAGGCCGCGTCCAGCGTCCTCGAGCTTGACCACCGGGTTCTTCATCCCGCCTGCCTGAGGTCCCTGCGTCTTCGAGGTGACAACAGGTTCCTGCGGCCGCCAGACTTGCTGGCTCCCGAGCGCTGGCTACAGGCGACTGTCGGGGACTTCTCCGATGGCGCCCCTGCACTTGCGCGCTCAACGCGGGCCGCGCTCCTAGATGCGCAGCACCTGGGGGCCTTCTGCCAACGTCTCCTGCGGGAAAACGCCAGCTCCAGCTATCATGCGGAGTACGAGGCGGAGACCATCGTCCTGCGGGGATCGGCGACCCCCATCACCCGCCTACCCAGCCAGAGGGCGCGCCGGGCATTGGACTCGGCACGGCTCCAGGCCCATCCTACTGCAGAGCTGGCTGCCCGGTGGACCCCCACCGTGGATGTGCCCCGCTCCAACCCCTGGGCCGACCTGCGTCGGAACTGCTTCTCGGGGCACGACGCAGATGTCGCCCTACGGCTGGCCCTCCATGCCCTACCACATCCTGACCATCCTGCCTCGAGGCGTGCCAACTGTGCCGCCTGTGGGTCCAGCGACGGGTCGCTGGCCCACAGATATTGGAGTTGCCGAGCCGTGCGACCCCTGCTCCGGGAGGTGTTCGCTTCCTGCGACTTGCCCCTGGATCTGCAGGCCTGGCTCTTCGGCGTCGGCCTCCATCCCGAGGCAGTGAAGCTAACAAGTGTGGCGAAGGCTACCATCTACAAGTACCATCTTGGTCTTGAGTTGGGTAATGCCAGCCAACACATCGACCTGCCCACCCACCAATGAAGATCTTGTATATATTTTATATATATGTATATTTATCTATTACTTTATATATTTATATCTATTTATTCATGTATTTTTCATTATATAATCTTATTTATTCATATTTTTATTTATTCTGTATTTAACCTTATATAATCTTATATGGACGTCAAAATAAATCAGTTTCAATCTCAATCTCTCTCTCTCTCTCTCTCTCTCTCTCTCCATGGACCTTGAAAACTGCCGCTGTATTGGTCTGATATTGTAAGTCGGTCGTTCAGTGTTACGAGGGCAATACCTCGATATGTGTCCCTGTTCGGAGCAGTTCCAGCATATTCTTCGATCCTGGTATAATGGCCTTTGATAACGCCTGTTACTTGGGGGCGTCGTGTACGTCTGCCTCCTGTGATACTGCCCGGGGGTTCTGTTGGTTGGGGTTGGTGCTGAGCTCCTATAATTGTTTCCAACCGGTTCCATCCCTGTGTCATTAGGTCTAGCCCTCTCGAATCTACCTGGGGCGAAGGTTGGTCTACTGTCACTTGCGATTGGTCTTCTATCATTTGCGAACGATCCTTTTTGGAATCGAGGTATGTCGAAACCACGACTATGGTCTGTTTGGTTGTTGTAGTTTCTCCTAGTAGGGAATGGTCTGGTCGGGCGGTTATTTTGCCTGAAGCTTCTTCGCTGCTCAAAATCCACTAGATGTTGATCTATTCGCCTCGCTAGTTCCAAAAAGTCTTTGACCGTGCTGCAAGGTGTTATCATCATAATGAGTGACAGGTATTTGTTTAGACCAGTCTTCATGTAGTATAATTTATCGTCCGTTGTCATTTTGGGGTTGACCTTGTTACAGAGGTTGACGACATCCTCGGCGTAACGCAGAGTTGACTCATTGGGCTGCTGGATTCTGTTTTGCAGGTCCATTATTAATTTAAATTTGGCAGTATCTGCCCTCCTGAAATCTCTCAGGAGTGCCTTTTTGAATACACTCCAGGCCGAAAAAATGTGAGGGCTGTTGAGTTTTGCCCATTTCTTCGCAGGTCCGTCCATGTAGCTCCGGGCATATGCCAGCATGACATCGTCTGGCCATCGTTGTTGTCTTGCTAACAACTCGATTTCTTCCAGCCATTCTGAAGGATCTTCGTCTGAGTATCCGCCAAATACTTCCAGACTTGGAGGAGGTGGCTGGCAGAAGAAAATGTTGTTGCAAGGTGTAGCGTCATCTTGATTCACAATGGCGCGTCTTGTTGGAGAGGAACTGAAGGATCTCATTGGAGGTTGTCCTCGTAGACGACGGCTTCTTCTTAAGGTAGCTTCATTTTTGATGGTAGGATCAGCATCTCCACCAGTGTTGCGATGGTGTTCTGGGGTGCCGCGAGGAAACATGGAGACAGCGGGAAATAAACGTTTATTTTGTTTATTGTACAACCGTCCACTGGACAAGTCGATGAAAAATCTAATCTAATGATTGTTAAGATGGAATTTAAAATGGTGAAAAAATAAGAAACATGTAAAACAGGCGAACAAAGAAAATTAAAAGCATAAATGCAAATTAGGTTAGGCAAATTTACAATAATGGATAAAATAAAATGTACTTTCAAACTCTTCTTAACAATATACATAATTATAAAGATAGAAGCTTCTAGAGAAGATAATGATCATAATGATGATGCGCGCGCATCCGTGACAGCGATGAGGAATTGAGGAAAGACGGTCGTGACTATATATGTTGATAGACGAATGACCCGGGCAACGCCCGTGTTTTACCCGATTGAATTTTTTATTCAAATACTATTTGTTACAATTATAAATTGGAGCCGTGGATGTCACTCTTGTGAAACGTCCCGCTCCAAACTTTACATGTACATTAGGTCGGCTGGTATTACCCCTCATTTTCACCGCTCGAGGCGCGAGCGAATTAACTTTTTGTAAATATACATAATTATAAAGATAGAAGCTTCTATAGAAGATAATGATCATAATGATGATGCGCGCGCATCCGTGACATGAAGAAAGACGGTCGTGACTATATATATTAACTAGACGAATGGCCCGGGCAACGCCCGGGTTTTACCCGAGTGCGTATATATTTTTAAAATGTTTTAATTAAAATACTATTCGTTACAATTATAAATTGGCGCCGTGGATGTCTCTTTTGTGGAACGTCCCGCCCCAAACTGTGTGTGTCTTGAAAATATAAAAATAAAAATGTGAACGGAAAAATATGTCCAGGGTAGCCTAGTGGTCATGGCATCTGCCCGGTAAGCGGAAGGTCGTGGGTTCGATTCCCATCCCTTGACACTTTATTTATTTTATCCATTCTCACCAAAATCTATCCGTGAACTTCACACAGTGAACTTCACACAGACAGAATAAGGCAATTATATAAGTAGATAATCCAAATTGTGCCTTATCACACACTATTTTTTTATTTTGCCTTATTACCTTGTGTTTATAATCTATGACGTAATGCCGGCGGCGCGCGCCCGTTGGCTGCCGGCGAGCACGTGACCTCCCTGTGCGCGCGCATCCGTGACATAACCGGCCAATGACGGTCGTGACTATATATGTTAAAATAATAATAATAATATAATAATAAATAATAATAATAATGATAATAATAATAATTATTATTATTATTATCATTAGATAATGATAATGATCATAATGATGATGCGCGCGCATCCGTGACATGAGGAATTGAGGAATTGACGGTGGAAAGACGGTCGTGACTATATATGTTGATAATAAAATAATAATAATTATTATTATTATCATTAGATAATGATAATGATCATAATGATGATGCGCGCGCATCCGTGACATGAGGAATTGAGGAATTGACGGTGGAAAGACGGTCGTGACTATATATGTTGATAATAATAATAATAATATAATAATAATAATAATTATTATTATTATCATTAGATGATGATAATGATCATAATGATGATGCGCGCGCATCCGTGACATGAGGAATTGAGGAATTGATTGAGGAAAGACGGTCGTGACTATATATGTTGATAATAAAATAATAAAATAATAATTATTATTATTATTATCATTAGATAATGATAATGATCATAATGATGATGCGCGCGCATCCGTGACATGAGGAATTGAGGAATTGACGGTGAAGAGACGGTCGTGACTATATATGTTGATAATCCAAATTGTGCCTTATCATTGGAGATTTGGTCTTATTACCTTGTGTTTATAATCTATAATCCAAATTGTGCCTTATCTATTAAAATATTGTTTCATTGAGGAATGTGTTGTGGCTATGACAGGTTATTATTGACAAGAGTCCAAGCTGTAGCAGCTATATGAGTAGCAGTAACATAAAGGTAACCCAGGCTCCTGGAGCGTATCCATAGATCGCCAACTACCCGGGCAACAATGCAATGTCATACCGGAATATCGACTACAGGTGCTGCCATCTTTGTGTGAAAACTGGAAACGCAGTAGCGCGCGCCCAGTAAATTAATATTTTTATTTAAAAATCCCTGAAAATATATTTTTACTATATAAATAAATTTTAAAATTTATATTATTTTTAATAATACAATATAATGCGGCTTATGATTGTAGAACGACATTTCAAAATTATCCCGCATGTGTTTCTTTTGAACGAAAAATTGAAATTTATTTTAAGTAGAAATAACGATTATTTCTAACCTTAGGGATGAATTATAAATAAATTATATATATATCGTAATTTAAACAATGTGATATGTAAGTAATAAAGTATGACGTCTTTTCTAGTCGTCTCAAAGTGACATCAGCTTGCCACTGGACACCCGGGGGATCCAGAGAGCGACAAAGAAGGGGCGTTGGTCCGGATGTTGACAGTTAGTTAGGTTACAGTGGATATTTTCGGACAGGCCGCTCAGTGCTAGGTCTCACGGCGGCCCTCATGGCCGCCGTTTTGGCTCGTCTCTGCCCCCGCGGCTTCATGCAGGACGCCGAGCTTTCCTCAGTTAATCCTCAACTTTCCCCTGGTCCTGGTGCCACGTGAGACGTACTAGGAGAGCGTCTTTTGATCCCAAACTTTGTCCTTACTGACCTGTGCGGACTTCCCACTCTGCACGCCTTGCCACTCAACCCCGACTGCTTCCAACTCACTTGTTGGCTTACCCGGGTTTACGACATATATATTCTTAAAGGTGTAGAAAATTAAGAAATTCGAACTTCAGAATACGACACTACAATTTATTTGATGCAGAAAAAAATAATCGAAAATAAAAGAAAGGCAATGAAGAAATTTTACAAATTAGCAGAATATTTAATATCTAAATTAATAATCTGTTTCTAATATAATATATATATATTTTTTTTACTACAATTTTCATTTATATTCATTATTAAAATGTTTAATACATTTTATTGTGTCTTCTCTCAACTCTTTTCTTATTTAGTTGACTAATATATATCTAAAATATTCGAAAATTAAATAAATAAAAAATGCCAGAAACAAATAAGCCACTTCAGCATTTTTCAGCAACAGAAGAATGTTCAATATGTTTTGAAATTATAGAACAAAAATATTTATGTTTTCCAGAAAATTGTTTTCACCAATACCATTATGAATGTCTTAGAAAATGGTCCAAGAATACGTGTCCCTTTTGTAGGAATACATATTGCAATATTATTTATAAAGTGAAACATTCTGAAGAATATGAAATAATACCGTGTAAACATGCTGTTAATATATACAGGTCTCAACCTGAAGTCTCATATTTAAATATGGTTGATATGGCCAATAGTCCAAATACAACACAGCCATCGGGAATAATCAATTCGATATATCAGCGGGGGTTTCTAGGAATTGTGGAAAATTTGGAGCTTTGGATTGGTAGCTTTTATGGAGATATGTGGTAATATGTTCACTGAATAATTATTTTAAATATTCTGTTGTATATCATCATAAATATTTGCATAGTCATCACCCCTTACCATGCTTGTATATCATTATTTGTAAATATTTTTTAGAAATAGTTTTGAATTTTTATAAATAAATTATTTTTACTTAAACTTTTTTATACTCGTTATCACTACCGTGACGATATATATATATATGTGATGATATTTGTTTAAATAAAAAGGTGTAGAGGCGGGTGCAAGCATGTTACAATATATTTATAATTCAAGAATTAATTACTAAATCACATTAAATTTAGCTAGTGTGTAATTTTATTATCGTTTTTATACAAAACAAGCGTGTTCTTCGTCTACAACAATTACATGAAAATTGATGATGATACTATTTTTTAGAATTAAGCTGTTGTTTTTTATTTTGGTATTTACAATTATTGATTTAAAATTATCTATATTAATAAAATGCAAATTTCATAAGTGTTGTTCGCTAAAAACTTTCGTTACAATGCATCAATTTCAACCAAATTTACAACATTTATGTAAAACGAGATGGAGCAGGTTTTGCTTAACATCAAAATATATTTCCTAACATTAACATGCGTAATTTCCGTGTTATCGATTAAATACAAAAAAATCAACAGAGTTAATTTTTTAAAATACAATATAACGCGGCTGATGATTGTAAAACGAAAATAGCAAATATACCGCGAATGTTTCTTTTATACAAAAATCGAAATTTATTTAAAAGAGAAATAGCGACCATTTCTAACTTTTTTGAATGAAGTATGAGAGGGTGAAAATATGAAGAGTAATGGCGAACGGAAAAATAAAAGTGTCCAGGGGCGGGAATCGAACCCACAACCGTAAGCAGAAGGTTGTGGGTTCGATTCCCGCCCCTGGACACTTTTATTTTTCCATTCGCCATTACTCTTCATATTTTCACCCTCTCATACTTCATTCAAAAAAGTTAGAAATGGTCGCTATTTCTCTTTTAAATAAATTTCGATTTTTGTATAAAAGAAACATTCGCGGTATATTTGCTATTTTCGTTTTAGAGTTAATTTTTTTTATATATAAATACAAAAAAATCAACAGAGTTAATTTTTTTACATACTAGCTAATAATCTCAATCTAAAAAAATATTCAAAACAAGCAATTTTAAGATAACACCATATGTAAAACAGTCGGCCAAGAAAACAACAACGATATTACATCTTTCTCACATATTCACACACAATCTTGATTAATAATTAAAACTAATCTTTAACATTGTTTATTATACTTCATAATATATAATATTCGTTAGGCAAACTTTCACTCGGATAAAACCCGGGCGAAGCCGGGTATACACATCCGCTAGTATGAAATAAAATAATATTATTTAAAATTATAAGAAATAAAATATGATTCCCTATAAAGGTAAATGTTGGATCGAAATATTATTTATTTTTACCGACAGGCTATCAAATCATTAAAACATATTAAAGATATTATTATAACACCTTCAGACAAAGGAAGAAACACAGTAATTATGAACACAACAGAATACAACACAAAAATTTGTCAATTACTTCAAGAAAAAGAAATTTATGAACATCTAACCAAAAATCCATTATCTAATCTCACTAAGGAATTTAATAAAAAAAATTCAACAAAATAATACGTGTACACAAACTAGAGAAAAATACCTTCGAAAATTTAAAAGCAAAAAACACCTATCTTCCTCACTTTTATGGGCTTCCAAAGATTCATATGCCTAACACACCGTTACGCCCTATTGTGTCATATGCTGGCTCATCACTTTACCAAGGTAAAAATAAATAATATTTTGATCCAATATATGCCTTTTTGTAAAACGACATTTGAAATACTATCCCGCATGTGTTTCTTTTCAACGAAAATTCAAAATTTATTTCAAGGAGAAATAACGATTATTTCTAACCTTTTGGATGAGGTATGAAAGGGTGAATTGTGAAGAGTAATGATAAACAGAAAATAAAAGTGTCCAGGGATGGGATTCCGTTTATCATTACTCTTCACAATTCATTCTTTCATACCTCATCCAAAAGGTTAGAAATAATCGTTATTTCTCCTTGAAATAAATCTTGAATTTTCGCTGAAAAGAAACACATGCGGGATAGTATTTCAAATGTCGTTTTACAATCACAAGCCGCATTATATTATATGCCTTTTTATTTAAAGATTTATTTGTGGATTACTCTATTTTAAAAAAAGTGATGTTATGTAAATATGTTATAATAAAATTCAGTCTCCGAGGATAAGTTAATTATTTTATTAAACATTCTCTCAAGCTTTCAGGTACTGTAAACCTTCTACAGTAGTAAATAGATGAACTGTAGAAGAGTTCACAGTATCCGAAAGCTTGATAGAATATTTAATAAAATAAGAATCTTATCCTCAGAGGTCAAATTATATTGACAAATATTTTCAGTTTTTTTTTTCTAATCAGTTTTTAGAAGGAAGAATGTTGTCTTCGTTTGTTAGTGAACCAATCTCTCATGTCTTCTCATTGGACGAATGTGGCCATGTCTGTATATAAGAGGGGACTAAGGGAATGCAAGAGGGGCCCAGAGCGTGGAGAATTGGTGTGGATACACTTAAAGTGTTTTTCTACGAAGTTTTCCCTGTCTGTCTGTTCTCTTCGTATCCCTGTGTCAACCGAGTCCGATCCCTACCAACGCTACAATAAAGATAAGTACTGTTTTATTTTATTTAACAAATCGTGAGTTATTTTTACCTCCTTTTTGTTGTTAGTGTTATACTCTTGAGTGTACGTTGTTCGGTGTATTAAGTTACTCTTACGGTAGGCCCTAGTATATTTATTTTTTGTTTGTTAACCCGCAAAAGTAGTAACTTTTGTCACAGAGACTGAATTTGATTGTAATTTAAATTTCAGAGGATTCTTCTGAAATAATATATATATGTGGTAATATATGTATGTGAGAGATATTTAAAACCATTATAATTGTAAATGAACAAACCCTGTACACCCCCCACAGTATATTGTAAATATGATGATCTAGGTTCTTCTTTTTGAGCGGTGGCACCTAATAAAGTTATTTAGAATATTTATAACCCAGGAAGTGCAGAACGTCAACTACATGGGAAGTCACAAGTATAGACTAGTGCTAAATACTTACTCACGTCCTGTTTTGATTGCTGAGTTGAACCATCGATACCTAGAGGTAGACGTAAAGACCTGTGAATACTTTACTGGAAGGACCACAATATCGAGGCAATGATTGCAGAGAGAGACAATATCAATGAACTTCTTAAAACAAATAAAACAGAAGAAATCATAAAGGAACTCATTGAAATTAGTCACAAAATAGAACAAGAAATTTGGATATTCAAACAAGAAAAATGGGCAGAATTCTGCGAAAAAAAAGGATTAAAAAAGGAAAGCCATCACTTGAATATAATTAGTGTTATAAAACAATCAAAAGCAACACTAATCCTCCAATACTCTAACCGATATGAATAGCGAGAACGAACAAACAGATGGCGGAAATAATTGCAGAATATCTCAAGCACTTCCAGACTCAGCTATACGAATGAAGGCAGGACGCTAAAAAATAATGTAAACAGGTTAGTTAAACAAGCAAGAAATTACCATCAACAAGATATTTACGCGAGAGACTTCACACTGAATGAGCTAAACTCATCAATAGGAAAGTTAAATACAAGATGTCACCTGGAGATGCTCTAATATTTGGTCGAATGATTAAACACTTTGGAGACAAAGATAAAAATCAACTCCTACGAATACTGAAGATATCATGGCAAACTGGTAAACTACCAAAGAATTGGAAGATATCAATTATAGTGCCAATACTGAAACCAAACAAAGATGCCAAGGAATGCAAGAACTATCGGCCAATTGCTCTTACCAGCATACTTTGTAAAATAACAGAATGAATTATCCACTCTAGGCTCATAGTCTGGCTCACTAACAATAATAAAATAAACTTCTACCTAACTGCCTATAGATCCAGACATTGTACAACTGATAAACTGTTCTACTTCTGTCAATCAATAATAGATTTCTAGGAAAAACCGCCAAAGAAGACAACGGCCGTATTCCAGGATATGACCTCAGCTTTTAATCGAGTGTAGAAATTATTTGAAAGGCTGCACAACATCGGAGTAAGAGGAAAACCTCAATCTGGATTGCAGACTTCTTAAGGGTAAGAAGGATAAAGTTTCGGGTCAATGGAAAATTTTCCAAGGACCGAAGAACATGGGCTGGTGTACCTCAGGGATCTGTGCTCAGTCCTCTACATTGAAACATTTAGCAATAAATTGTAATTTCGGCGATATGCTGGTAACCATGATGCGAGACCGTTTTGTGACTGGATTCAAGTTCGAAAGCCCGCAAAAGAAGCTACTACAAGAAAACGACGATGTCACCCTGGATAAAGTTTTGCAGTGGCGATCTCGTTCGAACTGGCGGAGATAAATACAAGAGAATTACAAGATAAATTAGTGGCCAAGATATCCCCTGTGAATGGAAAAGATAAAAGGGAGAGTACAATAATAGTATGGTGCAGCATAGGCCTTTCAGGCAAAGGGGAGAAATAGTGTGTTATAGATGTGGTGAAAGACATTCACACGTGGCCTCTGTTTGCCCTCATAGAACAAAGACTTGTTTTAAAATGTAAAAAACTGGGTCATTTAAGTAGGGTCTGCAAAGCTAGTAAAAATGTGGGGATGTAAATTAGTACAAGAGGACTCTATATATTCTGTACAGGGCGAAACTGATGCCACAATAAATTTAACAGTAGATGATTATTCTTTGTGCTTTACAATAGATACAGGAAGTCCAGTTACGTTAATACCTAAAGATATTTAGAAGATTTATTGGCAAGGTAAAAAATTATTTCCAATTAATTTAAGATTAAAATCCTTTTGTGGTAAATCAATAGAGATTATAGGTCAAAAGTGGTTTTGTAAAAGAAGCCAACCAATATTTACGATTAATACACTGCGTGCCATTGAAAATGGAACACAAAGAAATAGTGGCCAGAAAGTGATGAAACTCGGCAGACAGAGAGAGACAGGGACGAACAATAAGTGATCTTTATTTCAAAATGATAGTCATAATACAGAGCGAGAACGGCGTCGGCTTAGTAGCAAGTAGGACCACCGCGGACGGCGATGCACGCAGCAACACGTCTAGGTAGAGAGTCAATCAGAGTACGGATGGCGTCCTGAGGGATGGCTCTCCATTCCCTCTCAACCATTTGCCACAGTTCGTCTTCTGAACGCGGCTGTGGCAAGGCATGCAAACGGCGTCCAATGATGTCCCAGACGTGCTCGATTGGTGAGAGTTCAGGAGAGTATGGTGGCCAGGGAAGCATCTGTACATCTTGCAGAGCTTGTTGGCTAATGCGAGCAGTGTGCGGTCGGGCGTTATCCTGCTGATAAAGGGCATTGGGTACCACCTGAAGGTAGGGGAGTGTCACCGGTCGCAGCACATCATCAACGTATCGTTGGGCCGTCATAGTGCCCTGAATACGAAGTAAAGGTGACCTGGAATCATACGCGATTGCGCCCCAAACCATGATTCCACGTTGTCGCACGGTGGGGCGTTCCACAATTGCTGCCGGATTGGACCTTTCTCCACGTCGACGCCACACGCGTACACGGCGACTATCACTGGACAAGCAGAAACGCGACTCATCTGAGAACACGACCCTGTACCATTCCGTCATCCACGTCGATCTAGCCCGGCACCATTCCAAACGTTGGCGCCTATTCGGTGGGGTCAATGGCAGTCTTCTTAGCGGTCGGCATGAGTGCAAGCCATTAGCAACCAATCGACGGGAAATGGTTCTGGTCGAGATGGAATGATCTAGGGTGTCTTGCACATGTTGCAGGATGGCGGTACAAGTGGCTTGTGGGGCCGCCACTGCTTGTCGAGGGATACGCCGATCCATATACTATAATTACACAGAAAATACATTCGTTACTTACTCAACTGATATCATTGGAGAATAACTGCATTCTACAATGGATTCCTGCCAGTGTTTGGATCGGGGGTAATAAATGGCAGTTGAATTTGCAAAGGAAGCCAAAAGGTTGAGCCAAAGGAAAGAACAAATGTCATTATTTGACGCCAATGCTTTTGCAAAATACAAGATAATTAAACAAAAATAAGAAAAGATCAAAATGTTGAATAAAATTCGAGCGAAAAATGACAAAACTATAACAAGATTTAGAACAAAACATTAAAAAGGATGACAATACATCCAGATGGCACAAGAACCTATAGAACATGCAACAACTGTCCTGGTGTGGAACTAACACCTACCCACATATTCTCATGCCCGCAGCCTTGCAGAAAATTGACATAGACCCAGAGCAGCTGCTCTGGACAATGCTGCTGCTGCTGCTGTGATAGAGATGCATGGAGACATCTGAGGCTCTTTATTGGACATGACAAAAACAACAACGGCATTCCAGAGTAAAATAAATCATCAGAGATAGATAAATATTTTTCAAATGAATTAAAATAAATATAATCGATACTGAGAGAGGTTGAATTTAAAAAAATTAGAACTTTATTATTTTCGAAATATAAATAGCTGAGAGGATTCCAGCAAACCGCATCTAAAATATCATTTTTTTTGCTACATGTTTTAATTTGCATATACCTATTTTACATATCTCAGATTGTATTTAAAAATCGTTAACCATTTCTTCTAACTTTTGGCGAAATGGTGTTTTATTAATTTATCATTTGATATTATTTGGGTTCTTTCCTGGTATTCAAAAAGGAAAAATATGTGTCGTTCAGTTATATTTTTCAATTTATCAAACACTTTGACCGCTGAATAGCTGATTCTGGTAGAGCGCCATCTAGCGAATAAAGTTGTAACTAAAATCAATTTCGAATTTTTCATTATTTGCCATAAAAAATCCTATTGCATCCTGAACACAATGGTGTTTACCGCATTGCTCTAGCGCAAATATTCGCGGAGTTATTAATTTTTAAAGTTGTGCGGGACTTTTGGATCACCCTGTATATGCCCTTCACTTAATATTTAGATAGAGGTGACTAAAAGAAATTATTAAATTTCAGCATCGAATTTAATATCCGGAAATTTATAATAAATTATATGCTCTTAACAAGTAGAATATTTACAGTAGCCCCAGTTAAATTAGTATTAAAAAAAAGATTTAGGAATAGAATAAAGAAAGAAAATAATTTATCATGTAAAAATTTAAATCAATAATTTTAATAATACACAGACTATATATTATTTAATTTCTTAAAGAAATTAATTTGTTTTCTCAATTTTTTTTTACAATGTTTTTTTTTCTTTCTCGGCAACACGGAAAATTGGAGGCAGGGCGGTCGAGATCACGTGCGTGTTTTTGATTGTTTTTGACGAACGAAAATGCCAACCAATGAAAAACTTTAGCGCGAGCAGCGAATCAAAATAGAAAGGGGCAAGGATAAAAGGGAGTTTCTTTGCTAAGGCAGGCAGTCAGGACTCGAGACGTGGAAGGGAGGAGACGAGATCTTCTCCGGCGCTTTCGGAAAAAGGTAAGCTTCTTTGCCATTATGGCTTAGTCATTCTTTTGAGTAGGAACTGACATAACTTTCGCATGGGCCCTAAAAGGGCTCTGAGGAACGTAATTATGATAGAGACCTTTATTTTGTCTCGCTAGAGTAGATAGAGATCTAGGCTTTCCCCCTTATAAAGGCAAATTTGTAACTTCAAGTCACCTCTATCTAGATCACTATATAAATAGCACATCCCGCCAGCATAGAAATGTTCCCTAACTTTTCTAGGTTTCTGGGCAAAAAAGAATCTATAAGTCTTCATGGGTGGGAAGCCATGATCTAATTGATGTTGACACTATACCTCTTTTGTTGAGTATGATTACAAAAACGTACCCCAACAATCCTCCGCCTGCCAAGTAATGGACAGATGCGTTTGTGCTTCTCATTATTCATCAGCCTTTCATCAGTCACTATGAAAGCAGGCCCATTTCTAGCAAATGCATTTTCCATTACTAGGTAAAGCCCAGATGTACCGAAACCTATAACGAAAATAAGGCTAATCAAAATGATGGTTTGCTATTCTAGATGTTATTATTCCGAACATTAGTGGGCATTGTGCATCCTGGCAAAGGGTTTTTTTTGTTTTATTTTTCTGTCAGCACACTGTTATCGACATAGGCCATGGGGGACAGTCATATCATATGTATGGAAGTAAGCAAGGTCATCTGTCTCACCATTCATGGGTATATATACCACCCTTCCACTTTCTTCTTTGGCCTTGAGGAGTAGTCCATCCTTGTGGTAAGTCTTATCACCCCCATTCTTGCCTCTTGAGGTGCTGGACTCATGCTACCTTCTCTCTGCTAACATTACGGTTAGTACATTTCCCTATTTCACATTATATATGGAAAAAATTTTGGACGCCAAGAAGTCGTTTAGAAATAACTGACTAGTCCAACTCCTAAAACATGCCAGCATCTTTATTTAAGTATCAATCAAGACATTGGTGTGGTATGGTTATATATCCAATCAAAGGAAAAGATACTTATAGTTAGCTGAAAGAAATACCTTGGTACATAATGATTAGCCTATGACATGATGACTTCTACTAAAAGAAAATTTAAAAAAATACAAAAAACAAAATTATGAAAATAATTATTAAATAAGGCATGAAATATGTGATGATAAATGAATCATTCCATGTTAAATGATGAGTACAATATATATATGCATATCATGTAGATAGTGATTAAAGATGTTAAGACATAAGTGATAAAAATCATTCCATGATAGATGACAAAAGAAAACTACAAAAAATATATATATATATACAAATAAAGCGGACAAAAAATAAGGATAAAAATAGGTCATACCTTGAGGGAAGATTAAGCCATGACAACATGTTAAAAAAAAAAAAAGGTCGCATCATGGTAGATAAATATGATTAATATCATGAATATCAAAAGAAAAATTGTTGAAATGGATAATATATGATTATAATATAATATATATAATATAAAAATGATAACATAATGAATAAGAAATGTAAACATAATATATTCGTGCGCTGAAGGTTCAAGGTTTAGTATCTCAGTTAAGCTTTCAATCTTATCCAGTCTGGAGTCACGAGTTGGTCACTGGGTAATATTCATCTATCCCCATCCTACTGGAGAGTGGGTTCTTGTTAGATTCCTCAAATTACAATACCCTCTCAACCCAGATGGGAACGTCATTTAGAATCTCGGTCAAATGGAACATAGCCCAGACCTCTATTAAACTACACAATCCATTTAAATCTAGGGTGACAACCATATGAAGAAAGTTCTCTGTTTGACAGAGCAACTAATCAATTTCTCCTATTTTGTTTGCGACTCCCCGTTTACCTTGTCTCTGGGATGTTTACAGTTCAGCTACCTCTCCCCCTTCCAAGAAATTCATATTACTTTCATCTACTAATCTCTACTAATCCATTGATCTGAATCCTATTAATCTACATCTTATCAATTTGAATTTTATCGATCTGAAATTTTGGTTCTTTCACAAATTCCTTCATAATTCTACTCCCTGTATAACTGCACTTAATTCTACTGTCCTCATTACAACACTTCTAAAACTTTGTCTCATTAGCTCGTTCTGGCGTCTCGTTCATGGTTCTAATAGTTAAATAATACTTTAAAGTCTTATCCTAACATGGAAAGAGTTTAAACTCGTTGAAGGTCCTATTAATTACTTATTCTGCCTCTCGAATCGATCTTATGCTCGAATTTATTCCAACAAACGTATGGCAGGGCGAATCCTTTTTTAGAAGAAACTTCCGCTAGCTATGGGGGATCAAACTGGTACCAAAAAAAAATCAATAGACGGAAACTACTTCGTCTAGATTAACTGGGCAATCTCTGCCTACATGCCAATCTTACAGGACCTCCCGTCTGAAGCACCCTCGCTCCAGCCACGCTAAAAGCGTCGAAAACTACGGTGTCAGATCGGTTACTCAAGGTCGCGCCGTTATGCCCCAGGCTATACGGCATGGCTAAAACAAATCCCCCATCCTGCATAAAATTCAATCTATACCTCTTCGTTTCCTCTTGCGAGGAGGAGATGAGTGGGCATTTCGGCTTGATCCTTGCCTCCCACTATCTCCAAGTCTGAGGGTCGGGATAGGGATCATTTATCCACAATCCTTAGAATTCAAGCTAACTTAAAAATAAAAGAAAATCAAAAGAAAATTATATCCCCTAACGAGGGATCTAACAAAAGGGAGTGAATATTTTCTATCTAGATAGAGTTGTAGTTGTCCTGTTTGAGGCTTCTCGGTCCTAACAAAATTTGAAATTGTTGTATTTTGAATTTTAATTTAGCATAACTGCAGCTTATTAATTTAAACAAATTTATTATTCAAATACAAGGAGAGGTTAAACAAACTAATTAACTTAACAATTGAAGAAAAGTTGAGCTTCAATATTCTAAGCTATTACTACAACATAAACAAAACAAACTTAGTCAAAAAGGAACATATTTTACATCACAGATTATTTTAAATTTATTTGTTTACCAATTTCAACAACTCCCCTCTTTGGTGAGCAAATCAAAATTAGGTCCCAAAAGAAGTCCCATATTTACAAGCAGTCTCTGAATTCTGTCTCCCAGCAGCCTCTTGGTGAGAAGATCCGCTTCTTGAGCTTCTGAGTTCACGAAGGAGATCCTTAAATTTCCCTTTGAGACTTCATCTTTCACGAAGAAATATTTTCTGTTAATGTGCTTGGTTCTACAATGATGAGATGTTCCTTTAATCCAGTCTATTGCTGATTTACTGTCTGTCTTCAGAATAAGTGGTATTTCAACACATGATTGATGACCTATTTCAGAAAGAAAGTTCACAAATCATTTTAACTCTTTAGTGCCCTCGCAGATAGCCATTAATTCCGCTTCGCATGTTGACAGGGCTACCAGTGGTTGTTTTTGAGATTTCCAACTAAGTAGTGAAGATCCTAATTTAGTTAAATATCCTGAAAAAGATTTTGAGTCTTTAGTTGAGGACCAACTAGCATCTGTAAAGACTTCAATTTTCCCTCTTATTCTGTCAAAGCATAACTTGTAGCTTTTTGTTCCCTTCAAGTATCTATATATTCTTTTAAGTGCAGTAAGGTGAATGACTTTGGGATCCTTGTTGTATTGGGAGAGTTGAATAACATAAAATGTTATATCGGGCCTTGTTCCCACTGATAAATACATCAAGGAACCTATCATTTCTTGGTAAAGTTTAGGGTCCACAGGAGAAGAATCTGGGTGATTATCCGGATCTTGATTAAGATCACCAGGGGTTTGACTGGATTACATTCTTCAAGGTTAAATTTCTTCAAAATCTTTTCTACATAGGCTTCTTGTGAAAGTTCGAAACAATTTTCTTTTTCCTCAATTTTGATTCCAAGAAAAAATATAGGCTTTTCTTTTCGAACAATGACAATTTGCTTATCCAATTGCTTAACCATTCTGTTAATTATGGTACTATCCGATCCAATAATGTGAAAATCATCTACATAAATCCCAATTATTAGAGTTTTCTCCTCTTCTTGAAGGATGTATGCACATGGTTCACTTTCTAAACGTCTGAGTCCAATATCATTAAAAATTTGGTTAATTTTTTCATTCCAGCATCTTCCGGATTGTGGTAAACCATATAAACTTCTGTTTAGTTTACACACTTTATTTTCCTGTCCTGCTTGAACAAATCCTTCAGGTTGTTCCAGGTACATATCGTCTTTTAGTTCCGGATTGAGATAGGCAGTTTTAACATCATATTGTTCAATTTTCATGTTTTGTTGTGATGCAATGGCAATCAATGTTCTTAAAGAGTCCAGCTTCATCACAGGAGCAAAAGATTCTTCATAGTCAACGCCAGGTTTTTGATTATGCCCCATTGCAACAAATCTAGCCTTTCTTTTGTCAATGCTTCCATCTGGATTCATTTTTATATTAAAAATCCATTTTCCTTTTATCAGGTTTTCATTTTCTGGTTTGGGTACAAGGGTCCAAACATTATGTGAAGTTAGGGAATGGAATTCCTCTTCCATTGCTTCTTTCCATTGGTCTGAAAATGGGGTGTTCATGGCTTCTCGATATGTTTTAGGTATGTTCATGGAAGTTGAAGATAGTTCGGTTACATTGGCTGCGTTTCTTTCTTTTATTCTTTCAGATCGTCTTACACCACTTGCTCTCAGCCTCTCTTCCTGCTCTTGTAGATTGATGAGATGCTTTGCCTGAATATCTTCATTAGTTCTTCCTGCAATACGTCCAGGTTTTCGGGGTAATCCTGATGATTCAGGTATTGTTTCAGGGTTATCTGGTGTATTTAGTTCTTCTGGAGTAGAGCCCATGGTATGTGTAATTTGAAAGAAATCTGATTCATGTTGTTCATTTCTATAGATAATATGATCTTGGACATGTTGGTCAAAAACATTAGAAGTCAAGAGATCAGAGCCTTTGAATTTTCATCAAATTTGACAGTTTGAACTTCGTGTATTTTTCCATCTTGTGGATCATATATTCTATAAGCTTTTCTTTGTCTGGAGTAACCGGTGAATATTTCTTTTCTTGCTCTAGAGTCAAATTTATTTCTTTGATTTTTAGGAATGTAATAGTAGGCAAAACTTCCAAAGATTTTTAAAAGTGCTACTGATGGTTTGTGTCCAGTCCATTTCTCTATGGGAGTTTTCATGTTATTGATGAGCCGATTTCTGACGCTATCGTCCCGAAATCCATGAGCCTCTTTCATTCTCAGGGAGTTCACGAAAATAATACATCCTGCTATATAAAAGATATAATTTACATGTATCCTGCGCGCACTGGGGTTAAAGAAAAAAGAATGACAGACAACTATATGTTTGAATTAAGACTACAATGTATTTATTTATCTCTTAAGACAAAAAAAAACACAAAGATAAGAAATAAAATAAATAAAATATGCAATGAGGATAGGTTGTAAAAAAATGTACATGGATATACCTGTTTTAAAAAAATCATTATTAAAAGAAATACTTAACTGTAATGCTTCACCTGGATGGCTTGGAAATCCCTCCCCAAAATCTTGTAGAACTACATTTTTGTTGATTTTTCAAGAGCTTCACTATACTATCCCTGCTCTAAAAAAAAAAAACTAGCTCCCACTAAAGCTTGACCATCACTAAATTTTTTCTCCCCAGGGTGACCGAAAAAAAAAAATAAATAATAATAGATCTTTATCTGGTCACCCTCTGTGATAAAAAAGGAATTTTAAAATTATAATAAAAATTATCATTCGAAATATCGAGGCAGCTTCTTCATTGTCCACCAGCTTTCCATTGATACTGTGGGTGAACTTTGTGGAGGCCCCAGAAGTGGCCTCTACATTATCATTCTTGGTCGGTGTGCAATTCTTCAAATAAGCGGCTGTTGCAATGGCTTCCGCCCAAAACTCAGTTGGTAACTTAGCATCAAACAACATAGTTCTAGCCCAATCTAGAAGGGTGCGATTGGTTCGTTCTGCAATTCCGTTGCTTTGTGGTGAATATGGAACTGTTCTTTGATGGTGTATTCCTTCATTTCTGAAAAACTCATGAAATTTTTTATTTGCAAATTCAGTTCCGTTGTCCGATCTAACATTTTTGATTTTAACATTAGTTTCATTTTCTCGATGATTTTTAAATTCTACAAAAAAATCAAATGCATCTTCCTTTGATTTCAAGAAGTATACAAAGATACGTCTACTATACGAATCCACAATAACGTACAGATAGTTTGCACCACCCAGAGATTTGGTTGGCATAGGACCACATAGATCCATGTGTATAAGTTCTAATGGCCTTTCAGAGTGATTATTCTCTATGGCTTTGAAAGGGTTTTGGGTTAGTTTACCAAGGATACATGGTTCACATTTTTTGAGATGTTGACAATCAAAATTAAGTCCTTTTACCATATTATTCTTCATCATTTTATCCAAATATTCTTCGTTCAAGTGTCCTAGTCTTCTATGCCACATTGTCTTGGCTGAACATTTATCTTCTGCTTTTAAACAATTATCTTTAGTGCTTAACAAATTTCTAGGTAAAGTTTTAATTATAAACATTCTATCTTCTTCATTAGCCTCAGCTATCAAATCTCCTTTGCAGTTATAAATTTTAGCTATTCCTTTCTCAAAATATACTTTATTTCCATTATTAACCAGACATCTGACAGAAAGAAGATTAGATTTAAGTCTAGGCACATAGAATACATCCTTAATACAAATATCTTGCTTACCTTGACTTGTGTATGTAGACAATTTCACGTCACCTTGTGCTTCAGCTTTTATGAACCTTTCTTCTTCTGCAAGGTTAATTTCACTGTCAATAGGAATCTTGTTGATAAGCCAATCTTCTCTAGGAGACATGTGTGAAGTGCATCCTGAATCAAGGTTCCAAATGTGCGCATCCTCCTCAGGTAGATGTGAAGAAGAGTAGATTATTTCCGCTGAAGTAAACGCATGTTCAGTGTTAGCAGAACCATTCGCTACATTAGCATGTTCCCTTGAGTTATTTTTTCCAAGATGATGAAGACTTAGTTTGCATATTATTTTGTGGATATTTGCATTTTGGTTTATTGAAGTTCGCTTTATCTTGACGATGCCAACAGTTTCTTGACATGTGCCCAAATTTTCCGCATTTATGACATTTCCCTTCAAATTTGCATGTTCTTTGTATCCCTAGGTCATTTCGAGCTTTAAAAGCTTTTTCATATTGACCTTCTTTAGGAAATCCCATTGAGTTTAGCCTCATTTCTTCCTCTTGAAGTGCTTGGAAAACTTCCTCGAGACTCGCAGATCGTTGTGGTCGTAAAACCGCTGCTATATTTTCAAACTTTGGCAACAAACCTCTCACTACATGATACACCATTTCCCTTGGTGAAATAGGCTGTCCCAAGTTAGCACTTCTGGATGCAATATTTCTGGCCCTTGTTATGTAGGCTTCAATGCCTTCATTATTTCTCATTTGAATATTTTTCAATTCAAGTCCAATGTCGATTATTTTATCTTCAATATTTCCAGTATGGATACGCTTCAGTTCATCCCACACAGTTTTAGCATTTGTCTCTCCTATAAATATGCCAGCCTGCTCAGGTGACAAATTTACTATTATTATTCCAAACGCCTCATCATTTTTATCCTCCCATTCTTTGAAAAATTCTTCTTCCTTTGAATCTGCCATTCCACGGTTAGGCTTAGGCGATTCGATCACTTTTTTGAACAATTTTTTGCTTCTCAAAATTGCTGATATTTTAAGCGCCCATATGTGGTAATTTGAAGATGTCAGTGGCTCAATTCTATTCATCGAAAAATATTCTGCCATTTTAAAAAATATATATAATCGTACTCAACCTTTCTTTAAAAAATCGGCGTTTTCTTCTGACGCAATAACAATTAACCAGGCTTCTGCTACCAGTTGTTGTATTTTGAATTTTAATTTAGCATAACTGCAGCTTATTAATTTAAACAAATTTATTATTCAAATACAAGAAGAGGTTAAACAAACTAATTAACTTAACAATTGAAGAAAAGTTGAGCTTCAATATTCTAAGCTATTACTACAACATAAACAAAACAAACTTAGTCAAAAAGGAACATATTCTACATCACAGATTTTTTTAAATTGATTTGTTTACCAATTTCAACAGAAAAAAAAATCGATCTTATTAAAGTCCTTAACCCTATTCTTATGTATTTTGGGCTCACAATATAATAGTTTTTTAACCTTTTTAACACATTCATTAAACCAATCCATTCATACACCCTCCCCCCCCCCCCCCCATCATTCACGGTTTGCATACAAACTAAAGTTAAAAGCTGCTACAAAGGCCAAAACACTCATTTATCAATATCAATAGAACCTAACAAATAATAACATCTTTCAGGACAAAATGTGAAATCAAATAAAATAATAAAATTAAAACAAATTGGGAACTAAAGCCCTAGGTTACTCAAAAGAAAATGCCTCTGTACAAGCTCTATATATATTAATACATTATACTCGCTAAATGATTGTTAACAATAATTGTTGACAAGTCTAAATAATCTGGAAGCTAACCTACCTTAAAAAAAAACAGTGTAACTTCAAAAACTGCCCTTGCCTTGATACTAAGCGACTATTCACGACAATTATATAAAGACACACACAAAATATAAGGGCGAATAAAGGACCATTAAACGTGACACTCATAAAAGCGAATTGAGTCATTCCCCTAGCCACCGTGGGTGAAGTCACTTTCTTCTTACTTCCTCGTGCGTCTGCCCCCTTTGCAGTAGCCCGACCTCAACACTCTATTGAAAGATGGATTTATAGGGTTTACGATTCACTACCCAACACTAACATTCTCAAGTGCTTTCCAAGGATCGACTACAGTCTGGGCCTACTTAACTTCTACCCCTGGCTTATTCTCTTTGGGACCCCCACTCCTTTGACAGACTTCTCCTCCGTTGCATCTTTGGCCAGACATTTCTTGACATGAGTTTTACAGGGCTTGGTTATTACCCAACTCGTTATCTAAGAAGTCCTTCCGGCCTACAATTTGTCTGGGTTTCTGTATCCCTCAGCTGCCTTGGCCACTGATTCAGTGTCCCTATACTTCACAACTTCACTCTGAGATTGACCTTTCATGTCCTCATTAGAAACCTATTTCAAAAGCTACTACCTGAAAGCAGGGGATTATAGGATTTCTAAATTACCCAACGCAAGCCACAGGATGCCTAACTGGTTTGTTGTTTTAGACATAGCCCCCCTCTAAGTTTTGATTTCCTACACCTTCCTTCATCTATTACTCCCGATAATAACCAAAATTCAGATTTACACTAAATAATTAATTCATAATTGTATATTTTATTCTCACTGGTCTTTGAAACTCGGGATTTAATAAGAAATAGTTTGTATAGGAAAAAAAATCCTAATGAAGTTTTACTTCGGAAAAAAAAAGGTTTAAAAGAAAAAGATTGAAATCTCTAAACTTCTCATTCTATTGAGCTGATTCTCCGTACACACTCCAAAATCCTAGTTAGTGGCGTCAGTCTAAGCAGAATTTACACTGTGTGGGCTTTTTCCCCCTTGTAGACCTGCGTAAAGTTAAACTGTCCACACTAACTCTGTCAATTCCCCCTCGTCTCATTACTTCTGAGTTCGCTCTGGTTGTCACCCCCTGTGGAACCACTACATTAACGGACCTATTAGGGAGATAAGCTGGACCTGTAAGATGAATCCAATGATCTTTATCACTGGAATCTTGACTTAAATTACCATCATTAGTTCCTTCCTCCTCTGTGGGGAAAATTCTAATTGGTGCATGGTATTGTTTTAACCTATCTATATGGTATTAATCCAAATTCCCAGTTTCTATATTCTTCAAGAGATATACAGTATCACCAGCTCTTTTTAGTACCTCATATGGACCCCCATACCTTGGCTCAAATTTGTGACGCCCCTTCGTCTCATGCATTCTCTCCACTAGGACTAAATCCCCGTTATTAAAAGTTCTCAGCCTTTTGTTTTCGAACTTAATCCTAGCTTCTTCCTGTTCACTCAAGTAGGTTTGCCTTACCACCTCTCTTAGCTTCTCGACCTCCTCTGTTAGTTCCCGCTCGTAGAAGGCTGCAGTTTGAGCAATCAAATCCTCGCTTACAGGACTTTGTCCCGCTTCCTGGAAAGGTTGCGGAAGCCTCAGCTCATGTCCGAAGACGAGTTTCGCTGGCGTAAATCCTGTACTAGAATGTTCAGTGGTCCTGATAGCTAAAGCTACCATGGGCAGGATGTCATCCCAATTAGAACCTGCTTCACACCTACGCAAAGATTCAATCACTGTTCTGTTGAGCCTTTCTACAGCGCCATTACTTTTTGGTCTCCAAGCAGTGGTGTTCACTGCACTTACCCCCATGGCCTTTCAAATCCCTTTGAAAACACAGCTAATGAATGCCGACCCCCTGTCCGAAAGTATGGTTTTCGGTATCCCAAAGATAGTAATTATGCTCTCCAACAGCGCTTTAACTACTGTACTGGCACACTGGTCTCTTGTAGGTATTAAAATAGGGAATTTGGTAAATAAATCGACTATGGTCAGGATGCTAGAATGTCCTCTAGAAGTCTTCTCTAAGGGTCCTATGAAGTCTAGAGCAAGGTGCTCAAATGGTTTTCCAGGCCTGAAGTGGGGAGCATTGCCAGCCTTGGTTACACCTTGATTTGAGAGCTGGCAACCCTCGCATCTGTATATATAGTTTTGGACCTGGGTCCTCATACCCGGCCAATAATAATCGTCCTTCAGCCTTCTCATTACCTTCTTGACCCCAAAATGACATCCCGTCGGAACGTCGTGGTGATATTTAATCACCATCTCCCTAATGTCTGACGGAACCACCTTCACCCAGATACCCTCACTGTTCTTAGACACAAGGTAACTGTGCTGAGAACATGTAAGAAAACATGTACCTATGTTTTCCCACGTGACGCAGCGGAGCGTGACCTTGCCTGCACGGGTGAGTCAGTTATTGTTTTGCTCTCTGTATGGATGGACATTAAAACATGGTGGCAGCGATAACTGGATAAAATACGAACCCGTATATTGCAAAATATCGATTTTTGCGTACCTTGGAAGATAATTCAACATGGCTCAGATTCAACCTCCAGAAACTTTCGACTTCTCGACTCCCAACGAATGGCCCAAATGGAGGAAGAGATTCGAACGATACCTCGTGGTCAGTGGAATGAAGAAGAAAGAGGAGGCGGACAAGATCGATTTGTTCATGTACTTGATGGGTGACCGCGCGGATGATATATTCAGGACCTTCAAGTTCGAAAAGGAGGAAGAAGCAACGAAAATTGATTCCATCCTCAAGGCGTTCGACAGCCACTTCTGTGTCAGAAAGAATATTATCTACGAACGTGCGAAATTTAATTCAAGAATCCAAGAGGATCGGGAGCCAGTGGACGAATTCATCACTTCATTGTACAAATTGGCTGATAGTTGCGAATTTGAGGGTCTTCATGAGCAGTTGATCCGTGACCGAATAGTGGTTGGAGTGAGGGACAAAGCTTTATCTGAAAGAATGCAGTTGGACAGCGAACTGACTTTGGAAAAGGCGGTGAAAATGGTTCGACAGCAGGAAGCCGTTCGACAGCAGCAAGTCGACCTGCAGCGTCCCTCAACAAGCCAAAAGGTCAATCAGGTGAAGTTCAACTCGAAGAAACAATCACCGAAACAACAACAGCAGCTTCGAGGAAGAGGGAGAAGTCAGCCAGAACAAGATCACGATGTCCAAAATGCGGAGGTTTCACCCACAGGGAAGGACAGGCTTGCCGTGCTGAAGGACAGAAATATATCCTATGTTCAAAAATTGGCCATTTTGCAAATTGCTGCCCAGATAAACAGGCAAAGACTGCGGAAGTCAAAGCTGTTTCTGAACTTGATTAAGAAATTGGTTTTCTCCTGGAGGTCTCAGCTGTGGAGGATTCATCTAATCTCGACGATGATGAAGGCGAGTGCAGGAGGCGATGGACGGCAGAAATCCAAGTGAATGGGAAACAGGTGAAGTTCAAGCTTGACTCCCAGGCGGATGTTACATGTGTTCCTCTGTGTCTCTTTAAGAAGATAATGAGACAGCAACGACTAGTGGAAAGTGATATCAACATTAGAGCTGCTGAATTCTCCGAACTTCAGACTGGGGGTATGTTTATATCAACGCTGCGAAATGGCATTTATGAAATCAAGGAGAAGATTTACGTCATTCGTCGTTTGAGTGAACCTCTTCTGAGTCGCCGGGCATGTGAGCTCTTGAACCTGGCGAGGCGGATTGAAGTGGTTGCGACGAGAATTAACTCGATCAAGGAATTCCCTGAAGTATTTGAAGGACTGGGACAGATCGGAAACCCTTACGAAATCAAATTGAAACCTGGAGCAAAACCATATGCTGTGCATACTCCTCGACGGGTACCAATACCTTTGATGGAAAAGCTCAAAACAAGGTTGGAAGAGCTCGAGAAGGCGGGAATCATAGCACAAGTTAACGTTGCGACTGAATGGTGTGCACCGACTGTGATTGCTGGTAAACCGAATGGCGACATACGACTCTGTGTGGATCTCTCAAGGCTGAACGAACATGTACAGCGCGAAGTGCATCCCATGCCAGTGGTGGAGCACATGCTGGGGCAACTGGGGGAAGCAAGATTCTTTTCGAAACTGGACGCGAACAGTGGCTTTCACCAGATTCCGTTGAGCCCGGACTGCCAGCATTTAACGACCTTCATCACTCCTTTTGGGAGATATAAATACTGCAGGATGCCATTTGGAATCTCACTCGCCCCAGAGTATTTTCAGAAAGTTATGTCAATAATCTTGCAAGGCATGGACGGTGTAATGTGTTACCTGGACGATATTTGCCTCCGACTCCAAGACTCACGATCGAATTCTTCGTTTAGTGCTCCGAAAACTGAAAGAGGCGAAAGTTACACTAAACAAGGCCAAGTGTGTCTTCGGCGTGCCAAGAATTAATTTTCTTGGGCACATACTGGATGAAGACGGTATCCGACCAGATCCAGCGAAAATCGAAGCAGTAGCGGAGATGCCTGCTCCGACCGATGTTCATGGCGTAAGAAGATTTCTTGGCATGGTGAACCATCTAGGACGCTTTGTGGAAAATTTATCTGAAATTGTGGCTCCACTGAACCAGTTGTTGGTGAAAGGTCAAGACTTCATTTGGGATTGCAGCCAGGAGCGAGCATTCCGAAAGTTGAAAGAATTGCTCACGACTCAACCCATCTTGGCAGCATACGACGTCAGGAAACCAACTATGGTGTCATCCGACGCATCTTCATACGGCTTGGGAGCGGTACTGAAGCAAGAAGGTAAGAATGGAATCTGGCGACCTGTTGCTTATTCTTCTAGAACTATGACACCTACCGAAAAACGATATGCTCAGATCGAGAAAGAGGCTCTCGCAATTACATGGGCTTGCGAACGTTTTCAAGATTTCCTGCTTGGAAAGCGTTTCCGAATTGAGACCGACCATAAGCCTCTCATTCCTCTATTTTCGACGAAAGAATTGAGTTCGCTGACCCCAAGACTGCAACGTTTCCGAATGCGTATGATGAGGTTTGGATTCGAAATAGTGCATATCCCTGGAAAGGAGCTGCTCGACGCCGATGCATTATCCAGACAACCACTTCTTACAACCGAGGGAGGTGAAAACGAACGGCAAACCTCAGCGCATATAAATGCAGTTCTCTCGAGTATAACCGACAAAGACGAGATGTTGACGAAGATTTTTGAAGCTCAACAAGAAGATACGACCCTGAAAGCAGTAGTCAGCTACCTTGAGCAAGGCTGGCCAGATAAGAAGAAGATGTCACAGGCTCTGCTCTCTTATTGGCATGTCAAGGATGAACTCGGCGTTCAAAATGGACTACTGATGCGTAGCTGTCGTCTTGTTATTCCAGCAAGTATGAAACTGGAGATCCTAGGTAAGTTGCACGCTGGGCACTTCGGTATTACAAAAACAAGACTTCGCGCACGTGAGACGGTATGGTGACCTGGAATTTCGGAGGAGATCGCGGAAACGGTCAGAAAGTGCAGTGTCTGTATCCAGGAAGCCGTCTCAAAACATGAACCTTTGATACCAACCAACTTTCCTACACGACCGTGGCAAAAGATTGGAATGGATTTGTTCAAGTTCGAGAATAAGTGGTATCTAGTCGTCATTGACTATTATTCTCGCTTTCCTGAAATGATTCAGCTGGATCGGCTCACAGCCAGTGTGGTGGTGCGTAGTTGCAAATCCATATTTGCCCGACATGGAATACCAGAAACTGTTGTAAGCGATAATGGGACGCAATTTGGAGCTGCTCGTAAGTTTGCAAATTTCGCAATGCAGTACGGATTCACACATGTCACTTCAAGTCCTCGATTCCCGCAGAGCAATGGGATGGCAGAAGCAGGTGTGAAAATTGCTAAGTTGATCCTCAAGAAAAATCAAGACCCATCGCTTGGACTCCTGGAGTATCGATCGACCCCTTTGGAGAACGGTTACAGCCCTGCTGAGCTTCTCATGGGACGTAAACTCCGAACGACCTTGCCAATTGCACCAGAGAATCTTAATCCAAGGTTGGTGGACTCTCAGACCTTGAAAAGAAAGGAGGGGAGAAGGAGAAAGGATATGAAATCCAGATATGATCGACGCTGCGGAGCTACGGACATGGAGGAGCTATCCGAAGGTGACACGGTTTGGATTACAGATATGCGAACCTGGGGGATTGTAAAGCAGAAGGCATCGACACCAAGGTCATATAGGTTGATACTCCAGTTGGGACTTTACATCGAAACAGGTTCCATCTACGAAAAGGAGTTACAGTGCAATATCCAGCCGACCCATCGACGCCGACCTTTTCGGGGGAGGAATTGGTTGAAAATGAAAAGACCCCAGTTGTGGATTATCCCTCTAACGACTCAGAAGACGGCCAGATAAGAACCCGGAGTGGACGAATTGTTAAACCTGTGGATCGCCTTCATTATTAATTATATTATGCATTTAAAGTTTGTAATGTATATATATATTTCAAGTCTTAAAAAGGGGGATGTGCTGAGAACATGTAAGAAAACATGTACCTATGTTTTCCCACGTGACGCAGCGGAGCGTGACCTTGCCTGCACGGGTGAGTCAGTTGTTGTTTTGCTCTCTGTATGGATGGACATTAAAACAGTAACCCTCGTGCATTTTATAATCCTTATTTTTATAAGTTACAGTCTCGGTAGACCGTCTGTCACCTATTAGTTTCAATAAGGGGGCCCATTTCTTGTCTTTAAGCAAACCTTCCCACGTCCGATCGCTATCTATCAAGGGGGGCCCACGATTTTTAATTACCGCGGCCACCACTCTCTTATCTTGTGATGACTCAGGATCATCCTCACACGGGAACCTACTGAGAAAGTCGGCTACCGTGTTTTCTTTCCCCAGGACATACACAAATGTCACGTTGAAGTCTTGGATCTAGAAATTTCTCCTATCAATTTACCTAATCCCTTAACACGTGCATGTGTCTATTTTCACTTAGCGGCTGTTTTTAGAAATTCCCTTCTTATATTTTTACAGTATGAGGGCATAATAGTTAAAGGCTGCATTTCCATGAGTTCATCTCTCTTACAACATGCTGAAACGAAATCAAATGTGGTTATAAGATCACTGTCTATGGGGTAACAGGTGCATATTGGATTGGGAAATGACAAAGTTATTTCGTCCTTTATGATACTAATTGTGACTGAGTTTTCTGTTGAGTTATGATGATACACTGAGAATTTGATAGGAAAATTATTTTGTAGGACTGTGTTGCATATCAGAGGTTTTGTTTGTTCCTGGGTTAAAAATTTTTTTATTATTCCCTTTTACTGTCAGTCTGATTATTACATTCCTGGCTCATGAGATAGGTGTGCGACTTGTATAATTCACTGTGGAAATATATGTGGATATTTAAGAATTTACAGAAGTATATCTAATATGGGGTCGTCACCTCAGCTCGCTCTATCCACATTCTTGTTCTGGGGTAGCGCTATATTCTCGATGGACTTCACTGCCTCATCTATAATCCAAGTGCATCACCTTAAGTATCAGTTTTATAGGAAACATCATCTCGTCCTAGACCTTTCTTCTCTTCATGCTGGAACATCTTCAATGACATTTCCTATGTGGGGGACACACCCTTTAAGCGGTCTATCGCATCCAGTGATCATACTTGGCAGAAACGTCGTCAAAGGGGGTCGCCCTCCTCGCGTGTCTAGCCATCTAACCAATCACGATACCGCCTCACGCCTACAGGTTCCGAATTACATTCAATGTAATATCTCTGCTCGGGTGTCCCGACTTTATCAATCCTTATTCATAGCATTTAGGTGATATTACTCCGCACTGGAAACTCGCATTTCGCTAACTTCCTCATTATATACAAGTGCCAGATCGAGCCTTGATAAACTCTTCTGTCTCCTATACCCCCATTATTAGATAGATCCTGTCTCTAACACAGTGGCTTTTGCTGCCTTGTCATCAACTTAAAGCTGTCCAAGCACGCCTCGGGATATCTCAGCTGTCTTGCAGACACAAGCTCCAGTCATCTCCTTTCTTTTGAATATTTTAAAGATTATCCCAGGTAGTTGTT
>CP092883.1:10656397-10667970 GCA_030710605.1 Cordylochernes scorpioides | reverse complement strand
ATTTCATCTGAAATGACATATACTGTGGCAGTCTGACTTAACTCATGGACAAACTTAAGAATGGAAGTTCTTTGATGTTCATTATTTTTTTAAGACAGAGGTTGTTCACACTTAGTTATATCGTGTGTCTTCAATAAAGGTCACTGTGTATCAAATTATTTCAGAGTCTTCTTTCTTATCTCCACTCAATCATATTAGGTTATCAAGCTTGTAAAGCTTGAGACTTGACAACCATCATGACTGGGTGAAGTAGAATGCATCTGCCTTTTTCATTAAGGACTGGGTGAGCACTACTCAGTGGCAGGCCGACTTAGCTACAAAAGAAATGGCCGCCTCTGACATTCAGAGTTATTGTTTGAAACCAGATATACATGCAAAAATGGTAAAACTTCCTCAAGTTTTGTTCACGAGTGTAAATTTAAACGAGGTTTTTCCTAAAATGGAAAAAACAAATCTTAGCTGCAGACCCAACATGGATTCATGGTCTAGGTGTTGGTTGCCAGTACTTTTAATGAAGATCTCCCGATGATCTGAGTCCTGAAAACTTTCATTTTCTTTTGAATTTACCTCTTCTTCTTTCTTATCTCCACTCAATCATATTAAGGTGTCAAGCTTGTAAAGCTTGAGACTTTTGATGGTGTCTGCCGGGGAAGAGTAGAGCTCATCAATGGATGAGTCAATACAGTCAATAATGTGTTTTGGGGTTGCAGGTTGAGAATTGCACTTAGTACATAGTAGGAAAACCTTGCAACCATTCTGGAAAGTCATTGTCTGTAGATGACCAGACTTAAGTCTGGAAATCAAAGACTGTTGTTCTTCTTGGGAGGACAGAACCGGTGCTTGTCCCTCCTGCTCTGTACCAGTCATGTGCAGCATTAGATTTCCATTCCTGCAGGCATTGGGTTTTGATGGTACGGAGGAGGTCTTTTGATTTACCCTGATTTAGCAAGGGCTATATTTCTTTATTAAATCATCTCAAACTTCTTTTTATATTGTCACCCTATTTCTCAATTTGGATTATAGATTAGAAAACAAAAAAAAAAAAAGGTAACAAAGCCAATCTTAATTATTGAAATGTTGATGACGTTTCGTAACAGTATTGTTACCATCATAATTCAATAGATGGCGTATAGCTTTAATGGGAGAGGTAACCTTTAACCTTTTGATATATTTTTATCATCATTCAGTTCTGTTGTCTGATGATGGTAAAAATGCTGTTACCGAAATGTCACATACATTTCAATAATTTGGATTTGGTCTTGATTAAGGCACAATTTGGATATAGATTATAAACACAAGGTAATAAGACCAAATAAATAAATAGTGTGTGACATACAGTAACAGCATCGTTACCATCTTCAGACCAAAGTACTGAATGAGAAAATATATCACAGCATGTTTTTAAATAGCACAAGATAAACAAGATAGCAGATAAGAAAAATATAGTTTTCTAAGAACCCTAAAATACTATTCTTTAATTAGAAATGAAAAAAAAAAATTTTTTTTTAATTTTTAAAAAATTATTTTATTTATTATTTATATATATATTTATATATAAAATTTTTTGCTTATCCCTAGTACACGTGGTACAGGCCATGATATTCATGGTGGGTAGAAGTTAGCGACTCTTTTACTGTAAGTGCACGACATGTCTACACATGTGAAAAGCAGTTTGACTTTGCACTTACAAATGTGACAGAGCCCGTTTGGTTACTTGCACTCGCTGGTGGGATTGGACTTTTGCAAGAATCGGGAGCATTGGAGCATTTTTTTTTAAATTTAAAATTTAAATATTTTACAGTTCTTTGAAAGCTGCTATGTTGTTTAAACACTTGATAATATTAACTATTTAAAACAGGCTGTGATATATTTTCTCGTTCAGTACTTTGATCTGATGATGGTAACAACATTGTTACTGAAATGTCACACGCTATTTATTATTTAGATTTTGGTCTTATTACCTTGGATTTTGGTCATGTTATACCTTTTTGTCTCTGATCTTGAGAATTATTTTGTAGTAGAGAACCAAAGAGGGTATCCTCTTACCCAGAAATGAATAAATGTGATGATTATACGTAAACTGTTCTTTGTGTAGGAAAGTATCCCTAATGGAGGTTCTATTATGTGGGCAGTACTGGCAGCAATACTTACCTGGCTCTAAGAGGAATTGTGAATGTTTGCAGTTTTTTTTTATGGTGCTATTTCAACTTCTTTCAGCTCCAATTCCTAGAATAGCAGGAAGTGTGGTGAACGTGATGGTTGACCTTGGATTCAACCTTGCTTTTTGATGATGGCAGTGGTGGAGAATGGAAAAAATTGGCCTCAGTAAGCCTCTCTTAGACTCACTTTCAAGTACAGTTAGAACAACACACTGAACAACTGTACACTTCTTTACAAAGGACAACTGTCATCACCAAAATTACCATTTTTTACTTTATACAGTGAACCTCCATGAGAAGACACTCACATTAGAGGACACCTCTCTATAAAGGACAGTTTTTCATCACCAAAAATACCATTTTTACTATTTTAAAAACTCCGGTAAGAGGACACTCTCCCTAAAGGTCACTTTGGCTCTGCTGAACTAGATGTCCTTTACAGGGAGGTTTACTGTAGCAACTCTCCAGTAGAGGACACCTTCTACAAGGACAGTTTTCATCACCAAAATTACCATTTTTACTTTGTAGCAACTCTCCAGTTAGAGACACCTTCTACAATGGACAGTTTTTCATCACCAAATTACATTCTTTTTTTTTTTTATACAACTCCCGGTAAAGATAACTCTAATAACAAAAATTTTCCTTCTTTTCCTCACCTTTTACTTTGCAACTCTCCAGTGAGAGGACCCCTCTCTACAATGGACAGTTTTCATCACCAAAATTAACCATTTTTACTTTGTAGCAACTCTCCAGTAAAAGTACACCTCTCTACAATGGACAGTTTTCATAACCAAAATTAACCATTTTTACTTTGTAGCAACTCTCCAGTAAAAGTACACCTCTCTACAATGGACAGTTTTCATCACCAAAATTAATCATTTTTACTTTGTAGCAACTCTCCGGTAAAAATACACCTCTCCCTAAACAACACTTTACTACTTTAATTAGGTGTTCTTTACAGGAAAGTTCTACTGTAGTAACTCTCCGGTAAGAGGATACCTTTCTTTAAAGGACACTTTTGCTGCAACTAGGTGTTATCATTTACATAGAGGGGGTTTCTACTGTATAGGACTTATGGTCTTAATAGAGGTATTGATTGCTATCTCCCTTCCTATGGTACCTGCTGCTATCCTATGGATTGTATCTCACCCTGAGATGACGTGTTGCAGAGATGGCCATCCTTCTTCTGGCAGCTACTATGGCCGCCATGCTGTCTGGCACAGAAGCCATTAATGGGCAGTGTACAGAGAGTTTTCCATGGCAGGACTGTTTCTGTGACACCCAGGTGTCCCACTCCCTTGGTTCAAGTTGGGAGCTCTTCTGTTATTCTAATTTTGAGGATGTCAACTTTGTGGTCACTCTCTCCTCCCCGACCACGCTACATATCGAATGCCACGAATCCCATCCCTTTATCCCTGGGCTGCTGCACAACCTGAGCCTCACGGCCGTCAACTCTGTGACCGTGACTTACTGCTCCACATTGCCGGGAATCTCACCTTCGCTGACGTCCTCTCCTCCACCGTCACCTCCCTCACCTTCGAGCAGATAAAGGCCGGCTCCCAGCACCAGCTTCTTCTTGAGCAGGTCCGGTCTCTCTCCCCCCACCTCCTCCACCTAAACCTGAAGAACAACCAGTTGGAGTCCCTTCCTCCGAATTACTTCGAAGGTTTCCAATCTCTGTACGATCTGAAACTTCACGGGAACAGGCTGAAGTCTGTTCCCCAGGACCTCCTCACCCCCTTAACCAATCTGACCAGCCTACAGCTAGGTACCAATCAAATTGATACCATCGAGGAGAAGGCCTTCACAGGCAACTCCCTTCTCAAGCAGCTCCACCTCTACCAGAACCAGATTGCCAACTTGTCGGAGCAGGTGTTCAGCTCTCTGCCGGCACTAGAGCTCCTGGATCTTACCTCTAATCTTCTGGAGACCCTCCCCGCCAACATCTTCTCTGAGAACGGGATGCTTGAGAGTCTGAGCCTTAAAGGAAACAATCTGAAGATCATCCTTCCAGCCACCCTCAACCACAACATCAGGCTGAAGTTCCTGGATCTCAGTCGGAACTCGCTGCTGGGATTCCTGCCAGAGTCCCTGCTGGAGACCCAGGAGCAGCTGGAGTCCTTGGTGATGGAGGACTGCAAGATCTCGGAGTTGCCCAGCCGTCTCCTCCACTCCTGCCGCTCCTTACAGGATCTCAACCTGAGGTACAACAAACTCACCAGCCTGCCCCTGATCTCCTGGAGGCCAACTCCAAGCTGAAGAAAGTGGACCTGAGCTTCAACCAGCTTGGGGATCTCCCGGGGAGATGTTCAAGGGGAAGAAGAGCCTCACTGAGCTGCTGCTGGCCAAGAACAACCTGGCCTCCCTGCCCCGCCATATCTTCGACCACACCATCAACCTGGAGAGCCTCAACCTGGCTTCCAACCGGCTCAGCTTCATCCCCGAGTCCCTGTTCCTCAATCTTCACCAGCTTAAGTTACTCGAGCTCCAGGAGAACCAGATCTCGGCTTTTGGCTCCAAGTACATCTGCTTCTCCTCCAACCTGATGACAGTCAACCTGACCTCCAACCTGCTGCCCACCATCGACAACCTGAACTGGAGCATCTTCCTCTCCCTGAAGCGGGTGGAGGTGGAGTGGAATGCCCTTACAGAGGTGGCAATTCCCATGATGATGTCCCAGACTAGGTTCTACCTTCGCAACAACAACATCACCCGGTGAACATCTCTGACCTCTCCCTCCAGGAATTCCTTACTGGACCCTCGGATCCCTCCTCCTCCCGCGACCCCCTGAAGTACAGCTCCAGCTTCTACCTGAGAAACAACCCCCTCAACTGCGACTGTAAACTCTACAACTTATACGCCTACCGCAAGGCTGAGGGGAAAAATCCAACCACCACTATCTTCCCGGACTTTGATGCTCTCACCTGCAGCTCCCCATCAGACAAGGTGGGAAGGCTGCTGACTCAGCTGGGCAGCCAGGAGTTCCTCTGTCCCCTGGTGGATAGTTGCCCATTCGCCTGTGTCTGCTCCCTGAGGGCCTTTGACAAGGCCATTCTGGTGGACTGCCGGGACCTACAGCTCTCCAGGGCCCTGTGATTGCCCCCTACAATGTCTCCATCTTGGACCTCCGTGGCAACCAGATTGACGACCTAGAGTTCTTGAATTCCCCCATCTGGAAAAATCTGACCCACCTCTACCTGGATAACAACAGCATTTCTGTTCCTCCGAGTGGAAGCTGCTTCCTGAGAAGCTCGAGGTTCTCTCTCTCTCCAGAAATTCCCTCGGCTTTGTGCCGGATAGCTTTCTGGAGCTCCTCTCTGGTCAGAGTTCCCTCCACCTCTACTTTGGCTCTAACCCTTGGAACTGCACCTGTGCCCTGCGGCCGTTCAAGGTGTGGATCACAGAACACCACAAGAGGGTGGAGGATCTTGAGAATGTGTATTGCTTCGATCCGGTAGTGCAGAACGGAACAGAGGTGTGGAATCTGGTGGCCCAGCTGACTGACAATGACATCTGCCCGGTGGCCTATTCCTCTCACATCATGCTCATCATCGCCCTCTCCATCTCCCTCTTCCTCATCGCCTTCCTCCTCTTTGTCATCTCCGTCCTCTACTACCGCAACAGGAATCTCGTCATTGCCTACATCTTCATCCACTTCAACAACGTCTTCCTTTGCTTCTTCAAGGAGACTGACCTGGATGAAGACAAGGTCTACGATGCCTTTGTCTCTACAGCAGCACAGAGACGGAAATGGCCATGGAGCTGATATCAGAACTGGAGGAGAAACCTCCCTACTTCAAGCTCTGCGTGCACGAACGGGACTGGCTGCTGGCCACATGATCAGCTGGAACATCGCCAACTCTGTGCAGAACAGCCGCAAGACCATCTTGGTTCTCTCCAGGGCCTTCTTAGAGAGCATGTGGTTCCAGGTGGAGTTCAGGACGGCCCCCTACTACCAGATGCTTGAAGACCGTTATCGATCGCCTCATCGTCATCATCAAGGGGGACCTGCCCCCCCAAGGAGAACCTGGACCATGACCTGCAGTTCCTCCTTTCCACCAAGACTTATCTAGTGTATGGGGAGAAGTGGTTCTGGGAGAAACTCAGGTATGCCATGCCCACAAGAAAGTGCTAGAGAACCCTGAAATGTTGGCCCTCAAGGCAAGCCCAATCCAGCCATTCTGTCCACGGTGGAGCAACAGATGTCTAATTTCTTTGCCATCACCAACGGACAGATCAACAAACCTTTGCCCCCTCCAAATACCACTCCGGTGCCTCCCAAACGTAAGAACAGGTCAAAGAAACCACTGGCTCTGCTCTCCTCCTCCAAAGAACAGCTCCATTCTCCAGTCAAGGAAAGTTGCTCGGAGTTTGTGAACCAGAATTTTGTGGCGGATGAGAACGATATTGTGATGGAGGAGAAGGTCCTGAAACCCATGGACACCACGCAGCCTGCCACACTCATCCTTAGTCCCGCTCATTCTCAACTCCAAGCCCCTGAACGGAACCCTGGGCAGGACTGGGAAAGGTAAGGATGTTGTGGACAATGGTGAGGAGATCTTCATGCTCTCTGCAAAGGTCTAGCTATGATGCTCAAATAATTGTTTTTTTTTTTTACACTCTACTACACTCGCAATTGCCATAATTCTCTTTTATGTAACATACATCTATCTTTTTTTAAATTTGTTATATTTTATATATATATATGTAAGATATATTTTTTTATTTTATTATTATAATAACATTGTTTAAAAACCCATAATTCACCCACACACACATCCATTTTTTAAAATCACCAATTTAAAATCAAGAAAAAAAAAAGAGGCCTTATAATAGTCTATAAATGAATAGAAATGTTTTATATAAAGAGAGAGAATATATTTGCATATATATTGATTGATAAAGCATAGTACCTTATTGATACACTCTGAGGCCGATATGCAGTAGAGTATATATTGTGATCTATGTAAAAGGTAGCTATTATGCAAATATTTATATGGCAGAATCTCTCCGCTCAATTTCTTGAAGACTCCTGCAACATATTAGCCTGTTGAAAAAAAAAAAAATTATAGGTTGTTCCATTGTCGCATAGTATCATCTCCAATATGGAGGTCATGATTGGAACACCATTTCACCCTGCTCTAAGCAATTCTCTTCCTATCCTCTAGTTCCAGACCATTGTTAGATTTATTAAACCAATCCCCTTCCTTGGTCTATCTCTCCCTATAAAGTGTATTCTTCACTATGATTAATATACAATCTGGTGATTCTTGGGTATATATTCTATCATAATAATCTCTTTCATTAATGCAATTTTTTATTTTTTTTTTATTTTAAGGAATTGTTTGTCATGGGCATTTTTTTAAATGATTATATTTAGAATTCAATAGTGGATATACTCAGGTTTTTTTTTTAAGACACTTAATTCTATAGAGAAAACATTCTCTGTATATTTCTATACCTTCTATTCAACTCTTGTGATATAGGCCATGTCAAGATATAAAATTGTAATAACGCTTAGAGAAATTTGCTTTGCTTTCGAAACTGAATTTTTTAAAAGGATTAAGATGCTTGGTATGAAATATGGAAGCATCAATATCCATATAAAATAGCACGGATATCTTCTTTGGTTTATACTAATCATATTCTTCTCCTCTTTGCTGCTGTAGCTCTCAGGAGAATCTGTATTTATAAGACTAAAGGTGTCTTAAGATTTATATTATACAGTAGAACCTCCCTCATCCATTGATGAGCCTCTACTCTTCCCCGGCAGACACCATCAAAAGTCTCAAGCTTTACAAGCTTGATACCTTAATATGATTGATTGGAGATAAGAATAAGAGAAGAAGAAGTAGAATCTCCATGGGAGGACACTCCCGCTAGAGAACACCTCTCTACAAAGGACAGTTTTCATTTACAAAATTACCATTTTTACTATTTTGACTTAGATGCACTAAACAGGACCTTTGGGAGAGGCCGCTGCTCATCATAAAACAGCTCGAGGAGCATGAACTCATGGAATTCGTGTAATCTTTACACAAGGGGATAAGAAACAACAACAACTATTTTGACACTCTCCGGTAAGAAGACATCTCTCCCTAAAGGACAACTTTGGCTTTGCAATTAGGTGTCCTTTATAGGGAGGTTCTACTGTATATATATATATTATATTTTAAAAAAGATAAGATTTCTGTTGTTTTGGATCATCTTGATGATTATGCTATGGCGGTGCAGTCGTGGTTGAAATAACAATTTGAAAGTATGAAAATTAAAATGGTTTTGATAAATAATTGCTTTTATTGTGCTAAAGGAATATATAAGAACATAATTTGATCAAAGTACTGCCTGGCTTAAGGCGAGTAGAATAAGGAAAAAAACAAAATATTATTTACATAATGTACAAAGGTTTTAGCCGGCCAACGGGAAAGAACAACAACAAGGAGTATTTATAGAGAAAGTGTGACCTCTGGCGGTCGATTTAAACAGAGTATTTGGGATCTATGAAATTATAATTTAAAATAAAATAATATTTTTATATAACACATATATACATATAGATACATATTTAATAATCTGTTACAAAAATGTCATTCTTAAAAGTTTGGCTGAAAAGTAGCTATAAGCTATCTATGCAAATTTATCAGGTCATATATATTTTTTTTATTAACAGCTTGTTAATAAATATTTGATAAATAATCTAAATTGGGTTAGGCAAACAGGAAGGCCTCCAATTTAACTGGCAGAGAGCTGCACATAGAAATTGAACCCAGCAGCATAAATGTCAACAGGGGGGACACTATTATTGTGCAAGCTACAGAACAATATGGCGCTGAGTACGCAATTGCCTTGACCTCTCCCATCCACCACACAGGCTTATTATTATTGTTTACGACCCAACTTTTGATATTGTTCCTCAAAGTTTGTAAATCGGAAAACTTTTTTTACTTATTATTAAAAAATCATTAAGATATCCTCTTTAAAGAAATGGTTTAATTAAAAAAAAAAAGATTGGCATCTCCCCTAATTTGCTTTGATAGGGTAATTAGTTTTCAATACAATGCTATGTTATTATTTTTTTCACTATTCAGCAATGTGATTTTTCACAGTTTTGTTAAATATTTCTTCCCCCTTTTTAAAGTTAATATTGCAATTTGGAAAGATTTTTTAATATCCCGAATTAATGTTTAATTGATATCACCACAAATGGTATAGGCACTAACAATTATAGTGCCCAAGTAACACTAATTGAGATATACCACATACATACCTACTTGTATTTCAATATAAATATTTAAGTGCCTTTGTATGTATGTGTGCATTAAAAAAAAAAGGCAATGATACAAAGATATCCCACTCAATTGTCAAGTCCAATATATATTATTCAAATCTGAAAAAAAAAAGGAATGCTGTTTAGTATTCTTATTAAAGAAAAGTTTTTTTTTTCTCTCATTCTTTAGTCACTTCAGACCAACTCCTGAAGATTGTGCTATTTTTTTTAACAATTCCCTATAACTGTAGGTTGTTTACCAATTACAGTAACTGGTCTTTGACCAAAAGGAAACAGTAAAATTGTATCACATATATAAATTATTATGGCAGCTATATATATATATCTTTATTTATATAGCCTCTATTCCTATCAAATATGACAAAGTAACTTCTCTTTATTATCATAGTAATATTTGCATATACATATATTACAATTCTACTTCTTCTTTCTTATCTCCACACTGGGTGAAGTAGAATGCGTCTGCCTTTGTCTCATAGTACAATTCTAAAAGTTAAGAACAATTTGTGACTATATACAGGCTTTTGTACCCTTATTAGACCCTTTCACTATTCCATTGTTACAAGTTTTTTTTCTTATTCTTTTTATACCATCATCATCATCACTAAATGCAATTCTATAATGCTCTAATAGATGTCCACTCTTCCACAGTTCCTATTTTCACAGATTTGACACTTTTTATCAAGTGATATTTGATATATGCACTTAAGTTTATCTCATGTAGTTTATGATATATATAAAGTTATATATGCAAATTTTGAAAAAAAAAAAAAGGCCACCATTTTCTCCTTACTTCTCAATTTTTCATTGTTAAATATTAGATGGAAGGCTGTATTCTCGGCTTGTGTTTTCTTTTTTTTAACTTCCTTTTATTTCCAAAAAACATTGATTTTTTCTTTGTTAAGACACATTCCATTTATTATTATTATTTTTTAAATTTGAGGCAGCTATTTAAAAAAAAAAAAAAATTATCAATAAATGTGCTCACATATCTCTCTCCGTGCTATAGTATAGAGTTAAAAAAATAAAAAATTGCAAATTTACTTTTTTTCTTTTTAATGTTTGTTTTCAACTTTTGTTTGTTTTAAAATTAATTATTGTCACTTTTTATTTTTTTTGGTTTAACGTCACTTTAGTTAATATAATGCTTTTTTTTTGTTTCTTCCTCTATTGTGTTTTTAACAGTAAAACAAAATAATAATAATAATTGTTAATATTATAAAATTATTCACCTTTACATCTCTCCTTTTAAAAATTATTTTAACCTAACTATATTTTAGAGCAGTTTACCTTCTCACTGGCAGCTTTTGTTTACATTACAAAAAAAATTTCCATATGACCAAAATTTCAATAATACCTGCATACATATTTACATACTGTTCAATCCTCAGCATTTTAAGTGAAAGTAGGTTCACCGTTAATGAACCTAAACCCTCTCAATATACTCTTTTTTTATTTTACCCTCCTAGAGGGTTTGTAGATTTTTTTTAAAATATTTTTTTTTTTTATTATGGCCGCTAAAAATACCTTCATTCATAATACTAGAAGGGAATTGATTGATCTGTCTTATATCCACTCAATCATATTGAAAACTGTCAATTCTGTAGATGTTGAGCTAATGAGTTACTTGGTACATTGGGTAATTGAAGAAGATGAAAATTACATTTATTTTTTTGAAGGATTGTCAGCTTACAAAGAGTATGTAAAAAAAACTAGATGGATTTTCTAGAATAATGTTTAAATGGCACAAGTTGTTGTATCAATTCTCATGAAAAGAGATGTCACAGTAATAACGTAATACTTCTCAAACATATACTTAAATCGAATACTCTCATTATGTCGTCCAAAGTACTCAAAATCCCCATTTTCAAAATACCGTACTCCAATCAAATATATTTTTTAAAAGTTTCATTCAATATGAAATTTTTTCTTTTTTACACAATGAACAAAAAAATGTGAACATTTAGGTTAATTTATCCTAGCTACTACTATCCTTTTCCTCAATTTTTTTTTTTTTACTTATTTACATATTGGTTGCATTTACGCAATATTTTTCATTATTTTACACAAATAAATATACTGGCAATGCGTTTCTTTTTTTTTTTAATCTCTACAGACCTTACTGC